>CP137673.1:18018858-18258339 GCA_037976565.1 Mesocentrotus franciscanus
TTTATTAAGTGCAAAAAAATCGCTACGCATATGTGCTGGCTCCATTATTTAGCCAAAACAAACCCCTTATTTTATTAATTTAAAACATTGACTATCTTTGATATAAACGCACAACAGAGTTTGATCTTAAGGTTTAATTTCATGAATAGCCTGGTTCCAGATTCATTTAAGTGTATTGAATAACACCATTAATCTTACCCTACTCGGAATTCATTAAACTTTCATTTGATAAATCCTAAATTATTGATCCTGCATAAATCTATAAGACATAATGGTCCAGATATATGGAATGCACTACCAGACTCAATAAAATCATATGAAACATTACATTCATTGAAATTCAATACGAAGAAAGCATTTCTGTCAGAGTACATCGTTTGTTATTTTCCCAGTGCTCATTAAATATTCAATACTATTTCCAGATTTCTATAAACATCCATCACTTTATTTTATAACTCCTGTATTCTATAAGTTTTCTGTGTCAGACATATTTACATCAACATCTTTTCATCAATCATTATCATCAACATCAGCACCATCATCATCATCACCACCATCACCCTTTTAAAAATTATTTTAATCATCCACCCCGCCCAAGGCTATCACGCTATTAAGCACACGCTTATTGTGATAGCCCTTCTTCTTCTGCAGATTAATTAATTAATAATTGTTAATAGTGTATTATGAGTTACACTTTTTTTAAAGGTCAACATTTCTATTGTTATTATTATATATTGTGTATACGGTCAACAAAATTGTTATATATTGTATATAATGTGTCTTTGAAATGTAATTTGATTTGTATCTTTTGCAGAAGAAAATGAATTCAATTCAATTCAATATCTGTGCTGTATTATATATCGATATAGCAAATAGCGGAACAAGTTATTACAACCATACACTGGAGTACTTATACGGATAATTAGTATATATCAAATACATTGATGATCTTAATGTCAAAATGGAGCTCACCATTGACTAAAGGGGTCACATAATCTGAGAAAGTCGATCGCAAAGGAGAAGTCTAGATTTTGTAATAATCCTTGAAACGAAAATATTTTACCGAACGAACAATCACTGAAGCCAATGAGCCAGACAAGGGAATTTGAATAAAATATGATTTCATCAGCAACTTTCTCATAAGTCGTTTTGTTATTCATCCAAATTTAATTTCCGTTGAAAATTAATAAACGGTTGTACTACATAGCAATATATGAAACATCAACCTATTTATTCGCAAAATCTTATCGGTTGATCGGCAATTTTTATGACATGTACGCCATTGCCATTGTTTTCCACAAGGAATCGGTTGTCGTTTCTCATCAGCTCGTGTATTTTTTTCATTACGTCTACTTTATCGCGATAGGATAAGAATTTGATGAGGTGGTGGCGTGGCTTACACTGGACGCGTCTTCCGTCGCGATGAGCACATTCGAACTTCTCGCGGAGGAGTGTTTCAGCGACGCTGATGCAGTCCTCACGCTTGGGTTAAGTCGGCTGACCACCGGCGTTTTCGCTAGGCCGTTGCTCGGACTGATCTCGGCGATCGTTGGAGGCATGATCGACCTGTATGCCGGTCAGGCAACGGCCTCCCGGTTCCAGTTGACCGACAGGTCGAATGTTGTTCCTACGGGAGAAACGTTCGGCTTTGTTAGTCTCGGCAGCGAAGCGCACTATGGTGGCACGAGCGTCATGCAGATCGGCATCGAGTCTTTCCACTTCGTCTACGAGATATATCAGTCTTGCATCTAGCTGGTCTACACGCTTCTGTTCTAACTGTAAGAAAGCCGCAAGGCGTTGCTCGACTTCATCCAATTTTTGGATAGGGCTGTCAACGGACATTTGGATCAAGCTTTCAAACCTTTTAGCGGTGTGGGCGAAGAAACTTCACGCCTGACGACACATTGTTGGATCGATGCTCTGCGCTGGCGCAGATGTTCCTAGTTGCTGCGGGACCTGCTGACTCGAGGTGTCCGACTTACCCCCGTCTTTGTCCAGGAACTACGGGAAACACCTTTATCTAGTTTCGATACCTTCCACAAAGGGTGGAAAAGTGGGCCAATTTCTCGGAAATGATATGCTATTTTTTCATAAAATTTCTAAAAAAACAGTGTGTTGTTCAGTATCATTCTCTCCACAGTCAGATAGCTAGAGGTTTAAAGGGACGAGGTATAATCAGAACAGAGAGAGGGTACGGGGGTACACGGGAGCGGCAGGGTGTGTCAAGTTTGGCAGACATCTGCATTAGTATGTAAAGGAGTAAATCGGATTAAATCTGGACTTATTCCGGACCCAAAAGCTAATTTAAACCCTATCAGCATATCGTGCTCCGCACTGGATGTGGACATCTCGACCACTGAACTGAAAATGCTTGATTTCGACCCTCTTCAATACTATATATGATCAAATTCGCATTTAGTCCGGGCCATAAGTGGATTATGTGTGATATGAACGCTATCCGCACTGCTCGGAGCGGAAGACTGGTCGTCGCGTTATCTTACTGGTTTTTAAATATATGAAATTTTATGGAGCGTAGGGCAATATAAATGGTTTACATTCTTCAGTGACAGCACGCGGGTATAGGGGGCGGCGGCACTTTTGTGATGTCCTTTGGCGGCATCTTGAAAGAAAACAATAACTTGCCGACGCACTTTGTGTCAGCGGCGCGGTACGACGACAAACTGGCTCAGGCGGCCCCGGTTCAAAACTGAGTCGCGTCTTTCAGATGGTGACGTTAAAAGTCGGTCCACAGACGTAAATAATCATATCTGATTGATACACGACCTTAAAAACCAATTACACAATTACACACTACTTACAATCATCAGGTTTGCTGAAATTGTATGTTGTAGACGTCGATTGCTTGGACTCATTGCACAGATGTATTATCTAAGACACATTTCGATTATTTCATGTCATCTTATCATATAATCCACATTTTTATATAGAGGCGAAATTCACATAAATTAGCCACATAATCAAGATTTGCGTTTATTTATTACATGCGTGCTTAGCTTATGGACCCTTTCATTTTGTTTAACAAATTGAAAACGGGCATAGAAAGTGACTTCAAATAATGTATTATGACAATTGTCTGTCTTAATTTTTTTTTGTCCTAAACACTTAATTAGATGACATTTAGTATTAGACTAAATGCGTAGCTTATGCCCCCCTGCATAGGGTAATGTGTTAGGGTGTGTCATATTTATTTATACCTCATAATGCTATGGTATTCAACAGGCAGGCCAGTTGACTGCCCCATCCCAATCCTAGTAGTTCGTAAGACCGGTTTATTTACATATTCAAATGTATGGATATTTCTTTCCTGGGGACCTAGTGACGAGGTATTCTATTAACCTTTTATTGAACTTCACAACTTGGAATCTTTTCTACACACATTTATTGGTGCTATGTCGGACAAGCCTTAGGGAAGGCTTTCGGTTTGTCAAGAACAATCTTTCTTTAAACAGTATGCATACGATTTGAATATGGTAGTAAATTGGTCTTTCGAGGTATGCACGTTCCCCCGAATCCTTGGTTACCAACTGTTTGATTAACCAGCTATGCAAAATGGCATCTCTATGGATGGTATTCACTTTGCATGCACTAGACGTTACTATGTCAGGCAAACCTGACAAGCTTTTCAGTCGTCAAGATAATCTTTGGTTTAAAAGTATACACAACAATAGTATACATGTCTATTCATACCCATAAATGATTTATTTTTATGCAGGGTGAACAAAGAAAGAACAGAAGAAAACTTCTACAGAGATTACGACGATACTTTAGCAACGATAAATTACTACGAATTTAAAGGATTTTATTTAGTATAATATTACATTTAAGCTCAGTACAAATTCTAAATATCTTATACAGTTGATTTTTCTCCTTTTAAGATGTCTGCTTCAAGTATATTTTCCTTACACTTTTCATTTTATACGCAGAACATGTAATCTTCCCCAGGCTATTACTCTTTAAATTATTTTCTTCCCTAAAGTTTCCACACTTACGTGATAGTTTGCATGTTTTATCCCTTTAACCCTTCCAAATATTTTGTAGATTGTGCATTGTATGCTTTTAAGAAAGCAATTAGGGGACCGACGGCTTTAAGTTATCTCCGAGGGACTTGATAATGAGTATCAATGCCTTTTAATACCAAGGGCACTAGAGCATCGACTTGGTTTCGAACCAGGGACCTCCAAGTTACGAGACCAACGCTCAAAACGCATATTTACAATACACTACGATAACATGGTTCAGTGGTGAGCAGAGGTCTCGTAACCGGGAGGTCACGGGTTCGATACCAAGTCGATGTCCCAGTGCCCTTTGGTAGGGCAGCAATCATTAACAAGGCCCTCTGAGAGGACTTACAGCCGAAGCATCGGTCACTGGGAGCTAACTTACAAACATGCCCATGCTTTCTTAGTAGTCAAGTAAAACAAACAACTTGACAACCAACCATAATACTATAGTATAAACACAAAATACACAACTATCTCTCTGCAGTGGTGTTTCAACTTCTTATCACAATCTCATTTCGCAAATTATTCACTAGACCTATTACAGTTATATAGTACAGGTAGGATGATACGAATTGTAAGTACACACATGAACCATTGGCATATTCAGACAATTGACTAATAATTATTGTACCTCCACTGCCGATGGCAGCCTAATGTGCCCCAGGCAACCCTAGCCATAGGGAGCGTGATCACCCATTTTGAAAATTGTTTTCTTCTTCTGAAATCTAACCGGGCAACCCGTGTAATAAAAAAGGTATTTTACAATGTATTTTATCTCTTAGAAGGTAAACACTGATTCCATCTTACATTTATGCTGGATACGCCACTGGGCATAATACATCAAAGGATCTTAAGAAAATATTTAATAATGATTAGTAATATACCGGATATGTTTCCCAGGGTACAGAACCACATCAATATTGATACCGCGTTTTCCCTACAGCTATCATTACCCCAGCAGTTGCCAGGTACCCATTTACACCTGGATGGAGAGTGTCATATGTAGCGCTGAGATTCGAACCCTGAATCTTTGGACTGAGAGTCTAGTGAATGAATCTCCATACTACCACACCTCCAATTTACATGCTTCGGTACACACAGAAGGATGTTTCAAGTAATCGATTAATATCTAGTGACTTATTATTTTAATTTATTACATTATTCCATGCAAATGCTTCAAGACAGTCAACAATCTGGAATAATTACTCACGATTACTGTCTTTACTTTGTCCGCGGACGGGGGGATTGGGGGAACTTGTTCACCTGATTTGTTTGTCCATGGTTAAAGCTGCCAGTTTTTAGTTGTCCACGAGCAAATTTTAGGAAACCGCCCTACATTCTTTATATGGTTAAATGTTCTGGGTCTCAATTTTCCGCGAATAATTTTTGAGAACTTGTCTACACTATGCTTTCGTCCTTGCTTTCAGTCTCACTGGGCGATTGCAAGTATTTTTTTTCAGCCAGCGGTTCTCATTTTCCTTACCAAGCCGATGGGCATAGGAATGCTTCCGAGCCTACATCGTATGATGCATACCATCACCTCCCTAAAAACACGAATCCTTCTGGCGTAGATGATAGGATTAATACAGCTATTAAACAATAGAAGGGCCAAAAGCCAGGGATGTGCGCTATAAGATTTCGGTAAACATAGGCTTACAGCGTAAGGAATGAAGCAGAAGACAAAAGCAACGAGAATGACCAACAGATTCTTGGTGACAGCAAGAAGCTTCTTGTCAATTTTAGGTTCTGACTGTTTCTTAACTGGTAATTTGATTTCCGATCCCTCGACACGTCGCGGTACTTTCGCTCTTAGATCAGATCCGCCATCTGTGCTTTCTATCTCTTCCAGAGATGGGGATACATTCAAAGTCTTCGCATCTTGCGTATGGTTCTCCGGCTGACCAGAATTGAGCCTTTCAGCTTTTGATACGTCGCAGTTCTGGCTTCCTAAATGCTCGGACGAATGGGATATCTCAAAACAGTATTCTCATTGACCATACCACCTTGTTGGGTAACTTTGTTTTCATTGGGGCATATGGTGTCCATGCATATTTCATTTTGTATCTTTCCGTCGACTTTCTTCGTTGGCTTCATCTTTTCCGCTCGGTGTGCAATGAATCTCCATAGTTTTAGGTACACAGTGACAACAACTGCAAAATGCCCGAAGACCCAAAAGGCTATGGCAAAGACAATTTTTTCCTCGTCTAGTCTGGCAATTAAGCAGAGCGAGGAGAAGTTAAACACCCACGTGAATGCAATCATGAGGCATAAATTTCGAGCCTTGTAAAGTTTCTTGAATTTTTCTTGGTTTCTCGTGATGCGATACCAACTGGTGAAGCCGATGAAGGCGTGGGTTGTAAGGCTGACCCCAACGCAGGTCGTATTGATGTAAAACCAGGCTACGTATGGCCAGCCTAGCTGAAACCAGTTCAGTTGGACCCAGCCCATCCGTCCGAGCAAATCTACGACATGGAAGGGCACGTGGATAGACGTCACGAGATCGGCACATGCAAGGTTCAGGACAAACCAGTTGAGGGTTGACCTGAGCTTACGAGAGAACGATGGCGAGGATCACGACGGAGTTTCCGATGAGTCCGGTGAAGCTTGTGATAAGGAGGAGGATTGCCAGTATGACACGCTGTGGCAGGTCCAAGTCCTTATAAAGGTAATAGTTGGAAGAACTGCCATTTGGTGGAGTCGATGTGAAAATGGAAATGGTGCTCATGTCTGCCATCTCTAGATAACACTCAGGTTGTAAACGTGTCTGAAGGAATCTACAAAAGCAAAAATGAAACATCGTCAATAATGATAGCTACATTTATATTAAGCACGTATCCATCTCAAGGGATGCCCAAGCACCTACAATGTACTGTCATTACCCTGGCTTAAGCCCAGCTGCCCCAAGGCTCTGAAAGCATTCAAGGAATATATTCATACAGAACAGCTACCTATTTACTACACCTGGGTGGAGAGGGCATATAATAGATTAATATCGTGCCAAATAACTTGCCAAACAACATGAATGCCCCGGTTGGACTCGAACCGTGAATCATGTGAACCACAGTCCGTTGACGTATCCGCTAGACCACGACACCTCTAAAAATAGATAATGTTAGCGAAAATACATTTCATTTAGAAATAACGTCTGAACACACCGGTAAAAAAAAAGATCTCGACGCATGCAAACTATTTCCTGTATGGAACATGAGAGGAAACATTCTTTGTCGAAATTGTTGCATGAACAATAGGCTCATTCACACTGTGCAAACATGCAATTTCAATAATCGCAGTTTTGAAGTTACTGCGTGTACACTTGAAGCAGTTTTTGGTTACTGCGTTTAGACTTGTAGCAGTTCTTGGTTACTGCGTTCATGGCCCTGTCACACATTACCGATAAAGCCAGCGTATGCCGACGTATAAAAAGTTCTCTAAAATGCTGGCATACGCTTAACTATAGATGTTTTTTGTTCAATGTTTGACGTATACATAGCGTATTCATAACGAGTTGGACGTATACATGACGCAATAGCAACTAATATAGAACGTTTCGATAACTTATAAGGTACCGGTATACGGTAGCTGTAAGTTAGAAACACGTTCAGTAAATTCTGTGGTCGTCCGGAACACGTCAAATACGTCTACCTACGTCAATATGCGTTGGAGATAAGTTCGACATAGGTTCAAAGCACGTTACCCATAGGTTAGAAATAAGTTTTGGGTACACTAGACATTAGGGACTTTTAGATTTGCACGTCGACGTAGTGGACTGCCACGTGTGCCATTCTTTCGAGGCACTGGCCCGTGCACGGCAGTGCCTTAAAAGGACGTCACATTACCTTAAAAGGATGTCACCGTGGCAGTCCACGTTCTCGTCGTGTAAAATCTAAAAGTCACTAATAGGGACTTTAGATTTGCACGTCGACGTAGTGGACTGCAACGTGTGCCATTCTTTCAAGGCACTGGCCCGTGTCCGGCGTGCCTTAAAAGGACGTCACATTACCTTAAAAGGATGTCACCGTGGCAGTCCACGTTCTCGTCGTGTAAAATCTAAAAGTCCCTAATATCTCGACGTATGTCGACTTATGAGTAACTTACAAGTAACGTGTGTGAACGTGTGTGAACGATCGCAAAACTTACCTACAACTCATAGCCCGCGTATGCGGGATGTATGAGCTATACGCTGGCATACGTCGACAATGTTGTGCATGCACACAATTTTTTGACGACCACACCGTACTACGACGTATAGCAGCGTGCTTCAGCGTGCTCTTAACTTATACAAAACTTACACATAACTTATTCGACTTACGCCAGCGTATTCGCCAAATTTTTCATACGTCGGCATACGCTGCCTAAATCGTCAAAGTGTGACCGGTCATTAGACTTGCAGCAGTTCTTGGTTACTGCGTTTAGACTTGTAACAGTTTTGGTCACTGCGTTTACACTTGTTTCTCATTCTCTAAGTGAAGGCAGCCAATAATTATCAGGTGTGAATAAAACTGATGCTCTTTAACTAGCTCCTTGAAAGCAAACAGACAAAGTGGTATGTCCAATAAATATAAAGCAAGCTGCAAAGTATCCTGCATAGATTATACTTACCCTTTCAAATAATAATCGTTAATCTCACTCTTTCGTTGTTCAACCAAACTAAAATGACTCGAGATGCCTTAATTGCCAGCAGCCATAGTCCTTACTCTTTCATGAATGATTTCCAACTTCGCAATGTTGTCAGTCAGGAAAACACTCAAGTTACGAAGAGAAAGTGATATTGCTGTAAGCTGACACGCTCAATAAGAATTCTATTATATTAGCTAGAAACCAAACTTTACATGTATTCCATGGTAGATTTGATAATATCCTGTAACACAAAAGGCAACCGGACGTTCCTTTACGAGATGCTTGAACCAGTGGCGGATCGGGCCCCCTCCCTAGTCCCCAAAACAGGTAAAAACACCTTTTTTGAAAAAATAGAAGATGGCCCCTCCCTGGCGCCTAAGGGTGGGGGTGGTGGTGAAAAAAATAACCCTTCCCGTAGGGAGAAAAAATTTTCGGGTGCCAAAAAAAAAATTGTGCTCACTACCCCCGACTGAGCGAAAAATCGGCGGGCACGATTTTCACATTTTCGCACGAAGTGGGCCCCTTTTTAGGCCCCCTCCCTTGCCGCCGGCTGGAACCGCCCCTGACTAGAACATTGAGCTTTTACTAAAAGCGGAAAATTAAAGGAGTGATATGCTTTAGGAAAATCCGTTAGAAATAAGAAAATTATGAACATCTATTAAATTAAGAATTTTTTAAAAAGTTGTGATCAATCAGACGAAAATTGGCAAATCCGCGACATTCCTACATTCCAAAGACCTATTATATTTCTTCTTTACTAAAATAGTTCATAAGGTTCCATTTGATCTATAACAAAATATATTTATTTATACATGCACCCTAAACACAAGTATTGCACATTTCTTGTTTATACAGCCATTTTATGAAATAGATCTGATCCTATATATCAACAGCCTACAAAATGGAAATCTATGAAGATTTCAGTATTCAGTGATTATACAAGCAAGTAAAGGAAGTAAAAGTGATCGAAAATGGTCTTCATGTTGTAACTCTATCTGGTGAAGGAAGGGACCGATCCAGGAGGTCGCGGGGTCCGACTCCTCTCGTTTGATTGCCAAAGGTTTTTTTTTGTTTTGGATGGACATCCCCCTCCGCCTTCTTTATTTATGAGTGACAGGAATTCTTTGATTTTGTTTATATATTCATTTTGTTTTTGATTGTCATCATAATGTGTTGGAATCGGACCCAATCGAACCCAATAATAAGGAGCCGCCTTTATAATAGGGACAATGCTAAGTTGAATAAAGAATGTTGAACAAGGAAATGAATTGCAGGTCTATCCTGTAATGCTTTACTCTTTTGTCCTTTGCATTTACTTAAATGTATGATGTTTTGCAATCATATCGAACAATAAAAACAAAGGTAGACATATTTTTCCAATTCTGTGTAAGTCCATTTATTTCTACTGAAATTCACATTTACATCACGACTTGCCTTTACAAAACAGTATAGCATACATTTTCTTTACTTTAGTATTTTTGTGCTCATGTTAATTTAAATGTATTTGATAATTTCAAATTAAACAGTTAAACAATCATGGATACTAAACGATAACTTTGTTCGTAAAAAATTATACTTACACCTTCTTACATTACCGAAATGCTAGCTTAGTATAAAAGCAAAGTTCTTCGATGTCATTATACCTTCAAAAATTGCCCATGGTCTGCCTCTGTCTTCACACATTCCTATGTGTATCGTAGTCGAGTGGTTTAAGCACTTGACTTGGAATTCAAATGTCGTGGTTCGATCCCCGACACTGCACTAATGTCCTTTGGCAGGGCATTAATCTTCATTGCCACACTCGACCCAGGTGAGGTAAATGGGTACCTAGCAGGAATGAATTCCTTGAAATGCTGGAGCGCTGTAATGGCAGCTAGGCTAAAGCCGGGGTAATAATAAATGCGCCTCTGAATAGAATTTCTAGATAGACGGCGCTATAGAAATGCCTATTATTATTATTATTATTATTATTATTATTATTATTATTATTATATACAATAGCTAGACGTCGTCAAACCAAGAGTTCTTTTTAAAGTAATATATTATTGCTCTTAAATTCTATAAAACGATTGCATCAAAGATCTACAGTAGTTCTCATTGCTGAGTTCTTTTTTTTTATATCAATCCATCTATTTCTTTTTATCTATATCAGCTGTGTGTGTGCGCGCGCGCGATATACTTGTGCGTGTTTTGGTGAGTGATGTGTAAATCTTGAATATTTTGATTTTATGTAATACGGTACTTTATTATAACTCTGCAAACACTTGCACCCTGCCAATAAGCATTACGCTTTTAAAGGCATCCCACCATCTAACAAAGATTAAATGGTTTTAAAACTGTTATTAATTTTCCCATGCAGTTATATATGTTCACATTGTTTTAGAATAACTTAAATTAAATGGAAAATAAATCAAAATGTTTCAGTCTTCAAGCACTTCTTTCGGGTTATGCAAATGGTTCATGTAACCTTTCAAGAAATGGTCTCATCATTTTCGACGCGAGTTATTGACCTAGAACTATTTCCGCTGAGATCACAGATTATTTTGTGTTACAGTATTGAAAGTGAAAGGAAAAGTATCATAGAGCTACAAGTACTTCCTTGTTTGTGTTCATTTCTTTTATTTTTTTCTCATTTCCTCAATCAATAATGCCTGTTCAAACTTCTACAAAATCCAGTGAACTCTTTCAGATCGAAGTAAACCCGTCTGCTTTAAAGTTCTTTCCAAATATTTTTCAGGCTCGTGATAACAACATTTGAACATACACAGATTAACCTGTTCAATAATACATTTCAATTCATGCATGTTTCTCTCCAGAATCCCCAGTTACCAACTATCAAATTCACCTTTTGAGTCGTCAAGAACATGTTTTGTTCTAGAAATATGCATTACAAATTGTAAACAGGTCTATTGGTCGCCGGTACCGGGGTGTATGTAGCCCACATGCGCTAAGTACACACGATTATATTCATACTTCTGAATGGTTGCCTTTTTTTTAATTTCAATTTAAAAGAAAATTTGTCGAAATATTTACACGATGTTCATGTATTGTCCTACGGATGAGTGTGGAGCCAAGATCTTCGATCATATTTCCACACACAAAAATAAAATTCAGTATTTTCGGTTAAAGAACAAATTCCATATTTATATTTTCATATTCCATTTGTCCTTATTATTTAAAAATTGATAACAAGTGAGACATCTCGAGAGCGGGCAAGAGACCTTTGTATTCTACTCATGATAAATGAAACACTATCGATCGCAAAGTTCAAAACCATTGATTCAAGCTATTCATACACCCATTCTGGCACCGGGGTAAGAGACGCAATAAATATCAATTTGGAATAAATAATAGTCTCCAATAGCTGGTTCTCACCCATAAGCGTCAAATCTCTTTGCTGCCACCAGTGCAATTTTTTAATCTTTTTTTACTCAAAATTTCTTTATAGTTAATTTTTTCCTTCACTTGGTTATCCAATGTAAAATACACACCCAAAATCTTTAGAAGGTCAACCTTTTGGCCAAACGGAAGATCAAAATCAGCATCTCGATGTCACCCAAATATTACCATCTTTGTTTTGACTTTATTAAGTTTAAGACCAGAACTCTGCCTAAAACTCTCAAAAATTCATTCTAATCTCTTAATCTATCCCCTATCTTGTACTTATAAAGTAATATCATCCGCATAGAGTACTTGCCTAACTTCATTTTTCCCAAACGGTAATCCTAAAATCTGTTCATCTTTTTTCATTAAATTTATATGCATACAATGAAAAGGTTGGGTGACAAGGGATCCCTTGCCCCATTAAACACACAACTAAGGGCATTATTATACATAACATCTATCCATCTCCGAAATGATGGTCCAAAACCGAAAAATGAAAGGAAATGCTGAAAGAAACTGTGAGTAATCGAATCAAAGGCTTTTTCAAAATCTATTACAATAAAAAAAAATTAAAAAAGTAAATCAAAGTGTGCCGTATGGTATATAATATCATCATTTGTACGTATGGCTTTCCCTATATTTCTCCCTTTCATAATGCCCATTTGGTCCTCCAAAATAAACGGCAAAACTGTTGAAAGTATTTTATAGTCCACATTGAATACTGATATGGGTCTATAGGTTTTTTATTTGCAATATATCTTTACCTTAATGCTAAATATATTACTCATTGCGAGTGTAGTATCGAAAATAATATCGCTAGTGATATTCGTTTGTCTCGCAATGTGGTCAATAAGGAATCTAAAAGATCACGACGTTTCGTGCGCCGCTGCAACACTTCGTCAGGTGATAAAAACTAATGTAAGCAAGCGTGTTTTATACTTTGGATGCGTACGATACGCCGCCATGACACTCCCCGTCCATCCGGCCAGCACCGGTCGATTCCAATCAGCAGACGGGCCGAGCCAGCGGCCCGTTGATTGGTCGAGCTCGCTATTGCTTCCGCCCAGCAGGCGAGCCGAACCAGCGGCCTGCTGATTGGTCGAGCACCGTGTGCGTCGGCCAATAGGCCTTGTGCATTAGCCGAACCAGCGGCCTGCTGATTGGTCAAGCACCGTGTGCGTCGGCCAATAGGCCTTGTGCGTTATTGTTCCAATTATCGATCGAATTATTGACCGCCGCGCCGGTCCTCCCGTAGAGTATAAAACACGCTTGATTACATTAGTTTTTATCACCTGACGAAGTGTTGCAGCGGCGCACGAAACGTCGTGATCTTTTAGATCCCTTATTGACCACATTGCGAGACAAACGAATATCACTAGCGATATTATTTTCGATATCTTTACCTTCTTAAGCTATTACAATAATCATTGCCTGCTTTTGAGAGGCTGATAATTCTCTGCGTCGAAACTCTTCATTTAAGGCTTCTACTACAGCTGCCCTATGACCGGCCAACAAGTGATATAAGATTCGATTGACAGCGCATCATCACCTCAATACATCATTTAACTTAACTTCTTTCAAAACCTGTAAACACTCCATTTCCACAATGGGTCCTTCACAAAAAATTTTTGCATTCTTCAGATAACTTAGGCAAGTCTGAAGGAAAAAAAACTGAACCCCTGTGTTCCAAGCTACTTCCGATTTTGCATATAATTTACTATAAAAATGTTTAATTTCATTTTTTATTTTGTTTGTATGTCATTACATATTATTTCCCATTTTTCATTAATAAGCTTTTCTATAGTGCTTTTCTTTTTATTTGATTGCCATAACTGTGTAAAATATCTTACATTCCTTTTGCCACATTCGTACCAGGAGGCACGAGAGTGAATCTTAACTCCTCATTAACATAATCAAATGCAGCTCGTATTTCCCGATTTTTAATCTAGAGTAATTTACATGCCTCTTGGTCTACTTTATTTACTAAGCTATCTTCTAATCCTTTTAACTCTGTTTCAAGTTTTTATATTTGTTCTGTTCTATCCTTCGCCAATTTCTTCGAGAAACATTTTGTAAATTGACGAGTTTTCAGTTCTGAATCTCAAATTGTAAGTCTGCTTTTAATTTCAAGATTATCTCCTTCATTTGCTGAAGATACAAAATATTATTACAGAGACTATTTCCACACTACCGATACATCCCCTTATTTTCTTAGATCGAATCTCTATTTTTATCAAAAAATCCTAAAAATATTGCTGAATGATCACGAGCTACAGAACATATTATTTCACATTTTACAACCAAATCCTCTAAATCTTCTGAAATGATCGAATAGCCTAATCGACTTTGCATAAATGGTAAATGGTAAATTGTTTTTTCATTACATTTCTCTGCCTCCAAACCTGCGTTATCTAACTCGCTATTTCTGATCATATTAAAATCCCCACCTATCATAATTGGTGTCTATCTTTATTCAACTCCCCCAATTTTTCAGCTAACTTCTTTACAACCTGTATTTACTCCTTTTCTTTACTTCTTTAATACTGAGAGGTAAAAATTACTCTAACACCTTGCAGGATACAGTCTAACAGTATGTACCTACCCTCTGAATCACTTACAACTGCTTTCAACTCCATGCGCAGCGATTCATTTACTAAAATAAAAACTCCTTTACTAAAGCTATGGTCACAACTCAGAGCGGCAACCGACCGATTTGTAGCCTGCTCGGTCGCCGCTGGAATTTAGGCATCGCCCAACGATTTTTGGAGAAGTCGAGCAGGTTGTAAAGCCCCAGCGATGCCTGGGCAGTGCCCTGTTAATTTCCCGTCGGTCCCCGAACGATTTTTAATAGGTCAAAACTGGGCGAATTCGGGGAGCTTCTCCGCGCGGCAGTGACCGACTGATGACCCACCGATTCCCGGGCGGTCTCCCACCGGCCACCGTCTGATTTCAAAGAAATCGGAGAAGTCGAGCAGGCTGTAGAGCCCCAGCGCTGCCTGGGCGGTCCCCTGTCGATTTCCCGTCGGTCCCCGGACGATTTTAGGTAAAAACTGGGCGAAATCGGAAATCGAAAGCTCAGGGAAAAATCATGCCATTTCAGCAACATTTGTAAATCACTGGTATTGAATTAGATATAAACCACGTCTGAATTTTATTGGGGTTGCCCCCAAGCCCCATCAGTACGCAAGTGCGAGGAAGCATAGTGAATGAGAGGGGTGAAGGTGACGGAATGAAAGTGACTACCCTCACAGTTTTTTGAAGTTTTGTTGTATTAAAAAATCACATTCCTTAGCATATTTATAGTATAAAAACAAGCAATATACTTTTTCACACTTCACTTTCTCGGTATTTACTTTACCGAGTGAGAAGATTTTTTGCATTTTTATTTGTCTAATCGCTGTACTCTTGGGCCCTCCAGAGCCTAAAAGTGCGTTGCAGTCTTTAGTCAGTATTTGCTATACATTTTTATTTTGCACTTTTTCAAATTTTGAGAGGGGACGTGTCCCCCCCCCCCCGGGATCGCCGCCCTGAACAATTGAATTACCAGATGCCCCATTTTTTGGTTGCAATTGTCTTTCAGAGACTCAATTTTAAAAATCTTATTATAAATAGTGTCCACTTTTTTGGGGGCTGTGTGTAGTAACACTTTCCCGCTTTTGTCGACCATTGGAACAAACTGTTGATTGTCACACTTGAAATTTGTCATACGCACTAGCCACATATACAATACACTCAGATAAACATGTTAGTCTACCGCTTCATCCCATAATGAATAGAGAGTTAATATTTTGCTTGCTGTCGGTTTTCGTCATAGACGTGAAAAAGTGGGCTACAATACAATACTTTCTGACAGCTGATAGCGAAAACAGTTGACAGTTGATCCGCAAAAAGATTTAGCAAATATTTCCCGCCTTCTTTTTCATATCTCAAACTCTGACCTACAATGTTCTAAATATTGAATCTCAAAACTGTAATCGAGACAGAATCTTTATTATTCATAGTCATACACATAGGCTGTTCATTTTTTCAAATTCTTTAAACGCTTTTCGCTTTTACGAATAAATTATATTTGATTTTGATACACCATGCAATCATTGAGAACTCTTGGTTTGTGTTCATGACTGTAATGTATCGGGGGGAAAGTGTTTTAATCACATAAATGTTTTACATAGAAAAATAATGCAATCGTAACGACATACATTAAACTGCATTTAATCTTTCCATAGAACGGGTCACACTTACATTGCAAGGGTGCAGGCTTGTATAATAGCAGCCGAGAATGGAATTTATATTTCAATTCATATGTTATTTTACATATTACCATGATATTATTATCAATGAACATCATACCATCAATCATCGTTGGTTTTGAATATCCTTATTTTTGTCTTATTCAAACGTTGAGAAAACAGATTGAGCTAATCAAATTAACACAAACCCAACAGTAGTGGTAAAATAATTATAATTATAATTTTAATAATAATAATATCAATAATAGTAGACGTGGTGGTAGTAGTAGTAGTAGTAGTAGTAGCAGTAGTAGTATCAGTAGTAGTAGTAGTAACAATAATAATAGTAATAATGACAACAATGACAATAATAAAGATGATAATAATAATAACAATAAATTATTATTATTATCATCATCATTATCATCGTTATAATGATTATAAAATAGTGTTAACGAGAAAAATGAATAATAATCATCATCATTCTTCTTTCGTATAATGTGTTGCATCTTAAGTGATTGCAATCCACATCAGAGAGTGTTCAAAATGCATATTTACAATACACTATGATGACATGGCTCAGTAGTGACCAGAGGTCTCATAACCGGGAGGTTCCGGGTTCGATACCAAGTCGATGTCCCAGTGCCCTTTGGTAGGGCAGCAATCATTACCAAGGCCCTCTGAGAGGACTTACAGCTGAAGCATCGGTCACTGGGAGCTTACTTACAAGCATGCCCATGCTTTCTTAGTAGTCAAGTAAAACAAACAAACTTACAACCAACCATAATACTATAGTATATACTCAAATACACAATTATCTCTCTACAGTGGTGTTTCAACTTCTTATCACAATCTCATTTCGCAAATTATTAACTAGGCTTAGTATAGTTATGTAGTATTATATGTTTTATCATCTCTTTTTGCATTCGATGATATGAGATGAAAGTTGTGCAAAATAAATTATTATTTACTACTCGATTACAATAATTTGTGTTCATTGACATTATTGACGTGTACATATTTACCTATATCTAATTCTAAGATACCCAATGAAATTAGGATTACTTACTGATAAAAATTATTATTACACAAATGAATTATGGGCATATTCAGAAAACTGAAATTATTGTACCTTTCACTGCCAATGGCAACCTAATATGTGTTGGGCAAGCCTAACCCTAGGGATTGCGTTCAGCCATTTTGAAATATCTTTTTTTTCTCCCTGAAATCTAACCGAGCCTTTCGGTTATATTTACTCATGTTCTCAGCCACATCAATATTGATACCGCTCTTTCCCTACAGCTAGTATTACCCCCAGCAATTACCAGGTACCCATTTACACCTGGATGGAGAGTGTCATATGTAGCGCTGAGATTCGAACCCTAGGAGGACTGAGATTCTAGTGAATGAATCACCATATCACGAAACCTCCAATGTACATGCTTCGGTACACACTGTAGGATGTTCCAAGTAATCGATCAATATTTAGCGACTTTTATCGTAATTTATTACATTATTCCTTGCAATTGCTTCAAGACAGTCAACAATCTGGAATAGTTACTCATGATTACTGTCGTTTCATTGTCCGCGGAAGGGGATTGTGGGAACTTGCTTGTCAGCATAATCTAATGGAATTGGACCCAATCCAAATTCTGGAGCTGCTAAGTTGAATAAAGAATGTGAGACAAGGAAACGAATTGCCGGTCAATTCTGTAATGCTTTACTCTTTGGTCCTTGGCATTTACCTAAATGTAAGATGGTTTGCAATCATATCGAATGACATGAACAAAGGTAGACATATACTTCCAATTCTGTGTAAGTCCATTTATTTCTACTGAAATTCACATTTACATCACGATTCACCTTTACAAAATACGTATAGCATTCATTTTCTTTACTCTAGTATTTGTTTGCTCATGTTAATTTAAATGTACTTGATAATTTTAAATTATACAAATAAACAAGTCTGGATACTAGGTGAAAACTTTGCTCGTACAAAAATTCAATTTACACCTTTTTACATTACCGAAATCTAGTTTCTCTTATTTACAAGTATAAAAGTAAAGTTCTTCGATGTCATTATACGTTCTACAATTTCTCATGGTCTGCTTCTGTCTTCACACGTTCCTATATACAATAACTTGAAGTCGTCAAACCAAGATTTTGTCTTGAAAAAATACATTATTACTCTCAAATTCTGTAAAACGATTGCATCAAAGATCTACAGTAGTTCTCATTGCTGAGTTCTTTTTTTCTGATATCAATTCATCTTTTTCTTTTTCTCTGTATCAGGTCTGTGTATGTGTGTGTGCGTGTGCGATACACGTGTGCGTGTTTTGGTGAGTGATGTGTAATTCTTGTATATTTTGATTTTATGTAATACGGTATTTATTATTAATATGTAAACACTCGCACCCTGCCAAAAAGCATTTCGCTTTTAAAGGTATCCCAACATGTAATACAAATTATTATGATTTTAATGCTGTAATTTTTTCCCGTAAACTTGTGTATGTTCACATTGTTTTAGTATAAATTAAATGAAAAGGAAAATAAATCACAATTTCTAAGTTTTCAAACACTTCGTTTGGGTAATTCAAATGGTTCATGTAACTTTTAGGAATTGGTCTCTTGAATTTATTATTATTCATGAGTTATTGACCTAGAACTATATCCGCTTAGAGCACAGATTATTTTTGTTGCAGTATCGAAAGTGAAAGACAAGTATCATGTTTGTGCTCATTTATTTATTTGTTCTCAATTCCTCAATTTTCAATCAGTATTGCATGTTCAACCTTGTACAAAATCCAGTGAACTCTTTCAGATGGTAGTGTACCCGTCTGCTTCAAAGTTCTTTCCAAATATTTTTTCAGGCTTGTGATAACAACATTTAAACATATACGCATTAACCTGTTCAATACATTTCAATTCATGTTTCTCTCCAGAATCCCCAGTTATCAACTATCAAATTCACCTTTTGAGTCGTCAAAAACGTGTTTTGTTCATGAAATATGCATTAAAAAATGTAAACAGGTCTATTGATCGCCGGCGGGGTACCAGGGTGTATGTAGCCCACATGCGTAAACATTTTCTAAGTACACACGATTATATATGCATAGTTCTGAATGGTAGCATTTTCTTTTATTTCAAATTTAAAGGAAAGTTTATCGAAATGTCTACACGATGTTCATGTATTGTCCTACGGCTGAGTTTGGAGCCAAGATCTTCTATCATATCTCCACACACAAAAAATCAAAAAGTATTTTCGGTTAAAGAACATATTCCATATTTATATTTTCATATTCCATTTGCCCTCGTTATTCAAAAAATGACAACAAGTGAGACATGTCGACAGCGGGCAAGAGACCTTTGTATTCTACACATGATAAATGAAACACGATCAATCGCAAAGACTTTCAACAAATCAACAAGTCAATAGTCAGTCACAGTCAATATCAGATCATCTTCCAATTTTTGTTAAATGATATGATTATATGGTCACTGAAAACTCGAAATGTTTTTGAAAGAAACACCCCAGAATATTGAATATTTGAAAAATGATTTAATCCATGAAAATTGGTCAGATGTATTTAATCAGTCAAACGCAAATTTGCATATGATGATATCAATAAGCTACAATTTTACTACGACAACAATTTTCCTCTGATAAAATGTAGATGTAATACAAACGTGGTAAATTGTCATGGATAACTAAGGCCGTTTTAAGATCTATCCAAACGAGAAATAAGCTATGCAAGATTAATTTATGTGACGCAACCACAAAAATTAGATAGATACAAAAACACCGGAATAAATTAACCAACGTTATTTTCGAACTTCTCGTAAAGTGCATTATTCAGAAAAATAAAATAGAGTAAAATCTAACATTAAATTCACTTGGGGAATTATAAATGAAACCATTGAAAAGAAAAGGCAACCTGGCTTTTTCAAAGGACAATTTTGTAATAAACGATATCGTTATTGATAATAGTGAAGTACTATAGCTCATATTTTAACTCCTTTTTTTCTTAATAACGGTCCTAACATTGCAAATAAACTGAACGATAGTGGCATAGATTTTTCTAAATGTCTTCCTGAACCTACACCCTCAACACTTTATTTAAAACCCTCTTAACCCCAAATGAAATAAGTGATATAACAAAGGACCTTAAGGATAGTAAGGCACAAAGATCACGACAGAATAAGTACGTCGCTCCTTAAACAAATTATTTATGTAATTGATTCTCCTCTAACTCAATTTTTTCAGTCTTTCATTATCATCTGGCGAGTGTCCTAACTTTTTACAAAATTGCTAAAGTAAATTCGGTATATAAAAAAGATAACCCATATGAAATTAGCAATTATAGGCCCACCTCTTTTCTTCCTAGCATATATATATATATATATACTATATAAGACAAGAAATATCTTTCTAAGAAGACCCTTTTTATGCTTTCATACATTTCATATTGTAACTTGGTGTGGGCTTCAAGTGCAAAAACAAAAATTAACCCTATTTATTAAGTGCAAAAAAAAATCGCTACGCATATGTGCTGGCTCCCATTATTTAGCCAAAACAAACCCCTTATTTTATTAATTTAAAACATTGACTATCTTTGATATAAACGCACAACAGAGTTTGATCTTAAGGTTTAATTTCATGAATAGCCTGGTTCCAGATTCATTTAAGTGTATTGAATAACACCATTAATCTTACCCTACTCGGAATTCATTAAACTTTCATTTGATAAATCCTAAATTATTGATCCTGCATAAATCTATAAGACATAATGGTCCAGATATATGGAATGCACTACCAGACTCAATAAAATCATATGAAACATTACATTCATTGAAATTCAATACGAAGAAAGCATTTCTGTCAGAGTACATCGTTTGTTATTTTCCCAGTGCTCATTAAATATTCAATACTATTTCCAGATTTCTATAAACATCCATCACTTTATTTTATAACTCCTGTATTCTATAAGTTTTCTGTGTCAGACATATTTACATCAACATCTTTTCATCAATCATTATCATCAACATCAGCACCATCATCATCATCACCACCATCACCCTTTTAAAAATTATTTTAATCATCCACCCCGCCCAAGGCTATCACGCTATCAAGCACACGCTTATTGTGATAGCCCTTCTTCTTCTGCAGATTAATTAATTAATAATTGTTAATAGTGTATTATGAGTTACACTTTTTTTAAAGGTCAACATTTCTATTGTTATTATTATATATTGTGTATACGGTCAACAAAATTGTTATATATTGTATATATTGTGTCTTTGAAATGTAATTTGATTTGTATCTTTTGCAGAAGAAAATGAATTCAATTCAATTCAATATCTGTGCTGTATTATATATCGATATAGCAAATAGCGGAACAAGTTATTACAACCATACACTGGAGTACTTATACGGATAATTAGTATATATCAAATACATTGATGATCTTAATGTCAAAATGGAGCTCACCATTGACTAAAGGGGTCACATAATCTGAGAAAGTCGATCGCAAAGGAGAAGTCTAGATTTTGTAATAATCCTTGAAACGAAAATATTTTACCGAACGAACAATCACTGAAGCCAATGAGCCAGACAAGGGAATTTGAATAAAATATGATTTCATCAGCAACTTTCTCATAAGTCGTTTTGTTATTCATCCAAATTTAATTTCCGTTGAAAATTAATAAACGGTTGTACTACATAGCAATATATGAAACATCAACCTATTTATTCGCAAAATCTTATCGGTTGATCGGCAATTTTTATGACATGTACGCCATTGCCATTGTTTTTCCACAAGTACTTTCGACACCATATTCTACATCATTGAAGCGCAAGCAGCCACTAATTATCATGGGTAAATAAAACTCATGCTCTTTAACTAACTCCTTGAAAGCGAACAGACAAGGAGTTATTTCCAATAAGTATAAGCCAAGCTGAAAAGAAGCCTGCAGAGATTATACTTACCCTTTCAAAAAATGATCGTCACGTATAACTCTTTCGTTGTTCAACCAAACTAAAATGACTCGAGATGCCTTAATTGCCAGCAGCCACAGTCCTTACTCTTTCATGAATGATTTTCAAATACGGATAGTTATCAGTCAGGAAAACACTCAAATTTATTTTATTCCATGGTAGATTTCCTTCACGAGGTACTTGAGACTTGAGCTTTTACTAAAAGTGGATGAGTAAAAGAGCGGAAAGCTTAAGGAAAATAAGTTAAAGGTGATATTCATGCATATTGAATTAGGTTTCGTTGGAAAGGTTATTTTCAGTACTTCGCACTTTGTTTAAGTTCATTGTCAAAAAACATAAGGGGAAGGAGAAATAATTAAATAAAGTTAGGAGAGTCAAGTTTTCCTGATAGAAGTTCGTCTACGATACCAAAACGAGGCTTAGTCTCTAGCATCCCATCAAGGTCCCTATAATATTTGTTCTCCGGAATCACTCATGCACGACCGTCCAGGCGCCATTTTGTCCGTTTCGGGCCGTTTTTGAGGCCTTTCTTTCGCCCTATTTCCACTATCACAGAAGCTACATACTTCGTAAAAATTGCTCTGGATAGTCCGAGAGATGCTCTTTCGTTTGACATGTAGAAACATGGCGTCATTGCACGCATATCGTTCTAACACGATTGCATTTCTAGTCTTTACTTATTTCTGTGTTCATGATAATTTGATTTTTGTTTGATAATTTCAAATTATACGGACAAACAAGCATGGATACTGGGCGATAACTTTGCTCGTAAAAAAATTCAATTTACACCTTCTTACATTACCGAAATCCTAGTTTCTCTTATTCACATGTATAAAAGCAAAGTTGTTCGATGTCATTATGCGTTCTACAATTTCCCATGGTCTGCTATGTCTTCTCAAATTCCTATATACAATAACTAGAAGTCGTCAAACCAAGATATTTTTAAAAGAAATACATTATTGCTCTCAAATTCTGTAAAACGATTGCATCAAAGATCTACAGTAATTCTCATTGCTGACTTCCTTATTTCTGATATCAATTCATCTATTTATTTTTTCTGCATCAGCTCTGTGTATGTGTGTTGTGTGTGCGTGTGTGTGTGTGTGCGTGTGTGTGTGTGTGAGAGATATACCTGTGCGCGTTGTAGTGAGTGATGTGTACATTTTGTATATTTTGATTTTATGTAATACGGTACTTTATTATTATTCTGTAATCACTTGCACCCTGCCAATGAGCATTTCGATTTTAAGGACATGCCACCATCTACTACAAATTATTATGATTTAATGCTGTTATTATTTTTCTCGTGAATTTTATTATATTTACATTGTTTTAGAATAAATGAAATGAAATGGAAAATAAATCACAATTTCTAGGTCTTCAAACACTTCTTTCGTGTTTTGAAAATAGCTCATGTAACATTTTCCTTATTACAATCGTATAATACAGGTACTTAGAAATGTATTGCGGTAGAACATCTCCTTCCCAATTTTTGTTTCTTCTCTCTTTTCTTCTGCCCATCTCTAAAAATCCATACTACTTGCCATCATGTTTTTGCTCTTTTTGTTTCAGCAATCTCAAGGATTTTGTGCGCTCCCTATTTCGTGCTCGATCTCTACTATTTTTCTTTTCTCTCCTCTCCTTCTCTCCAAACGCAGCCCACATTTTCTTTTCTTTTTTCTTTTTTCTGTTCTTTCTTCGTCATGTAATTTGTTTACGTCCTCTTGTTTCCAGTCATTACGTGTTTTAATAAATGTTGTCTCTGTCGGCCGCCATTCTTCTTTGATTGTTTATGTATTCTATAATCTTTTCACACTTATTATCATCTGAGGGGTCCACAATTTACAAGCTCTGCTTTTCAGTGGACCTCTCCATTTCCTCAAAATATAATTGCAGTTAAATTTATAATTCTATTTTTGTCTTCCTCAAATGTAAAAATTACTGTTAAGATGTGTTTCTTACAAATGTAACTATGTTTTGTATACATTTTACATTGTATTCTTTATTATATATTGTATTTTGTTGGAAATGAAAAAATAAAAATGAAATGAAATGAAATGAAATAAATGGTCTCTTGATTTTCCTAGAACTATTTCCGCTGGAGGCACAAGTTATTTTGTACTACAGTATTGAAAGTGAAAGGAAAAGTATCATAGAGCTACCAACACTTCCTTGTATGTGCTACTTTGTGTTCCTTCTCATTTCCTCAATCAATATTGCAATCAATTGTGTTGTGCATATAGTTCATGTAACCTATTAAGAAATTGTTTCGTGATTTTCCTAGAACTATTTCCGCTGAGAGCACAGATTATTTTGTATTATATTCCACATTCTAAGAATCTTGCTCTACGATCGGTCAAAAGTAAATCACGTGATGAAAGATAGTTCACCCATCATT
This sequence comes from Mesocentrotus franciscanus, assembly GCA_037976565.1. Lineage (NCBI taxonomy): Eukaryota > Metazoa > Echinodermata > Echinoidea > Camarodonta > Strongylocentrotidae > Mesocentrotus > Mesocentrotus franciscanus. Next base: position 18,043,504 of record CP137673.1, read on the forward strand.
GATGGGAGAAGAAAAGTTCGTTACACTGTGTAGATAGTACTACTATCTTCAGTGAAAGTACTTTACACTGTGTAAATAGTAGTACTATCTACACAGTGCAACGCACTTTAATTGTATACATTGTACATGCACTGTACGTATCGTACACTGTTTGCTAGCTGTTAATTGATGACTTGTTGCTCTAAAATGACGGAAGAAGTGAAATGTTTCCGATGTGGAATATAAAGCAAATAATCACCTTTTGTATCGAAAATAATATCGCTAGTGATATTCGTTTGTCTCGCAATGTATGGTCAATAAGGGATCTAAAAGATCTAAAAGAATATCACTAGCGATATTATTTTCGATACTACATCCGCAATGAGTAATATATTTAGCATTATTAATCACCTTTTGGTTTCATGCGATGGCAAACTATCACTTCCTCGGCGATCCGAATGTATACGCTATCTTTCCTGAGCTTCGCTTCGAAAAGATAGCTACATCCAGATCGCCTCGGAAGTGATAGTTTGTCCCATCACCTTCACCAACGGTAATTATTTGCTTACTACAGTATTGAAAGTGAAAGGAAAAGTTTCATAGAGCTACTAGTACTTTCTTGTTTGTGCTCATTCTTTTCCTTCTCACTTTCTCAATCAATATTGTATGTTAAACCTTTTAACAAAATCTAGTGAACTCTTTCAGATGGCAGTAAACCCGTCTGCTTTAAAGTTCTTTCCAAATATTGCTCAGGCCCGTGATAACAACATTTGAACATATACAGATTAACCTGTTCAATAATACATTTCAATCCATGCATGCTTCTCTCCGGAATCCCCAGTTATCAACTATCAAATTCACCTTTTGAGTCGTCAAGAACATGTTTCTTTTCAAGAAGTATGCATACAAATTTGTAACAGGTCTATTAATCGCCAGCAGTGTACCAGGATGTAGCATATGTGCGTAAAAAATGTCTAAGTACACACGATTATATTCATACTTCTGTATGGTAGCATTTTCTTTTATTTCAAATTTAAAGGAAAATTCAATGAAATATCTACACGATGTTCATGTATTGTCCTATGGCTGAGTGTGGTGCTAACATGTTCTATCATATTTGGCCCCCAAAAAATCAAAATCAGTATTTCTGGTAAAAGAACATAATCCATTATTTATATTTTCATATTCCACTAGCCCTTGTTATTTAAAAAGTAAAACAAAAAAGTGAGCCATCTTGAGGGAGGGCAAGAGACCTTTGTATTCTACACACGATCGATCGCAAAGACTTTCAACAAATCAACACAAGGTAATTTCAATAGCCTTGTCTATCACCTAGGTGTTTAAGTTGGAGGTCAGAATACAAACAACCTATGCTTTGCAGATGATACTGTTTTAGCAGCAGAATTCCAAGAAGATCTGCTGTTAATTTTAATATGGTATCAAAAGAAAGCATAGATAAAGGCTTGGATCTAAACAACAAAAAGACAGAGTGTATGATAATATCTTTTTTTAAAGACTGACACGCCCTCATGCAATGTCAAAAATATAGGAGAAACAATAAAGCAAGTCCACACTTTTACATTCTAAGGTACATTACAGTATGGAATGGGAAAAGTATTCATGAAATAAAGAAAACAATTGCAATGACACAGGATACATTTGATAAGATGAAATCAGTAATGAAACATAAGAGCAGTTCCATGATACCAAATTCCTTGTCTTAAAGTCATAATTTTATATGGTCAGTTCTTCGCTACGAGTGTGAGTGTTGGACAATAAAAAAAGAGCTGGAAAGAAGATTAGAGGCTACAGAAACCAGATTCTTGAGAAATATTGTGAATATATCATCATTGACAGAAAAGACAATAAATGGAGAAGTGTTCAGAAAAGCAAGAGTAAAACTATCACTCTTCTAAACAATAAGACAGAGGCAAATGCAATTTCTTGGTCACATAATCATACAGAAAAGATCATCTTGAAATAAACAATATTAACAGGCAAGATTGCTGGAAAGCGGAGCAGGGGAAGACAACGCCTTACATATTTGCACAGTCTTAATGGGCAACCACAAATTATATCAGCAATACAAGTTTTTTGAGAATAGCATATAATAGATAGAAATAGAGGGCCTTGACCGCCGATGTCTGTAACAGACCTGAAACTTGATGAGGATGATGATCAAATAGAGATATGTGCAAACATATTACGTGATCCAAACGTGATCTCTGTATATGTAATAGGTATTACAATTGCCCTAGAGTTGATTTTTCGAAAGACTTTGCGATCATGTTATGATAGCTACTTGTCATAATGGTAGGTTTCAGATCGTATTATTCGGAAGCTGAATGGAAAAACAGTTGTAAGCGGTCGATCATGCAATGTGACATGTCTAGCCTAATATTATTTTAAAATGATAATTATAATAATCTATCATTTCATTTTATTTTCATTTCATTTAGTTTCATTTTCAAACATGAAATAAAACAATTTAACATGTTGACATGTAGTTTGATTATCAGTTTAAACATACCTACAATACAAAAAAAAAATGTTCCACAATACTTGGATCATAAAAAACAATTAAAGACGTACAAATATCCATAAATTTCCATTCAATTACCAAACACATGAATTAAAAAAAATACGCGGAAGCCAAAGGTGCTACTATTGCGCGTCCATGATCGTAGATCCTCTAACAGTGCTTTACATTAATTGAAAGAGCTTACAACCACTGTTTCTAGCGATTCCTTAAAAACTTCGACGTCTGTCATGGAGTGTAGCGATACTGGGAGAGCGTTCCAAAGTTTTCGACCTCCACCTCCCAGGTCTCTGTCGCCCCAAGCTCACTGGTGAGTAGGTGTCGTGAAGATGACCGTAAATGCCCCTTGGGATGTAAGATTCTGAGATGTATTCTGGACATTTGCCATTGAGACCTTTGAAAACGGTGAAAGGGGCTTTCTAGTGGATACGGAACAGTAATGGCAACCAGTGTATTAGATCTTTCAGGATAGGTGCTTTAGTTCATATGCGTCATTCGCCGTACCAAGTCGATGGGCATTGGAATACTTCCCAGCTGACATCGTATGATGCATACCATCACCTCCCTAAATGCACGGATCCTTCTGGCGTAGATGATGGGATTGATGCAACTGTTCGAAAAAAGCAGGAGCATAAACCAGAACTCTGCATTTGTCGGGATATACAAGCAGACAGAATAGGGAATGAAGCAAATGACGAAAGCCACCAGTACTATCAAAAGATTTTTAGTTACAACAATGGTCTTTCGGCTAACTTTAGGTTTTGTACGTCTCTTGATTGTATCATTCATCACACGTTCACGAATAGGTATGGGTATCTGAACTTCTGCTGGACTCGCACTGGAGGTTTGTTCGTCTTCCTCACTCCCTATCTCATCCAGTAATTGGGATGTCCGCAGAGCAGTCGGGCCATTAACACGTGTTTTGGGTGGACCGGCATCCGCCTTTTCGCTGGTTCCGTCAGAACTTCGGCATTCCTCTTGTGCTGGACGGTCCAGAGATGTAGATGCCTGCAAAGTACCTTCTGCGCATCTCTCTGTTGGATTGACGATGCTTTTTTCAGTTGTTCTGGTAGACGTTTCGCTCTCACTCCGTGATTTTGCAGAAGATTTCCTTCTTTGTCGCATGGTCTTTTCCCGTTGCACAACAAATCTCCATATGGCTGTGTAAACGGTTATAATAACTCCAAAATGTCCGATGATCGAAAGACCCAAAACACACCTGCCCACATATTCATGAAGACTTCCAGTCAGGTAGATTACCGGGGCACCAATGAAAGTAAGCAGCCAAGAACACCCAATCATGATGCAGATGTTCCGATTGGAGAAGAGCTTCTTGGATTCGGCATGATTCTTGGTGATTAGGTACCAACTGGTGAAGCCAATAAAGGCATGGGTCGTAAGGCTTACGCCAACGCATACAAGAGAACCAATAGCAGCAACAGAAAGTAATCCATCCGAGTACGACCAAACATCCAGGCTAAGTAAAGCTACGGCATACAAAACAACGAAGAAAGATGTCAGAAGATCTGTACATGCGAGATTCATGACAAACCAGTTGGTGGTCGATCTCAGCTTGCGAGAGAACGATGGCAAGGATTACGAGAAGGTTACCGACAGTTCCTGTGACACCGATCATGATCGAGATGAAAACAAAAATGATACTTTGGTAGTCCATTCCTTTATACAGCTCATAGTCGTAAAATACGCTTGAAGGATCAGCTGTCAATGTTATAAGGCTGCCCTCACCTTCCATTTTTTATTATCTCAAGGGCCGTATCTGGGGGAATAAATTATATCAAAACAAAAGCAAGAACCCATGAGCAGTATCAATTATCATGTTTAAGCACATTTGCACTGCGGTCCAACCTTCCCCTTTCAGAACGTAGATTTTAATTAAATTTGTTTAACAAACCTATGTTAAGGTTAGTTTATTATGTAGGGTTATTCAGAAAATCGGTTGATAAAAATGAGCCATTTCTTTAAATGTGTTTTATTCCGGGTTTAGGTAAGCCTTCCGTTTTGTTAGTAACTACCATCATTTGTTCCTTATCTTTTTAGTGAGTCTTTTTTTGTAGAGTAGTTCCGTTTTAACCACAAAAAAACAAAAAAAATACTTGCAACAATAACTTTCATGAACTGCTTTTCAGAAAATTCCTACACACATTCAGTTACTAAGATACAGGGGCGGCGATTTCTTTTCATGATCGGGGGACGAAATGCGAGGGACGAGGAGCAGTGGCGTAATGACCAAAAACGTTTGGGGGAGGAAAAAATCCGCATCACCACCATTCTTACATGAAGGCCCCGCAGAACGTTTTTCAAAGTGGGGGGGGGGCTAAAGTATTTACGATCAGGTAGAGCAAAGCAAGTGGAGCGTAAATTGGCGTGGGGTCCAGGGACAAAGCCCCATCGGGGTTCAAGGGACAGAGCCCCATGAAGCTCAGGGGTTTTAGGCATTTAATTAAGGTCAAATGAGCAACCAGGGACCCGGCTTATGGCCCCTGGTGGGGTTCAAGGACGGAGCCCCCGGAAGCTCAGGGGTTTTAGGCATTTAATTACGGTCAGATGAGCATATTTTGATACCTTATTTGTGTCACTGGCATGCAGGTCACTATTTGAAGTGGGGTCCGGGGGCGAACCCCCAGAAGCTTAGGGGTTTTCAGCATTAAATTACGATCACATGAGCATCCAGGGGCCGCCTTAGGGCCCTTGATGGGGTCCAGGGGGCAGAGCCCCCGGAAGCTCAGGGGATTTAGACATTTAATAACGGTCAGATGAGCATCCAGGGGCCCACCTTAGGGCCCTGGTGGGGTTCAGGGGGTGGAGCCCCCGGAAACTCAGGGAAAAATCATGCCATTTCAGCAACATTTGTAAATCACTGTTATCGAATTAGAAATAAACCACATATATGAATTTTATTTTGGGGGGGGGGCAACTGTCCCCAAGCCCCCCATCAGTACGCCAGCGCGAGGAAGCATAGTGAACGAGAGGGGTAAAGGTGACGGAAGTGACTACCCCTCACATTTTTTGAAGTTTTTTTGTATTAAAAAAACTATAGTATAAAAACAAGCAATATACTTTTTCACACTTCACTTTTCTACAGTATCTACAGTTTGGAGGATATTATGCGAGGGAGCGTAGCTCCCGAGTGAGAAGATTTTTGCATTTTTATTTGTCTAAACGCTACACTCTTGGGCCCTCCAGGGCCTAAAAGTGTGTTGCAGTCTTCAGTCAGTATTTACTATACATTTTTTGTGTGCACCTTTTCAAATTTTCCGGGGGGGGGGGCGATCCCACCTACAAAAATCGAGAGGGGACGTGTCCCCCGTCCCCCCGGGATCGCCGCCCCTGCTAAGATAACATAATATTTGATACAAAACAAACAAATGAAGCAGCAAAATCACCCGATATTAATAAAAGTAAAAGAACAATGAAGAGTCCTTATAGAAGAAGTATGGAGAAACCTGGACCTCCATCGCTTTTATTCAGTATGACCTATCAAAATATAGATCTCGCTTAAATGCATCAAGACTTATAATGATTAAATATCATTATCAAATGCGATTAAATGACCTGCGCCATTTTAATAATGAAAAATGAGGTACTTGAATTTTTCAAATTTGAACAAGATTTAATTCGGATTTCTCAAGAACATCGGATACAGATTGACAACAATTCTTGAACACAGGCAGAAACTTGACCGAGTAAATTTTCGGTCAACACAAGGAAGTTTGTTGTAAAAATATGGAGTGTTATTCTCTCATGCTAGTGTGGGGTTTGTTAATTTCATAACATATCTAAATAATATAATTTTCGCCTCTCACTATATCCCTAAAGTATTGAAAAGTATAGCAACATATTTCAGAAACACTAAACATTTTCAACATTGAAGCAACATAGGAGTAATCAATAACCAAAAAAAGTCAAATCCAACTTACCTTATTTGGTCTGAAAATATTCCGCTAGGTGACTTTTAAGATTCAATCATGAAGTGGTCCCTATAACAGAAAGTCTTTCCTCGGCGACTGTATATGTACTATTGCAACCAATCAAGAAACCAGCTGATCTCCGTAGACTTTCTCAAATTCAATAAGCCGTACCGACTGCAATTTTTTTTTATTTCCTCATACTCGGACAGTGATTATAAACTATTTAAGATGAATTCATAAACAAACATTTCTCGGTAATTGCATCAAAATGAAGTAGTTTAACAGCATGCATTGCCAAGTCATCCGTATATTTTAAACAGTTCCTGGCCGTTGATATTCCAGAGTTTTAATAAAGAGTGTATATAATCAGTATTACAAATGTGGCCCTTCGCAAGTCGGCGTACGGGCACATCTTCGACAGAAAAGGGGGAAGTGGGTGGGTTTAAAAACAAAAATTCTGAATGTCAATTTTCCAGTTCTGAAAAGACATCTATGTTTCATCACCAAAATAGACTAAATAAGATATTAGGCCGAATATAATCTCTTCAGCATCCTAATTTTCCACTTGTAGTGAAATTACAGAAATTACACATTCGGGCACCCCTGTCCTAATATGAGACAATTCGTGCAACTCGCTGCCCGAATTCAAGGTGTTGGTTGCCCGAATATCAGAACTACGCCTACCTACCCCTGCCTCATACGCAAATGGAGTTACATATCCGGAGGCATCTTCAATAAATATTGATATTTTTTAATTCTCGGGGAGCAAAGGCCCCATTCTCAGAAGAATGAAAACCGGCTTCGGGATGAAGTCGGTTTGGCGGTGGGACTGAGGCATTACCGATTTCTATTTTATGATATAAACGATAAACCCCCTTTTCTGGAGCAGTAGTATTTTATCAGGTCTTGCTTGTGCTGCATTTCACCATGCCCGAATTTCATAATTTAGATATGGTGAGGTAATAAAAGAATATAACATGATGACTGCTGGCAATGGAAGAACTTGGTTAAGTTTGTCGATGACGCCAATGTATTTTGACACAGTTTTGCAAACGTTATCAATATATGGATTCCATGATAGTTTGTTATCAATTATAAGACCTAAAATTGTTGGTTGTTCGAACTTCTTTAATTTCAGTATTATCTAATATGTAGAAGGGAAAGTAAAAAGCTGCATCTAAAATCTTGGCTTCACACAAGAGGAAACCATCAATATGAGATTTGTGAACGCCAACAGGCTGCCACGACGTCCGATTCAAGGAGAGAATGAAACCCGCCGAGGTCCGGATCCCATCATCGCTTGCTTTGTAAGCATGTTCGACCGCGCTGCAGTCCTCACAAAATACCAACATATCCAGCAAAATAAAAATCAGGAAGCTAGGAAAAAATGTTGTGTCCTCACGTGAGGGTCTACGCTTCCGATTTGATCTGCCAAAGTAAACAAAGCTTGATAGCATGACTACCCTCAATGGATACATAATAATACAAAAATGGAGGGAAAATATTGGTAAAAGTGGAAAAAGAGAGAGAGAGAAAAAAAAAAAGAGGGGGGTACATTAGGATTCACAGATGTATGTGGTAGTTGGATTTCAATTTGATATATTTGATATCAATTTGAGCACTTTAATACAGACTAAAGGAGGAAGTAAAAGAACATGTATATATCCCTCATGGAAGAGTGTTCAGTATAAGGTTTAATCGGAAATAGAGGATATTACATTTTGTCTGGATTACTCTCAGAACGAAGTTGAGACTGATGTATAGTAACAAACTCCTATTGGTAGAGTTCATTCATTTGTAGCTATGTGAAAGTAACCATTCAAAGATTTTGTAACTTAACAAAAAATATATACAAAAGAATTACGAAATTTTTCGTCACTCTAATAGAACAGAGACAAACTTGTTTTCGTTACGCTTAAAATGTTCATAAAACCACGTTATGTAGTAAACAGATTACAAGAACTATAGAATTATGTGGAACAAAGAGACTAAAACTAGAAACAAATATTTGCTGAGAAATTCAAAAAAAGAATATTGAAATGTGTAAAGAAGGTGAGAATTTTTTCCTGATAGGGAATGAACATTACTATGAAGTTTGTGTAACTATGACAAAGAAGGATAAGATAAAACGCTTTCATTTTCAGCCGATGTTACATACCAGATGGGAAGAGATCAATCCCTTTGGAATTGTTGGTTTTGAAAGACAAGTTAATGGTGAACATATGCCTTATATATATTGTGGTTTTAGTCATTCATGTATATTCACAAATATACAAAATTAAGGTCATGAAAGTGTAATTGGAAAGTAGTTCTTGGAACTGTGTCCCTTTTGCAGCCAACATCAAATTCTGTGGAACTTTTCAGGAATTATGAATATGTCATGTATGTCCTATCTGTAAAATTTAAACGTTAGCAATATTCTCGTATTCAAATTATGCAAGGAAACCCGTTTACTTTCTAGACTACACTGTCAGACACCATTGAGTGAGTGACTGACATCTTTTTTTCTTTTGTAATAACATTAATAAAATGAGCTGTAATAGGTACATGAGCATTTGTCTACATCAATAACCCACTAATTGTAATGGCCATAATTAAACTGATTGAGTCTTTGTGCAGCACAAAACGTACGACCATTCGGTACAAGGGTCTGAAAATCAGACTATAACTTAGGTGATTGCAATCACTTATGTCGATTGGATAACTAATGGTCGTTATTTTCCCACAAAGAGCCATATTCAAACCCTTTCGTTTTGAGGGAAGTCTTTCAAATGCCGTTGGAATTTAACTTTTTCATTGTTTTGACCTGCAAATGGGACAGAGTACCTTTAAGGAGTAAGCAAAGTAGACATAAAATTCTGACAGATGTTGTAAGAAATTGAATGTCAGATTGCACTTATTTATTTGAGATACATCAATAGTGAGCACTGAAAAGTAGTATTTGGGGTTCATACAGAAGAAATGTCGGCCAAAACACATTCGTTATATACTGCATAGTCTCAATAACCATGATGCTATGGAGATAGAGTAATAGATTAACCTATATTTTGTTAATGATTTCATTAAAAGAGGACAATAACTGAAGAAAAAAATTATACTAAAATAAAAACAGTAACTTTTACAGTGGTGCCTGAAATTGTCTCTTCTATACGAAGAGAGCATGAATGAGAATACACTTTAATCAACATTGGCGAGGGTGTACAAAGTACATTTGACTGAAACTGTTACTTTGTCTATACGACTAGCTATGGTCACAACTCAGAGCGGCGGCCGACCGATTTGTAGCCTGCTCGGTCGCCGCTGGAATTTAGGCATCGCCCAACGATTTGTGGAGAAGTCGAGCAGGCTGTAGAGCCCCAGCGATGGCTGGGCGGTGCCCTGTCGATTTTCCTTCGGTCGCCGGTCGATTTTAGGTCAAAACTGGGCGAAATCGGGTAGCTTCTCCGAGCGGCGTCCCGGCAGTGACCGACTGATGGCCCACCGATTCCCCGGAGGTCTCCCATCGGCCACCGGCTGATTTTAAAGAAATTGGAGAAGTCGAGCAGGCTGTTGAGCACCAGCGATGCCTGGGCGGTGCCCTGTCGATTACCCGTCGGTCGCAGGTCGATTTTAGGTCGAAACTGGGCGAAATCGGGTAGCTTGTCCGCGCGGCGTCCCGGCAGTGACCGACTGATCTCCCAGCGGGGACCGGGCGGCGACCGCTTGTCAGCCTTTGACTTAGCGCTTCGATTTTTGACCTAAATCGCTCGATGGCGAACGCTCAATTAGGTCGGTGCCTGGGCGGGGACCGCCCAGGCACCGAGCGTATTTTGGGCGGCGAGTGAAAAGTGAGCAGACGGCGCCCGAATTTTAACTCCGCGCTAAAACTTCAGCGGCGACCGAGCGATGCCCTAAAAACAAGCTGTGCCCGGGCGGCCGTAGTCCAGATTCAGTCCGTTCTTTGTTTTTATTCTTCTATCACACGCATCAACCACACACACAACGCGGTCTCTCCACAGATCGCGCGATCCCCCAAATTTCCGTCCACAAACAGAATTAGAGGAATGGCTAGGTCTACTTTCAACATTGAGGGTGTGTTATGTTATCAGCTGATTGGGCGCGCGACACGGAAACGGTACAGATGCTGGACTAGGGCGACCGCCGCTTGGTGCATGGGCGAAATTGGCTAAAAACTCGCCGCCCGGCCGCCGAGCAGGCTACTTTTAGGGGTTGTGACCATAGCTTAATGCCTAGCTGTTGCATTTGTTAAGTAAAGTTATGGGAACGGGTGTTGAGTTACAGGTCACGTGCTAAACAAATGTCGGTTATTCGTTTTATTGGAGAGAGGGAGTGAAGGAGTACGCTGTCTTGAAAGACGGACAAGGTTCAAGCATTTTATAGGATTTAATAAATGAAATGGATTTTGTAGGATCCCCTATGGAGGAATTCATTCGAATTTCCGTTGCGTGTCGTTCTGGGGGCTCACAGTGCGAGTCCTTTTTCTTGTTGTTGTCTTGTTTTGTGTTGTTGATGTTGGTGTTTTTTTCTTGTTATTCGTGTGTATAAAATGAATACTTCTACAGGTAGTTCTTTTTCCTTTCTCCTTAACAAACTCATGTATGATGCAAAATGACATTACGTTTATTTCCATGAATTGTCGTGGCCTGGGTGATAGTCGGAAAAGACAGGATATTTTGTTATATTTAAAGTCAAAACAATGTGATGTGTGTTGCATTCAGGATACGCATTTTGGTACGCACCAGATACAGAGAACGAAATACGTAGGGAATGGGCAGGCAAATGTTTTTTTCTCTTGTAATACATCCAATTCAAGGGGAGTAGCTTTTCTTTTAAAAGCACGATCCCAGTTAATATATAAATAGGGTGAAAATATACAATGTAGGAAACGTTGTGGTCTTAGATTTGACACTTTACGACTACAATATTACAGTCGCGTCGATATATGGGCAAAATACAGACAACCCAACATGCTTTGCTGATCTTCAAGAAAATATAACAGAATATGAAAATCCGCATACCATTATTTGCAGGGAATGGAATTAAGTACAAGATTCAATTATTGATACCTGTAATTACCTCCATGTTAACAACGCCCTAGCAAAACAACTGGTTAATGAAATGGAAAATGAAATAGATTTATGCGATCCATGGATAATTCAATTTCCAGCTGAAAGATCTTATACGTGGCGTCAACCAAACCCTTTTCAACAAAGAAGGTTAGACTTCTTTTTGATATGTTCAGAATTTATTTTATTAGTTTACAAAGTGGATTTTTTTGTCGGGTTATCGTTCCTTTCCTTAAGTAGTCTTAGTCTGAGCTTAAATCAGATAAAGCCAGGTCCCGGTTAATGGAAATTCAATAATTCTTTGTTAAAAAACGAGGGTCTCATTTCACAAATCAAGAAAACAATGAAAGGGACTATTTTGCTTTACGCAAAAGATACTGTAGCATCTTGAACAGTAGCGTACGCAGGATTTTTTTCAAGGGAGGGGGTTAAAATTTGGAAATCGCGCCGAAAATTTCGCCAGTTTTTGTCCAGTTTTTGAGGAAAAATTTCGCAACGACTCAGCCGGCCGCTGAATAAGCGGGGGTGTTACACCCACAAGTGTAATAACGCCCACAAATGTAATAACGCCCACAAATGTAATAACACTTTACCCACAAATGTTATAACACCCACAAATGTTATAACACCCACAAATGTAATAACACTTTACCCACAAATGTAATAATATAACCCACAAATGTAATAACCACTTTACCCACAAATGTAATAATTTTGAATCACCCACAAATGTAATAATGACTTTACCCACAAATGTTATAAATTTGAAGGGATATTTTGTCGAATTTGTTCAAAACTTAAACCCTGTAATAAAGCATGGGTATAGCGCGCAGTCTTTACTCCAGACCCGGTTATTTCAAGAATTTAAAAAATCTTCAAAACTAAGACCCCATAATCCTTTTCCTTTGGAATAACATGAGAATCGAGCGTAGTCTTTCCTCCAGACCCGGTCATTTCAAAAAAAAAAACAATAAAAAACAAAACAAAAATTCAAATCTAAGACCCAACAATCCTCCAAACTAAGACCCTGTAATAAAGCATGGGTTAAGAGCGTTGTCTTTACTCCACACCCGGTTATTTCAAAAATAAAATAAAACAAAACAAAACAAAACATTAACTTTAAAACTAAGGCTCCACCATCTTCCAAACTATAAGACCCTGTGATAAAGCATGGGTTTAGAGCGTAGTCTTTACTCAAGACCCGTTTAATTAAAAAAATCTTCAAAACTAAGACCCCATCATCTTATTCATGTGGAATAACATGAGTATTGAGCGTAGTCTTTCCTCCAGACCCGGTTATTCAAAAGTAAAAAAAAAACAAAAAAAAAACTTTAAACTAAGACCCCACCATCACAAGTCACAATATAGCTGTACGTTAATACGTTCTACTCACGCACACATTCACTAACTCCCATAGATCACTGTATATAAATAACATGAACCTACCTGATTTTGGTCAGTACACACTTTCGTAACAGAAGAAGCAGTCCTTGCCACTTGCTGTTATTGTTCTATGTAAAGTTTTGTTTTATTTTGTAAAGTACAATGACGCGATACCCCCGGACATCTACCCCCAGCCAACTACCCCCTGGACATCTACCCCCAATCCAACTATCCTTCCAACTACCCCCCGCCAACTACCCCCCCCCTGAAAACTACCCCGGACATCTACCCCATCCAACTACCCCGGGCAACTACCCCAACTACCTTAATTTGCTTGGGGTAGATGTCCGGGGTAGTGGAGGGAGTCCAGGGGTAGTTGGATGGGGTTAGATGTCCGGGGTAGATGTCCGGCGGTAGATGTCCGGGGAGGGGGTAGTTGACTGGGGGTAGATGTCCGGGGGTAGTTAGCTAGGTGGTAGTTAGCTATACCCATGCTTTATTACAGGGTTTTAGTTTTGAACAAATTCGACAAAATATCACTTCAAATTTATAACATTTGTGGGTAAAGTCATTATTACATTTGTGGGTGATTCAAAATTATTACATTTGTGGGTAAAGTGGTTATTACATTATTTTGTGGGTGAAATGTTTACATTTGTGGGTAAAGTGTTATTACATTTGTGGGTGTTATTACATTTATGGGTAAAGTGTTATTACATTTGTGGGCGTTATTACATTTGTGGGTGTAACAGGGGTAAGAGCACCTTTATTTTTACTTTTGTCCCGAAATTGGAAAATTACGTCGTCAGATATTTCCTTCAGTGGCTTGAGGGGAGGGGAGGAACACTTTTTTGCCTCTATTTTTTTTTACAATTACACACATTTGAGGGGGTGGTTTAACCCCCTGCGTACGCGCCTGTTCTTGAATATGTGTTTACCATATAGATGTATTAGTTTTGCAAAGTTCCGCTGCTGCAGCAGTGGGCGTTAAATGCTTATCGTTCGGGTGGTAATTTTAGCGCCGTCCATCCGTTTAATTTGTGTACAATAAGTGTTTATGTTAGACGGGAGATGCTTTTTAGAGCTTCAAGCGACGGTGATATAATGCTTTCTTTAGCTTATTGGTTGGTTTTCATAGAGTGATTATATTTTTTTTTAAAGATTTTTATTATATATGAGTTTGTCCTTGGGTTAAAATTTGGGATAACATCCTCATAAATTAGCACAATCTCGTAAAATCGCCAAGCAATTAATCATCCGTGTACGAAAAATTTGTGATCGGTCAAATTTTGTAGCAACGCGATCGATTTAAAGTTTATTCAGAGGGGCCGAAACCCAAAACAGATCAGACTGGTCCGGCGCGCCGACCGCGACTTTTTTCAAACCTTACCCAGCCATCCTAGCGCTGCATTTGAAAACTTGAATGTTTGAATATTTGCGTTGGTACGGTGTGGTGGAGCTTAAAATTAAATCGGCCAGATTCTGGACTAACCGGTTTGTCGTAATGATTGTGGACAAGTTTCGACCTGGGTAGTCATTCGCTTACGGTAGGCCTCCCGATTTTTTTTCGCGATGTCGTTTATTTAAAGTAAACATAGCTCTGCACTTGTAATATTTGTATGAAATCTCATTATTTGATAAATAATATCGCATTAGATTCCGTGTGCGTGCTTATTATGAATATTAATTACTAGCTCATGGCGTATAGGTTTCTTTTGAGCCAATCAAATGCAGCGGTAGGATGGCTGGGTTAGCTCTAAAAAAAGTCGCGGCCTGCGCGCCGGACCAGTCTGATCTCTTTTGGATTTGTCCCGCCATTTTTAGTCAGTCGCTACTAGATCAAGGTTCCGAGAGGACGTGCGCTAGATTAGTCCTCCTCGAAATTGCACCATTCAGTATCGAGTGATATTTCCTTTGTATTGTATTGTTTCGGCAATAAATCAATTTCAATTGTTGTCATATACATCTCACTTTTTCAAGTACCCCATAAGTGCCCCTATAACTTTGTAAGGAGTGCCCCTTTACATAGGAAGAGTGCCCCTTCCCCTTTTCACCTCTGATAAGTGCCCCTTTTATTTTGATACGTGCCCCTTTTCCTTCGACAAGTTCCCACTTTCCTTTACAATAAGTGTCCATAGTAGTAAGTGCCCCTGTTCACCTCTGATAATTGCCCTGTTCAATTTTACTTTGACAAGTTCCCCTTTTCCTTTCTAATAAATTTTCTTATTCCTTCTTAAAAGTGCCCCTTCCCCTTCTCATAATTACCCCTTTTTATCTCTGATAAGTGCCCCGTTTATTTTATAATGTGCCTCTTTTCTTTTTTCAAAGAGCCACTTTCCCCTTCATATAAAAGCTCCTTTCACCTCCGATAAATGCCCCTATTAAAATCTGATCCGTGCCCCTTTTCTTTCAACAAATGCACATTTTCATTTATTATAAGTGCCCCTTTTCATATCTGGTCAGTGCGCATATTCAGGTGCGCTAGGTGCCCCTTTTCACCTCTGATAAATGCCCCTATCAAAATCTGATGGGTGCCCCTTTTCCATTCTCATAAGTGCCCTTTGTTTTATCACTGGTGAGTGCCTCTTTTCAGGTGTAAGAAGTGTCAGATTTTTCGCCTCTGATAAATACCCTGTGTACTTTGACACGTGCTCATTTTCTTTTCTAATAAGTGTCTTATCCCTTTCGATAAGTGTCCCCTTTTCCTCTCATCATTAAACGTGTCGCTCGCTCGCTCGCATTTATAGATGATATAATTATTTATTATTATTAGTTACTTATCAAAGGTCTTTTCAGTCTTCCGTGATGAGAATGTGCTTATACCCCCATCAGGATGGTTTTTTCCTCTTTATAAGATGTAATTTTTCGCACTGCGACCTCACAAATCTTAACATTTTTTCTCGCTCGCAAATGAAGGGGTATATACCAATGTCTAAACAAATTGTTTATTTCGCTTAGAGATTTCCCTTTGTAGGTGCCCTTTTTTCCATGAAGTGCCCTTTTTTGTTGGTGCCCCCCCCCCCACTTTGGAAGTCGCTCCGCCGCCCCTGCCCGTCTTTCACTGACGTAATGCCTCCTTTTAATGGCGCCCTGCATCCTCCTTCCTATGAAGAATCGCCTCCGTTTGCAGCGGTTAATGACCGTATCCGAAGAAACTACAACTTTATTTCAATGGAAAACTGAATGAACGTAGAACACAAATATAAAGGAATAAAATATATTTTCCCTTTCAGTATTAAACAAAAGCAAATAAAAACCTAATTTTCCGCACCCCTCGAAATAACGGCTCAAGAGGGGTCAAACTTGCCGCAGTTACGGTGACGACATAACATAATGGACCCGATCGGCTCGCCTATAATTATAGCTGAGGCGATGAGCTTAATTAATGCAAAGTCATTGTGAATATGCGTACTTTACATAAAATAATGTCGTCAAGTCGATAGCTAGTTTTTAGGCCGACAACTTACCATGGTCAAAGCTTTGGATTTCGAGTTTTCAGAGAACTGTTACTCCTCTGAAAGACACTAAAACAATATATAATTGATACTATTTTAATATATTGCTTATAAGCTTTCCGTTGATATATATTTCATCTTTTCATTTTTCACATCCTACAGGGTCTTTAACCTGTAAAACTGAGCAAGTCATCGAACGCAATACGTGTAGTTTATAATTATCGTATGGGAAACTTCACCGGTTGGGTAATTATAGCAATTACTTCCAACTGACCAGTACCATCTTTATTATTTAATTGCAGGCCTATACTCTATTTTATTCTATTGTATATCATGTTATATTTTTATATTATGTTACTGAATAAGCTACTCTAGATCAAATTTGAAATCGATGAATGTATAACTAACTGATTAACTAAATACCCTAGAGAACGGAAGGAGGGGATGAGGGAGAGAGAGAGAGAGAGAGAGAAAATAAAAAGTAATTGCAACTTGCGGCAAAATCCTTATTTGAATGGAAACACGAGATGGCGCTGCAACAAATTAGAGCAGAAACGTCATGGATCGACGGTTGGATACAGTACGGTCATGAGAGGGGGTGAGAAACAGGAAGGGACCTCTCACTAACTCCAAAAGAAAATATTTCAACAATTCTAGGGTCATGAATATGCATTTTATATCACATAAAAAAGGTTATACGAAATCCAAAAGGATGGAAAGTAGTGAAAACTAGGCCTATCCAAAATCAACAATAATTAGTATCATTATCAAGAAGCCCGAACAAATCTGACTGTAGTCGGTTTCAATTGGGCACACCTTGATACCCCTTATTTTGTTGTGTGCTTGTCCAACAACGTAACTTGAGTCGTAATCTGTCCAACCTGGGCTCCGTCTTATAAAGAGTTGCGATGGATCCAAATCCATCGCAAGTCCTCCAATAAAATCAAGTTTGCAGTCCCCTATCTCTTATGTACATAGTTGCGATCGGTATTAATTGCTAATTAGTTGCGACTGTTTATAAGACGGGGCTCTGAACCGAGTTGGCCAAACTATGTTTAAAATCAAATCTCTCCCCTACGCACACACTTGCTTCATTTCATAAGAAAATTAAATTCATTTTTACTAACTTCCTGAAAAAGATGTATACACTCATCAGCCCTGAATCATCATAATAACAATAATCATCATAATGTCATGTATCTAGCGCCTCTCCCAGAGGATACACGGCGCTGTAAATATTTAAAATTATTTATTTTCTTTCTTTCTTTTTCCCTATCTAAAGTTTTAAAATGATATATTCAAAATTAAGCAAAGAGCTAGCCCTCGACAGGTTTTTTTAACCTCTGCTGGCTCCTCCACTCCTGATACACTTTGTACAAGTATATTTATGTATATATATATTGATGCATGACAATAATATTTTTTCTTTCGAAGTTAAGAATTTTGTTAACACGATCGCAAACTACTTTCGAAAAATCAACCTAAGGCAAGTTTAATAGCTTGTGTATATATTCAATGTGAGAACATGACAATGACGTGTTACGTGAATCCGAACATGGTTTCTATGGGATGTACAACTGGGTATCGAAATTGCCATTGAGTTGATTTTTCGATAATTGTTGCGATCGTATTGGTAAGTGTAGGTAAGTTTTGTTCAGCCGAACAATTGACGCAGGAGCAAGTGTCGTACAACCATATCCCGAATTATCGACAGGAAAACTACATACGGACATCTTCCCTCAACTAATATCCTCTAGGACAACTACATGATAGGACAACAACCCCGGACAATCGCTACAGCCTCGAGACCGACACCCCACAAGAACGACAGCCCATTAGATAGGCAATGCCAGTCTCTGGAGCATTTTGAAAAGCTATTAAAGGTAGTGTAGCTTGGCAAATACTGGTTAACGCCATCTACGTCTTCTCTTGTACAACTGCACGTAAACGAATGGACTTGATTGACGGTAGTCAGCGACTTATCTCTACATGGTCAGCGCGCGCTAGCGTTCGCGAAACAGACCGAAGTTCTCCTCACGCTTCGGTTTCGCGTATGTTGCACGCACGTGAATGCTGCGGTCGCGTCGTCCGTAGATTGGCCACGTGTCAGGCCACGGGAAAGAAACGTAGTCTCGTCATGCCACACCCACTTTAAGGGTGCATTTATTAGAAAGAAAAAGGGGCACTTGTCAAACTAAAAGGGCATCTCCCAGATTTGAACAGGGCAAGTATCAGAGGTGAAAAGGGGCACGTCTCGTACCTGAAGAGGGGCACTTACTAGAGATTAAAAAGGGCACTTGTGAGAATGGAAAATGGACACTTATTGCAAAGGAAAGTGGGAACTTGTTGAAGGAAAAGGGGCACGTGTCAAAATAAAAGGGGCACTTATCAGAGGTGAAAAGGGAAGAGGCACTTGTACTTAGTAATAGGGGCATTTTTCGAAGCAAAAGGGGCACTTTTCCTATGTAAAAAGGGGCACTTCTTACAAAGTTAAAGGGGCACTTTTGGGGTACTTGAAAAAGGGGGCACTGTGCCCCTGTGCCCCCCCCTCCCTGCTCTCCCCCGGAGCGCCGTCTGTTGGCATGACATTGGTCAACAGACTAACTCTTTCTTTCTCAGTTAAGTAATTTGGGGGTAATGCTCCCCATCCCCCGGTAACGAAAACCAGGGCCTTCCTTACTGAAGGTATATGGATCACAGTTGGAAATGTTTTGCCCCTCCTGAGGCCAAGGGTTGGATACGCCACTGGAGATGTTTTTAGGAAAACATTGACGAAGATCAGTCTTGATTGTGTACATCATACAGGTAATATATTATCCATAATAATAATATTTCATCATAACAAACGAAAGACACATGTTCATACACACGCAGACACACGTATAAATACACATGGCAACGTGCATTTACAGTGCTACAAGGAGAGTCGGATTTTTAAAAAGCTGAACATGCTATGTTTTACGCCTAATGCAGCTAAGAAAAAAACAATTGTGTACCAGTTATTGACGATATAGTGCAGTATCGCCAACATTTATATAATATCAGTCCATGACCTCTTTTTTACATGTTAATGTTACAACTATATCTAGATACACTGTATAGGATGAAGAAACCATTTTTACCCATTTTTTTTTTGATTGTACCTGCTGTTACTTTTCAAAGCCTTGTATTGATAAAGGTCATCCGAAAGTGGACATGGAGCCGTTGTAGGCATGCAGATAAATCTGGACGATATACGGTTTCTTCTAAACCCTGAACAAGATAGTCTTGCAACTCTCCTCCAGGAAATTCAAAAGGATAATTACGCCTCGGATAGTACTTGTATTTCAAAAGACAATAACAACAACTTACATTAAGATCATTGCATTTGATTGGTTGAGAGTAAAATAAAATTACCCCCTGGACCATCACCCCCGGAAAACTACCCCCTGAAAAACTACCCCTAGACAATAACTCCCTGGAAAATTACCCCCACCCCACTAGAAGATTACCACCCCCGATGACAATAGCCCCCGGGATATTACCCCCCGGAAAATCATCCCCTAGGACAATTACACCCCGTGGACGATTACGCCCCCGCGAGGACAATTACCACCCCCTTTAAATTACCCTCTATATAGGACAAATACACCCCCCGAAAATTACCCCCCTGTTCATTAAAGGAAGTCACCCAGATAATAACTTGGTTTAAATAAGATCAGATTTTTTTCGGTGGGTAATTGTCCTCGGGTAGGGGGTGATTGTCTACGGGGAGGTATTGTCCTAGGGGTAATTTTCCGGGGTGGGTATTGTCCTCGGGGAGGGGGTGGTTCTCGGGGAAATTTTCCGGGGTTATTGTCCTTGGGGTAATTGTCCCGCTGGTAATTTCCGGGGGATAATTGCCCAGAGGGTAATTGTCCTAGAACCATTTAATTTACATGAAGATTAGTGGATGCTATTGTAACTTGGTACAAGTTTCTGCTATCGTTCTGCTATCCTTAGGCTAAACGTTAATGTTAATTAATTCATATGGTCGGCACAGTTCCGGGAAGGGGCAGAGGGATAAGTTTCAGGTTAAAGTGGTCAGTCTTGGGAAATCCAATTCATTTACGCACTCTATTATGTCTATCTCATTTTCCTTACAAAGCCGATCGGCATAGGGATGCTTCCAAGCCTATATCGTATGATGCATACCATCACCTCCCTAAAACACGAATCCTTCTAGGGTAGATGATGGGATTGATGCAACTGTTCAAAAACAGTAGTGCCAGGAACCAATGCTCAAACGCAGACACGTTCGGAATGTACATACAGATGGAATAATATTATTTGTCTGCGGTACGATTGTATAGCAGGCAAATGTTGTTTGTATCGTTAATGAATGCATACTTATGTTGGGTTCGGGGCCGTGCCCCGATGGAATGTAATTTGCATAGGCAGCTCGTACAGGTGTGCGAGCTAATTCTGCCACGGAGACGAGGGCGTGGCACCAATTAGTGTGTAATTGAATCATTCTAGCTTGAACTTTCAACAGACAACTTTTATTTACAATGAAAGTGCGTTGTGTCATGTTATGTTACGACATGACTGTGTTTACAATCAAAGTGCGTTGTGTCATGTTATGTTACGACTTGACTGTGTTTACAATCAAAGTGCGTTGTGTCATGTTATGTTACGACATGACTGTCATGTTATGTTACGTCATGACTGTGTTTTATTAAGGTTTTCCAGAGTTTTTATTCTCGTTGAGTTTTACCTCTGATTTTTTATCCTGGACCATGGTCGGTCCGGTTTCCTGAAGGAAACGAGAAGAAATGTTTGTTAAACATTCATACTGAATAAACGGCCGGCTCTCAGTAGTCGTTGTCAGGCTCTAGTCGTTGTCAGGCTATCCCACAATAATTGAAGTGTATTATTGTGTTATTTGTTTGTACTGGGAGTCAAGAGGGATGACAGACTAAATAATATGTGAAGTTATAGGACAGACGCAATGAAGCAGACGGCGAAAACAATGAGAATCACTAATAGATTCTTGGTAACAGTTATCGTCTTACGGTTAAGTTTAGACGCTGTCTGTTTCTGGAATGTTGTCTCTGTACCTCCTCGTGGCGACACATCAGCTGGACTTGGTAGGATGAGAGGAAGATTGCCCGCATTCCTCAACTGATACACACTCCCCACCGGAAGGAAAGGGGTGTTGGCTCTGGGGTAGCATTCCTGATCGTACGATCTGGCTTACTGGCAACGGATTTTTCGCAGGCGTTGATGGTAGTCATCTCAGTTTCTCTCTGCGCCTTCGCACCAAATCCTCTTTAGGACGTCATTTCCTTCTCTTGCTGCGCTACAAGTCTCCATAATCTCATCTATCTTTCTTCCCCCCCTCTCTCTATCTCCCTCTCTCGCTTTCTCTCCCTCCCTTGCCACCTCCCTCTCTCTCTCTCACTACTATCTTACTCTCTTTCTTGCTCGTCGTTATCCCTCTCTTCTCTCCTCTCCTCTATTCCAACATTTCGTTATCACTGTCATACATATACATGTATTATGCACATTGTTCAAGTATCCCAAACACTAACTCCTTACTTTGTGAGGTCTTTCCGCCCTTTACGTTAACCTTCAGTAGACCCGTTTAATAATTTATATAAATTTATGCATGTTTCTCCCCAGTGGCGGATCCAGGGGGACGGGGCCCGGGCCCCTTCCTAGCAAAAACAGGTAAAAACACCCTTTTTTGAAAAAAGAAGTTGGGCCCCTCCTGGCGCCCAAGGGGTGGTGGAAAAAAACCTTTTTCGGGTGCCAAAATTTTTTTGCTCACTACCCCCCACTTAGGCCCCTCCTTGCCGCCGGCTGGATCCGCCCCTGTTTCTCCCCGAAGCCTTGGTTACCAACTATTTGATTAACCAGCTATGCAAAATGGCATCTCTATATATGGATGTAATTCATTTTGCATGCACTAGATGTTGCTATGTCGGGCAAACCTGACAAGCTTTTCATTCGTCAA
Organism: Mesocentrotus franciscanus; assembly: GCA_037976565.1. Classification (NCBI taxonomy): domain Eukaryota; kingdom Metazoa; phylum Echinodermata; class Echinoidea; order Camarodonta; family Strongylocentrotidae; genus Mesocentrotus; species Mesocentrotus franciscanus. The sequence continues at coordinate 18,065,832 of CP137673.1, forward strand.
GAGAAACTTTGGTTCAAAAAGTATACATAAAATTTGTATAAAGATCTATTCATGTGTGTGTGTGTATTGGGCTTTACAGACGTGTATCATTCAGATATGATTATTTACGTCTGGGCACCGACCTTTAACGTCACCATCCGATAGACGTGACTCAGTTTCGAACCTGCGTCCTCGGCTGAATCAGTTTGTAACTTCCACTGTTAGCTGGATTACAGGCGCACGCCACAACGCCTATTCATACCCATGGATGCTTGTTTAAATGCGGAGTGAAAAAGATGAAAAACAGAAGAAGACTTCTACAGAGATTACGACGATACTACCAAGAAAATTACTACGAATTTGTAGGATTTTATTTAGTATAATATTACATTTAAGCTCGAGTACGAATTCTAAATATTTTATTCAGTTGATTTTTTTTTTCCTAATGTGTCTGCATCAAGTATATTTTGCTTACATTTCTCATTTCATACACAGAACATATGTAATCATCACCAGGCTATTACTCTTTAAATAATTTTCTTCCCTAAAGTTTCCACACTTGCGTGATAGTTTGCAAGTTTTTGCCCTCCAACCCTTCCCAATATTGTGTTTGTTTGTTTGTCTTACCTGACCGCTAAGAAAGCATTGTATGCTTCCAAGTAAGCTAATAGGGGACCGACGGCTTTAATTCATCTCCGAGGGACTTGGTAAGAGTATTAATGCCTTACCCAGGACACTATCGCATAGACTTGGTTTCGAACCAGGGACCTCCCGGTTACGAGACCACTGCTCTGCCACTGAGCCATTGCACCTCCTCAAATATTTGACTTCGCTTCCTTTTCTACCTCATGCTGTTTTCTTTGTTTTAATTCTTTAATTCCTTTGTTCTTTAATAATTGAATAGCAACGAATACAGAAACACTAAAGTTCTTCGTCTTGCACTCGTCGGAGTCAGTGAACAAAATATTGCTCAAAAAGCATATTTACAATACACTATGATAACATGGCTCAGTGGTAAGCAGAGGTCATGTAAACCGGAAGGTCCCGGATTCGATACCAAGTCGATGTCCCAGTGCCCTTTGGTAGAGCAGCAATCAATAGGGACTTTCAGATTGAGTGGACGAGAACGGCGTGAACGTCAACTTATCATGCGTGTCAACGTAGTCAACTGCCCCTTTTGACTACAGTAAGAAATCTTTTAGATTTTACTCGACGATATACGTCGACAGGAAGTAAGCGTGATGAAGTCATGAACGGCGCGCCAAATTTCAAAGGAGATTCCGCGAGCGAGGACCCGGCGCACAGTGGGCCAGGGAGGGACCAAAGTGCGCCAAAACTCATTTTTGGTGATTTATTTTTTTAAATTTTTTTCTTGCCCAGTTGAAAGATAATACATTGAAGAATACCTCAGTAAAATATTTAATTCCGGTATGCACCATAAGGGTATAAATTTGCTCATAAGGGTATAAATTTGCTCCTTCAAACAACAAAATCTTCGTTTTCACAGTTTTAGTGCAAAAGTGACTTATTTTATAAATCTTTCAATTTAAGATGAAGTTTTTAAGTTATTGATATGAAATTTCTCTCACATATTCCTGATAGTTTATTTTACTGCATGAATGGGGTAAAAATTGATAGAAACACAATCTTCATAATATATTATATGGTAATTCACTGAAAAATGGACTTATTATCCATGTTTTTTATAAATCCAGAGGAAATGTTTGGATTTCCAGGGATTTCCGCTTTAATTTTATTACCAACATTTTTTCTGATGTCTAAGCTTTAAGTTGATACCAGATTTGGCTGCCCGATTCTGCCCGTTATTATGTTAGAGACGATTTTCCTTTCAACATTGCCCCGAAAAATGTGAACAAGTGTCACGCGCCCCATGCGCCGTAATTTATGACCGCGAATCCTTCATGATTCAGCCGCGGACGAGCGGCAATTATCAGTAGTATAATGAGGAATGGCAAGAACGCGCTGGTTTTTTAGAGCCCTCGAGCCAGGACGGGATTGCACACGCCCTATAGGAGCGCGTTCGAACGCACTAAGAACGAGATGAGGACGAGTTGAACTGTCTCTGAACGGGGTGGTCGGGTTACAAACTAGTTAGAACACGTTGTTAACTAGTTAGAATTGTTTGGACGTATTGGAACGAGGTAGAACTAGTTAAGAACGGGTTTGAACTGACTTCGGACGGGCTTGGACTGCTTGGAAATGGCAAATTTACCCGATCTGAACTTGATATGAACTGACTGTGGACGGGGTACAGACGATGTGGACGTATTAAGGACTGTTCATGAACGAACTAGGATCGTATTAAAGACATTATTTTACACATTCTACCCCGACCACAACCCGTTTTACGATTTTCTAGGACGGTTCCAGAACGTAGTGGAAACTAGTTTGGTGTAATGGGAACTTATACTACTGCTAATTGATGCTCGACCACGTCACCTTGTAACACGTTCGAAGTACGGCAATTCCGTTCATAGAATGGCAATCAGTCCGTTTGTAGTACGTCAATCTCGTTTTAAGTACGTTGTCACTGTGTGTAATTGCAGGACGGGGACAATTTTGAACAGGCTCAAAGTTCTAGAGCACCCTCCCGTCCTAGCCAGTCCGAGCCCGTCCATGAAGTTCTTAAACAGATTGTAAACAGTTGCTACTACGTTCAACTCCGTTTGCACACAGTTTGAGCCCGATTGGCAACATTTTCTAGAACGTAGTGAGAACTAGTTTGGTGTGATGGGGGCTTTACCTACAGGCACCATATGAATCATGCCCATGCTTTCTTAGCAGTCAAGTAAAACAAACAAACTGACAACCAACCATAATACGATATTATATACCCAATTACACAATTATCTCTCTGCAGTTGTGTTTCCACTTCTCATCACAATATCATTCTGCAAATTATTCACTAGACATAATACAGTCATGTAGTATTATATGTTTTATCATATCTTTTTGCATTCGATTATATGAGATGAAAGTTGTGCAAAATACATCATTATTCAGCACTGTATTACGATAATTTTTGTTCATTGACATTGAAGTTTACATATTTACTTATATCTATACAAAAACACTTATGTCTAATTCTAAGATACCTAATAAAATTAAGATAACATAGTAATACAAATTGGAAGTACAAACATGAATCATTGGCATATTCAGAAAATTGATTAATGATTATTGGACCTCCACTGCCAATGGCAGCCTAATGTGCCAAAGACAACCCTAACCCTAGGGAGTGTGATCACCCATTTTGAATAATTGTTTTTCTTCTTCTGAATTCTAACCGGGCACCCCGTGTAATAAAAAGGTATTTTACAATGTATTTTATCTTTTAGAGGGTAAACACTGTTCTCCATCGTACATGTATGCTGGATACTCCACTGGATATAAAACATCAAAGGATCTTAAGAAATAATGAATAATGATAAGTAATATTTCGGTTATTTGTACCCAGGGTTTCCATGCCACATCAATATTGATACCGCTCTTTCCCTACAGATATTATTAACCCCAGCCATTACCAGGTACCCATTTACACATGGATGGAGAGTGTCATATGTAGCGCTGAGATTCGAACCCTAAATCTTGAGACTGAGAGTCTAGTGAATACCACGACACCTCCAATTTTCATGCTTCGGTACACACTGAAAGGTGTTCCAAGTAATCGATTAATAATTAGGGACTTTTATCGTTATTTATTACATTTTTCCGTGCAATTGCTTCAAGATAATCAACAATTTACATTCTTTTCATTGCCCGCGGACGTGGGATTGGGAGAACTTGTTCACCGGATGTTTTTACCCATGTTTAAAGCTTCCCGTTTTTATAATTGTCCGCTAGGAATTTTTTTAGGAAACTTGTCCGCCTTACATTATTTCTAAGGTTAAATGTTCCGGGTATCAATTGTCCGGGGATAATTTGGAGGAGCTTGTCCCCCAGTATGCTTTTGTCCGTGATTTAATTTTCACTATATAGGCGGTTACAAGTTATTTTTTGAGCCAGTGGTTCTCATTTTTCTTACCAAGTCGATAGGCATAGGAATGCTTCCAAGCCTACATCGTATGATGCATACCATCACCTCCCTAAAAACACGAATCCTTCTGGCGTAGATGATAGGATTAATACAGCTATTAAACAATAGAAGGGTCAAAAGCCAGAGAACTACGCTGAAAGATGTCGGTAAACATAGGCTTACCGCGCAAGGAACGAAGCAGGTGACAAAAGCAACGAGAATTATCAACAGATTCTTTGTTACAGCAGGAAGCTTCTTGTCAATTTTAGGTTGTGCCTGTTTCTTGACAGGTAATTTGGTTTCCGATACCTCAAAACGTACTGGTACTTCTTTCGCTCTTAGGTCAGGTCCGCCATCTGTGCTTTCTATCTCCTCTAGTGATGGGGATATTGTCAAAGTCTTCACATCCTGCATATGTTTCTCTGGCTCACCAGATTTTAGTATTTCACCTTTTGCTATGTCGCAGTTCCTGCTTCCTAAATGCTCGGACGAATGGGATACCCTCAAAACAGTAATCTCATTGACTAAACCACCTTGTTGGGTAACTTTGTTTTCATCGGGGAAAATGGTGTCCATGCAAACGTCATTTTGTATCTTTTCGTCGACTTTCTTTGTTGGCTTCATCTTCTCCGCTCGGTGTGCAATGAATCTCCATAGTTTGAGGTACACAGTGACAACAATTGCAAAATGCCCGAAGACCCAAAAGGCTATAGAGTAAAAAACAAGTATCGCACCGTCTAGTCCGGCAATTAGAAAGAAGAGCGAAGAATAGTTAGACACCCACGTGAATGCAACCATGAGGCATACATTTCGAGCCTTGTAAAGTTTCTTGAATTTTTCTTGGTTTCTCGTGATGCAATACCAACTGGTGAAGCCGATGAAGGCGTGGGTTGTAAGGCTTACACCAACACAGGCCAATGTGACAAAATAAGTAAAGTAAGGGATCACGATATTAGAAATTAGCGTACAAGCCAAATGAACGAGAATGCCGATTGACGTCAACAGATCGGCACATGCAAGGTTTAGGACAAACCAGTTGAGGGTCGACCTGAGCTTGCGAGAGAGAATGATGGCGAGGATCACGATGGAGTTTCCGATGATTCCGGTGATGCTTATCATAAGGAGGATGATAGACAGAACAACACCTTGGGCGAAGTCTAAAAGCTGACCGTTATAAGTTCCGCCTGGAAGACTACCATTTGATGGATCAAAGGCAGACGTAGGAAGAGTGCTTTCATCTGCCATCTTTAGCCTGTGATCAGCTAAAAGCTTTTCTGAAAAGATTTTACAAAGAAAAGAGCGAATACCATTTACACAGAGCTTAAATCACATCAATTTATTTTCTGTCAAATTGTCAAGGTAATGTGGGTGAACAAAATGTTTCCATGCAATATTTGAAAATTACTTTGTTCAAAGTTGTCGACAATTGCCTGTGACTGAAAAATTATTTCACCTCTGAATCGTTCATTACAAATGTAATGCACATGGTGACGTATATAGTTCTAGGACACCTACCCCCTGGACATCCACCCCCCGGATAACCACCCCCAGTCAACTACCCCCTAGGACAACTACCCCCTAGGGCAACCAGGGGCGTCGCTAGAGGGGGTGTGGGGTGCGACACCCCACCTGTCAGGATATTGTCGGTAAAATTGCGCTGCCGTCGGGGAAAATGAAAAAAGGGGGAAAGGAAAAAGGAAAGGGAAAGGGAAAGAAAAGAAAAAAAGAAAGGAAAGAGAAGAGAAGAAAAAAAGAGAAAAAGAAAAGAGGAAGGAGAGGAAAGAAAGGAAAAGAAAGAAAAGGAGATAAGAAAAAAAAGAGAAAAGGAAACAAAAGAAACTGGGATGAAAGAGAGGAGAGGGAGAAGGGGGGGTAAGAGCCTGAGAGAGAAGGGGTGGGAGTAAGAGAGAGGGGTTGTTGGGTGGAGTCGCCTCGTCGAGGGAGCAAGAAAGATACGCATAGATATGTTGCTGTGTCGGGTCAGGTGTGTCGGTATTCTTGCTCGATCCTCGTGTACTATATCAATGCAGAAGTTTGAAGTCGGTGAGATGTATTAATATGTCGGTCGGCCGGCAATTTTTTTTCCATATGAACTGTGACTATTTATTGGACAAAGAAACATTTTTGAAAATTCAGACAATGATTAAGAGCCGAGAACGGTACAATGAATCGTCTTCTTTCTCTAATAATTTAATGCAACGTCAAAGTTTCGGCGCTTCGCGCGGGAGGGGGAAAAACTGAATTTAGACAAGGATTAAGAGTCGTCTTCTTTCTCTGATAATTTAATGAAACGTCAAAGCTTCCGCGCTTCGCGCGGGAGGAGGGAACTGAATTCAGACAAAGATTTAGAGTCGAGAACGGTACAACGATTCGTCTTCTTTCTCCGATAATTTAATGAAACTTCAAAGCTTCCGCGCTTCGCGCGGAAGGGGGAACTGAGTTTATACAAGGATTAAGAGTCGAGAACGGTACAATGAATCGTCTTCTTTCTTTAATAATGTAATGAAACGTCAAAGCTTCCGCGCTTTGCGCGGGAGGGGGGAGAACTGAGTTTATACAAGGATTAAGAGTCGAGAACGGTACAACGAATCGTCTTCTTTCTTTAACAATGTAATGAAACGTCAAAGCTTCCGCGCTTCGCGCGGAAGGGGTTAAACTGAATTCAGACAAGGATTTAGAGTCAAGAACGGTATCCTTTCCCTGATAATTTAATGAAACTTCAAAGCTTCCGCGCTTCGCGCGGAGGGGGGAAACTGAATTCAGACAAGGATTTAGAGTCGAGAACGGTATCCTTTCTCTAATAATTTAATGAAACGTCAAAGCTTCCGCGCTTCGCGCGGATGGAAACAAGAATTAAGAGTCAGGAACGGTACAACGAGTCGTCTTCTTTCTCTAATAATGTAATGAAACGTCAAAGCTTCCGCGCTTCGCGCGTGAGGGGGAACTGAATTCAGACAAGGATTTAGAGTCTAGAACGGTACAACGAATCGTCTTCTTTCTTTAATAATTTAACGAAACGTCAAAGCTTCCGCGCTTCGCGCGGGAAGGGGGAAACTGAATTCAGACAAGGATTAAAAGTCGTAAACAGTACAACGAATCGTCTTCTTTCTTAATGATTAAATGAAACGTCATAGCTTCCGCGCTTCGCGCGGGAGGGGCGAAACAAGAATTAAGAGTCAAGAACGGTACAACGAATCGCCTTCCTTCTCTAATAATTTAACGAAACGTCAATGCTTCCGCGCTTTGCGCGGAAGGGGGGAAACTGAATTCAGACAAGGATTAAGAGTCGAGAACGGTAACCACGAATCGTCTTCTTTCTCTTATAATTTAATGAAACTTCAAAGCTTCCGCGCTTCGCGGGGGGGGAACTGAGTTTATACAAGGATTAAGAGTCGAGAACGGTACAACGAATCGTCTTCCTTCTTTAATAATTTAATGAAACGTCAAAGCTTCCGCGCTTCGCGCGGAAACTGAATTCAGACAAGGATTTAGAGTACAAAACGGTATCCTTTCTCTAATAATTTAATGAAACGTCAACGCTTCCGCGCTTCGCGCGGATGGGGGTAACTGAATTTAGACAAGGAATACTGAGAGTCGAGAACGATACAACGAATCGTCTTCTTTCCCTTATCAATTAATGAAACGACAAAGCTTCCGCACCTCCCGCTGGAGGGGGGAAACAGCCCCTCCCTGCACCCAACCCCTATAGGGAGCGCGCTTTGATATTGGGACATATAGCATTAATATAATTGTCGGTAATTGGTGGCTAGTTTTGTCGGTAATCGGTGGCCTCTACACCCCGCCCCCCACTGAAAAAGGTCTAGCGACGCCCCTGAGGGCAACCACCCTCTAGAACGACTACCCCCGGGACAACTACCCCCGGACAACTACCCCCAGACAACTATCCTAGGGGGTAGTTGTATGGGGGGTAGTTGTCCGGGGGTAGTTGTCCTAGGGGTTAGTTGTCCGGGGGGTGTTTCACTAAGCCCTAAAATCGATCTTAAAATCGATCCGATCGATTTTAAGGGCCTAAAATCGATTTCGATTTTAGGAGCTGTTTCATCAAATAGATAAAATCTATTTTAGCTTAAAATCGATTTGATGAAACAGCTCACAGCTATCGGTTTAAAGCTAAAACCGATTCGGCCTTAAAATCAATTTTAAAAATCGAAATCGATTTTAGTCGATGAAACACCCCCCGGGGGTAGTTGTCCCGGGGGTAGTCGTCCTAGATTGTGGTTGCCCTAGGTTGTAGTTGTCCTAGGGGGTAGTTGACTGGGGGTGGTTATCCGGGGGTGGATGTCCAGGGGTAGGTGTCCGGATACGGACGTATATATATAAGGTAGGAAAAAGCAAGGAATTGTTAAAGAAATATTTAAATGTATCATATCTTCTCACCTAACTTAAACAATAATTTAGAGTCTAGTGCCTTCGTGGTTTGATTAATTATATTTTATAGAGTTGAAAATGATCTAAAGTCATTGCTGTTTTACGAATGATGGACTATTTTTGACCGCCGTCCAAGCCCAAAGATTCAAAATTCAAAATAAGCAAATGGCAGGAAAGTTTGAATTGTCATTGATCCTCTGGATAAATCCGCCAAGATTTTCAAAACAAAACTACTATCAGCTTGAGAAAAAATGTTTATGAATTCATATAAGTGATAAGATGTTGCTTCAGAACTTCTTCCTGGAAAATGAACATGATGAAAGTGGACATGCAATAGGCCTATTCGACTGCTCTGTTTGGACTCAGAAGGGCGTTATCAAACTCTGTGTTGAAATATATATGTTATTATGAGTTATTATGAGTTATGAGTCCTTCTGGCTTTTGCCTAAAGCCCAGTACACACTTCTCAATTCGGCTACGATCTGACTATCCGACTACGATCCGACGGATTTTTGATCGGATCGTGAGGTGTGCTACACCCTACAACTGCGATCCGACCAGTCTCACATAAAGTCTAAGTCCACTCCAAAAATAACTTACTTTCAATAGAAGCAAAAAAATCAGACAAACCAATAAAAAAAAGTTTGAGCAAAATCGGATAACTAATATGAATGTAATGAATTTTGAATGACATGAACAACTTTGAAAATCACTAGACAAATTGGCAACTCACTCATGCGTCTGTGACGCCATGTCCTCACTATCCACTTATTATTTTCTTTATATTTCCTTTTTTCCCCCCAAGAATCTTATTTCTTCACACCAGCATCCAAGTTAGATTGAAAGTAAAATGTTTTTTTGTGGATGCACTAATATAGAGTAATTTTTTTTGTCCAGTTAAATCATGAAAAATGTGAATTTTGATAAACTATTCATATAAAAATCAATAATGATGAATATACAATATTCAGAAAATAGTATCAATTCTTCAAAATTCATGAAAGATTCTGGGAAATGTCATGCACGCAATATGGTGGAGTTAAAATGACAGATACTTTCATACATATGAAATCTCTTAAAGGTACTATGTCCCATTTGCAGGCCAAAAAAATGAAAAGGTTAAATTCCAACGGCATTTGAAAGACAATACTAATTTAGAACTTCCCTAAAAGGGGCAGCAGGGCTGGAAAATGTCTTTAAGTGGGAAAATAACGACTATTAGTTGTCGAATCGACTTAGGAGCTATAGAGCCAGTAAGTAATAGTCTGATTTTCAGACCATTGTACCGAATGGTCGTACGTTTTATGCTGCGCAAAGATTCAATCAGTTTAATTTTGGCCATTACAAGAAGTGGGTTATTGATGTAGACAAATGCTCATGTACCATTTACAGCTCATTTTATGTATGTTATTACCAAAGATGAAAAAGTCTAGCAAGTAAACGGGTTTCCTTGCATAATTTGAATATTAGGACACTGCTAACGTTTAAATTTCACAGATAGGACATACATGACATATTCATAATTCCTGCAAAGTTCTACAGAATTTGATGTTGGCTGCAAAAGGGACATAGTATCTTTAAGATATCATGGATCAGAAGATTTATCAATAACTCATTAGATGGAAACTTTACTTATCATATGTTTCTTTCGTTTTGCCTCCGTATTATTCTCAAATTATATATGGGATCCGAACATTACAAACAATGATCCATTGTCACGCCTAATCCATTTTGGAAAGAGGTGCTTTTGCCTTTTCAGATCTGGTTGAAATCACTGTAGATATTATTGCATGTCAGCCTCTTTAGAATAATCCCAGGATAAAAGTGAATAATGATACAAATTATTTTAAATGTTGGTGTATGAAGGGAGTACTCTTTATCGATGTCATTTTGAAAACGGATGGTACGTTTGTGATGGAACCTACATGTATATATACCTGAATCATTACTTCTAATATTCTTCTAACCCGGGGCCTACATCTTTACAAACTTGCTTCCATGTAGGTCCCATCATATTTCTCTCAGTTTAATCAGTGCTCTATATTGACCACTTCTCTTTATGTTATGTATGTATGTTTCATTGAATTTACAATTCGTCACAAACAAAAAACTTGTACTTTATTTTTGAAATGTATATGTAACATGAGAAATATGAAAATAAATGAAATTAAATGAATATTGAAAATGAAAAAAGGATGTTCTAATATTTACCAGTCGTTCTTAAAAAATAATGTGAAGAGGTGCAACAGCCTCACCAAATGGGAACTGGGTTCAGATCTAGAAGATAAAGCATGGTATTCGTATTGTCTGATTCCCTATATCGGTCATCTGTTGATATAAATATTAGGTGGTTCCAGTTTCAGATTTTATACAGAATACTTTACATAAAAGACTTATTGCTAAAATTCCAAATAGTTACTGATAAACATAGTACATTTTGTAACCGTAGTGAAGAGACAAGTATGCATATGTTTGTATACTGCCTATATCAAAATATAATATGGTCAACACAAGAGCAGTTTTTTTCAGTAAGACCAATATAAAGGCCAAACTCACAAACCAAAATGAATTGTTTGGCTTGAAAGGAGGTCATAACAACGCTTTTAATTGTAACTTTATTTATTGTAAAAAAGAAATCTATTCAGCCAAATGCAAAAATCAGATTCCATTGTTTGAAAAAGTAATGTCAGCTGTTGAAACTTATTATGATATGGTAAGATATATAACAGAAACAAATCTTCAAGAAAATAATTTCGTGAACAAATTATTTCATTTTACCAAATGTTTCTGAGTGTCTTTGCTCAGTTTGTTTGTTTTTATGTTATAGAATTGGTGTATTCATTATATTTTGTCAAGTTTAATATCTTGTATGTCGCTGTGCGGCCGAGGTTATATTGTAATATTTTATTGTTCGAATATTTATATGACAAGTCATGGAATAGTGCACTAATTGGTCTTTCGTGAAATTGATTATGTTGATAATGAATATTAAAAGGAACCCTGTGGAAGGGTAAATTAAAAAAAATATAAGTGAATTCTATGTTGTTGTACGTTGTACACATAACAACAGCATACATGTAGTTATTGACTTGATATGGAAATGTTAATCTTAACTTTTTATCGATTCACATATGTTGGTCGTTGAATATTTCTGCTGTATTAAATCACAATATAGCAAATAGTGGATTAAGTTACTACAACCATACACCGGAGTACATACGGATAATTAGTGCATATCAAATACATTGATGGTCTTAATGTCAAAATGAAGCTCACCATTAACTATAGGGGTCACGTATTAATCCGAGAAAGTCGATCGCGTAGGAGAAATCTAGATTTGGTAATAATCCTTGAGACGAAAATGATCCACCGAACGAACAATCACTGAGCCAAGAAGCCGGGCAATGGAATTTAAATAAAGCGTGATTTCATCGGCAACTTTCTGATCAGTCGTTTGGTTATTCATCCAATTGCAGTTTTGTTGAAAATTGATAAACGGTGGCACTACATAGAAATATATGAAACATCAACCCATTTATTCACGATATCTGATTGGTTGATCGGCAGCTTGGATGACATGTATGACATTGTTTTCCAAAAGTTCTGTTGACACCAGATTCTGAATCATTGAAGCAGAAGATGTGTTAACATTTGTAAATAATTATGGAGTGCTATGATATGACAATAATTGTATGATTGCTTCTTTGTTAAGAAATCGAAACTGAAAACTAGTGCTATCAATTGAATGACATTTTTTCTGGCTAAGTGGTGCAATTTATTGCTATGTTTATGGCTATAAAACCATATTCGAAATACGACAAGAAATAGCTAAATGTCTCAGACCAAAAGTGAATGTCACATGTATGAGTTGTCCCATATACCCAATTCTGTGTGCAATGCACGTGGTTTCAATTAAAGATTATTCGATTTGTTATCATTTTTAGGATTAAAAAATCTCACAATCTACACCGGTTGTATAAAATAACCATCCTCTTAACAACAAAAAATGTCCAAAATTGTTCGCATGACCAGAACTCAACTTTATCTGTAATGAATGGAAACTAAAAACAAGATTTTCGACCGAAGGTTATTTAAATATTAAATAATATAAACAAGGTTTGTCTTGCGTGTCAATAAAGTGTTTATAGATGACATTATGGTTTTCTTTTCTGCATTAAGGAATACGTCCTGTCAAAACAAGGTCTTGAAATGATTTAAACAAAAGTTATTACTTTCAATCTTGCATGTCAATCAAGTGCTTTTATATGACATTATGGTATCATTTCTGGGTTAAGGAATGGAAACTGATATTAACATTTGAAAAGAGTGTTTACTGGAAGAGGGGCTACATCTGTAAATCATCGTATGGTTGTTTTTTACCATGAATAAATTTATCTTTAAAAGAAAGCCCTTATCAACAAATCATAATGAAATCCTCATAATAAAAGATAGTTATTATATTTTATATACTATCTTTTATTATCCCATGAAAAGCTTTCAATCAAAATATACATTCTTATTATTATTTAAATACCTGAAGTAAAGATGCAATTACTATGTTGAATATTTGTATCTCCCACAAAAATTATATTTAATTACATTGGACTACCCTAGTAAAATTCAAATAAATGTGCCACGTGTAGGCATAATCGTGAATTTAGACAACATTTTCGTGACATCATTATTTTTCTTTATGTACATTGTTGCCCATAAAGTTTTAACAATTTTTAGCCTCTTTTCATGAAATTATTGTTATTTTTATTCTTGATAGATCAAAATCATATCTTCTCATAACTTCAATTAGCGACCTAAAGAGCCATAGAGATTGATCAATAAAGTTCTTGAAAGATTTGAACTTTATTTTATCTCTAAAACCATCTTGTCAAAATCATTATATGAAAGGAGGTAAGAAAAAACTATTCCAACTTCATGGGCAAGAGTATAACTGCATTTTCTTGTAACACATGCACATTACTTCGTTGAATTGATTTTTATGAGGGAATATATTTCATTCGCATCAAACCATGAAAAAACACATGCCTTTGCAATACTTCGGTTTACCCAAACGCAATTATAATTACCTTATGTAACATTCGAAGAGGGTTCATTCAGATACTGTTGTAGTTTCAGTTATGAAATGCATGTTTTTCTTCCATATCAAAATTATATTGTTACAAGGGATCAATAATATAATATCAGTCATTTCTTAGATTTAAAATGAATATACTTATTGATTCATCTTAAATTCATACATTCGGGAACTATTTCAATTCACACTATAAGAAGTTCCACATATACGATGAATTGATTTTCGATAAACGGTGTCCATAGAATCTAGACCAGTGTTTTTGAACCGGGGTGCAGTAGCACATTGGGGTGCCGCAAGACATATCAAGGGGAGCCGCGAGAGAATTTAAGTAATATATATACCCCCGCCCCCGAAAAAAAATTATCATTATTTTGGAATAGATTTCGTGAAAACCAAATATTAGAAAAGTGCAGACTATTCAAAATTCAGCGGCGAGATTAGTGACCCGAACTTGAAAAATATGAATCAATTACTCCTGTGCTACGAAATTTACATTAGCTTCCTGGCCACTCTCGTATTTCGTTTAAACTATTCGATTTTGCCTACGAATGCTTTCATGACATTGCCCCTTCCTATTTAAGTGAGCTATTATCATTGTATCGGCCTACTCGTACTTTAGATCAAGCTCAAAAGCAATATTCATTGTCCCTCCTACCTCAACTAAAACATACGGTGAGCGTTCTTTTACCCACGCCTCCTCAGTTTTATGGAATGCACTTCCAGATTCCATGATAAATCAAAATGATATAAACAAGTTTAAGATTTTTCTTAAAAGGTATTTATTCAATGATAAAAGAGTATACCCATGATTTCAGTGTCCAACACTACTTGTACTTTTTTGCTTTTATAGGTGGATTTTCTAATTTGTATGACTTTTTCTTGTAATTCTTTCCTTTCTATTATAAGCGCGTAGGGACATGCTATCCTGTAATGTGTTATGCGCTATAAAAGAACCGAGTATTATTATTATTATTATTATTATTATTATTATTATTATTATTATTATTAGAAAATACAAGAGTACATACTTTTTCTCGAGGAAAAGGCATTTTAAAGATAATAAAATTTCTTTCTTTCTCGCTCGCTTCGGTAGCTCGCTCGCAACCTTTAAAAGCATGATGAATTTAGGCAGTGAAGTGCCTGAATACCTCAATATTTTGTGCAACAAGGTGTCCGAATATCCTTCTTTATGACAGCGAGGTTTTCCGGTTTTCCGATATATATTATATCTTTTCTATCGAAATTACATTTTTGCCATGCTCTTAGAAAATTTAGAAACAGGAAAGTTCTAGAGAATGTTCGAATATCCTCATATTTGTGCATCGAGGTGACCACTCATATCGATTTTCGAATTCATGTATTCGGCAGTGAGGTGCCCGCACACTTAATTCCATATTGTATCTAGTGTGTTGATTAGGAAGTAAATAATTTACGAAATTAAAAATGTAATTTATTTTGACTCGCTCGCGCGCAAAATAATTATTTTGTAAATGAATTTAGGCTTGAGGTGACGCGAATTTTTTTTATTTACAAGTGTACTGTGACATTAAATAAAAAGAAAAACGCTGACCTAGACGATTTATAAGATTTCAATCATATTCAGTCATAACAGTTTTATGAGTGTAGAGTGCAGACCCTACAAATTGGTTGATGCAACTAGCGCATCCAAGATATGATTAAGAAAGGGGGGTTATTGGTAAGACTTAGGGTTTGAAAGCTTGGTAGATTTAGACCGAACAGATATATTAACATGAAAATAAAATATCCATGAAACAATCTAGATAAAGTGTCTATTACTCGTGTAGGAAATAAGAGAAAACAAACGAAAATAATGTAGAATACTGATAAATTCGCTGATTTTTTTTTGGTCATTCTCATTTGTTCTTGCATTTTTTCTTTCATTTGTATTTTCATTTTTCTATCATTTGTTCTTCTTTCATCATCCAGAGAAGGTAGAGGTTTGAATTGCCGAAGTTTTATTTTCATTGCGTTACTCTCTAAGTTCGTTTCTCCATGACTCCATGCGTTATCAATCTTTAAAATCTCAATTATTGCATGCTGGCATCCAGTTAGCCATCTTACTGGAAGGAGTATAGCCCACCATAAAAGCTCGTTCACAAAGACGCGGTAAACCGTAAAGGATTTCTTGACAAGCGCTATAAAAATGGTAAAGCACAATTTTTAGGGTTTTTTTACAACGTGTAAATGATCGGCAACTGCGCGTAACAATAGTCCTACACGTCTTCTGCGTATAAGATGGAGAATGTGAAGCGTGCACTAGACAAGTACACTTTACGTCGTTTATGTCATCATGCAAAATTTTAAAACGCCGCGGTTTACCGCTTCGTATTTTAACGAGTCGGTGTTGATAGTGGCCCGTATTCTACTGATTCCGTGAACTTAAACCACACGAGGAAGAAAGTCACTTTTTTTAAATGGAAAAAAAAAATATCTTCTTTAACTTATTGCGATATATCAAGAGATGAATGGGACTACAGAATCGAGAAATAGTAGTTAGTAAAAACACGATAAAGCTTTTCGTATTGTACTCATAGGAGTTAACCGCAAGAATTAAAAGCATCCAACAAACACACAACGTTCTCAAGACATTCGCAAAATATCCAGAAGGCGTTAAAATGTTTAGACGCCATTTATTCACGCACCAAGAACGTTTATGACTACAGTCAAATTACAGTCCAATATAACCTACGATGAGGGGCTACAAGACTTTGGATGGTTTATTTCCCAGAAGATATTCTTATTCTAACAGGCTTCATGATACAAATTTTCTAAAACAAGATAGCTCTTAATGGAAGGAATTAATTGAAGACATTGCCTCAGAAGAAAAAACTTATTTTCTTTTGGTTCAGTGATTGAGTTAGATAATTGAACAATGCTGGGATTTCATTAAGCGGAGCAATAGGAGACCAACTCCGATAACAATATAAAAAAAAACGTTGATTTAACCATCAGTTTTGCTTTTTACCAATATCCGGCCCAGTTGCATAAAGCTGACCATCGATGGTAACTTTGCCATTAATGGTAACTTGCACGGAAACCTTGATTTGATTGGGTGTTGTTGGCATGATAGATAATATTAATATTCAGCTCTTATATAGCGCTTAATACATCTCGGACGTCTCTAAGCGCTTTACAGATATACTATTACCCCAGTCATTGGATTCAGTGCTTGCCCGCACACACTGTGTGCACAATCTCCACTCCCTGGGGAGCATTCCAGCCAGGCGTTACTTGACGCTCAAAAACTGTTTGACCAACAATGACGGTCGCATCCTACCGCGGGTACCCATTTTTAACACCTGGGTGCAAGGGTGTCGATTTGTATCCGTGGTTGGGGGGTGATAGTGCCAAAATATTTCGGCAGTGGATCAAAGCAACCAAGAGGTAGAAGCGTGTGGCAGGTTGCACCCTCCCTTCCAAGTTATTAACTTTTTTTCAAGTCACCCTCAATAAAGATAACATTTCAGAGAATATAAGAGTGGTAATAAAATTAATAACATGCTAAATGTTAGTCCTGACTCTTGCCTGTAGTGTAGGCTTACCAGACTGAAATCATCTATTTTTAAACGAAATTTAGACGTTACCCCAACAAAATCCAATGGTGAGGGATATTAACTTGTGAAAGTAATATGTTACCAGTGGGCAAATGCATTAATAACCAACCAGGAAAGGTTAATGTAGACAGAAAATTCTTTATTTCCTGGTGATAGAAACATATATTTTATGAATATTGATGTCTCCAAACAACATTCATCATGAAAAACCCATTCCAATATTCTGTGTATTAAAGGAGATCTCAAAAAAACATAGTTTTCATTAGTAAATGAAAAACATATTGCTTTAGGTTCTTTTCATTTGACTCTCTTCCTTCTTAAATTAAACCAACTGAATCCTCTCTGCGGGAAACTCAATTCAATGAAACAGAATATCACTGATGCAAAATTTGGTTCTCAAAATGACAGAAAACTTCCACTCCTGATCTCATACAAACTGTCTGTTTCTTAAAGCAGACAGGGATTCAAATATAAGTGTAAATTAATGGAAAGCTTATGACCTCAGTAATTTTTTTAAAAATATTTCAGATTTTTATGATAATAAATCAAGTCATAACAACCAAAAAACCATGAATTGTTCATCATTCATTTTCTCGCCCAAAAAGACACCAATAAATCGCCCAAAATAATGTGACGTAAGTGATTGGGAGATTGTCCTCAAAACAAACAAAAGCTCGTACCGCACTGCATGGAGTCTTTGGCTTTTGTCGTATAAGTTTGTTGCATGTTTTGAGTGTGTTGCATGTCTGTTCTTTGAATTAAGTAAAGATAGCCTATAAAAAGTGTAATGTTCCTTATTACATAAAACTGACGAAAGAAATTATACAGATGAAAGAAATCAATGAAAATTAACACAATATGTCTAAGTAATAACTAATATTGCCGGTGATCATTCGTGCTCAAAAATCACACTGACCAACAAAATCACATCAAATCAAACATCGCATAATTCTCAGTGTTTATTTCGTATATTGGTCAGTGAAGGCTTCTTGAACGGAAATTCACAACATTCTTCGTTGTAAATATTACCTATTTCAGATTTTATAAAGATGGAAATTACTCCTAACACTCGTTTTGGCGCTAGTTCAGAATCATATCCAGACTTCGACCCGTAACTCCGGCGTGGAGATACCTAGACCGAAAATTTTTGCAGCGCATGCGCAGTAACAATTTCAACACGGAGCAGAGTTCAATTTCGACGAAGAAAACCGGGAAAAAAGACCTTTAAACGCATCATACAGTAAATCTGGTAAGTGGAACCGATGTATATTAGCCTATACCTAATTTTCTAAAATAAATGCATCGGATATGAATCAGCTAAAGTGACATTTTAGTCCAAAAGTTTGGCCGGAATTTGATGTTGAGATCCGTAACACCAGTTTGCAATGAAGTCCCTATGGTCAGCTTCTGTCTCTAAAGAGAGGAGCCGACCCTACCCAAATCAGAGGCTAACGAACGAAACAGACAGGAATTTTCGGTCTAGGAGATACCCTACTAAAACATACCTAAAATCAAGTAAATATTCATCTTTTCTTCAAATAATGGCCATGATTTACAAGTCCTTGTATTTCTTACCTGTATCGTGTCAATTTTCTTATCTTTTGTGGACTATTTTCCTGCTGCACAATACAAGTGCATACCGATGCTGGGTTGCGTGCGGGCGAGCGCCTGCGTGAAGATATATCTACCGTAATGAGGATAGTAACCCACCATCGCTATCGTTCGTTCGATCAGCTGTTTACGTATAAATAAATAATAGTAATTAAAAATTCACCTAGACTAGGTCTAAATTGATTTGCATCTTCTCCATCATGGCTTAATTTCACTCATTTTAATGGATGATATATAATTAAAATTGATGAGTAACATGTCGACTCGCCTGAATAGCGTGTCGTGGTCGAGTGGACACGTCGCCGGACCGTCGATCACAAGGTCCGCGGTTCGAGTCCCGCCGCGGCAATAATGTCCTTTAGCAAGACATTGATCTACATTTGCCACACTCAACCCAGGTGGTGTAAGTGGGTACCTGGCTACAGCCGGGGTAATAATAAATGTGCCTCGGAATAGAATTTCTAGATAGATGGCGCTATAGAAATCCTATTATTATTATTTAGCTGAGATGATGAGGCAAAGTCTTTGTGAATATGCGTACGCCACATAAGATAATAGGGACTTTTAGATTTGCACGTCGACGTAGTGGACTGCAACGTGTGCCATTCTTTCAAGGCACTGGCCCGTGCCTGGCAGTGCCTTAAAAGGACGTCACATTACCTTAAAAGGATGTCACCGTGGCAGTCCACGTTCTCGTCGTGTAAAATCTAAAAGTCCCTAATGTCATCAAGTCGATAGCTAGTTTTAAAGAGAAGGTTCATTGATTTTAAAAACTAACTTTATTGTCAGTATTGCAAAGGTGAAACTTTGATTTGACGAGGTTATCAAAATTCAATGCTTGGAAACATTCGATGTAATGATTATTTTCAATTAAAAAACGCTTAAATAAAGCCCCGGCATAGCACCTGAAAAGCTCTCCGATCGCTGCTGAGATGTGTGACGTCACATGTTGAACATAATTTGCACAAGCAGACGATGTCCCATGCCATCTGACACATTTTCAGTGCCTGTTTTGTCATCTTCTCTTCAGTTATTTCTCTTACTTCACTACCCTCAGGCTAAATGTTTAAGCTATTGTCTTACTCTAAACCCAACGTATGGTATTATTTTGATGAAAAATGCAAGGATAAAAAAATTAAGGAATCCGTCGCTTGTAAACAAAATAAGACGCCATTGTATTTTCAGCTGCATACACCGCGGTATGTTCGGCGTTTCAAGAGGGAACAAATGCCGTCCATGCTATCATTCCGGGGATTTTTAAATTTGAAAGTGTGGTTGTTCATTAACCCCTATCCTGTGTATTTACAACCAAAAGTATTTAGTTATCAGAATCGGGGTCATGTCCCTTTTCAAATGGTGTAAAATTCCATTACATTTATATACACTAAACTCATTATAATTTGAGAAATAATAGCATTGCAATTGTGTTCATTCTTTATGGGATGTCGTCTGCTTGGGCAGGATTGGTTCAGATTGTGACGGCATTAAAACATAGTTACTTTTCTGGCGAATCTCTCGCATATCCCAGATGCTATGAAGGTGGTTTTATTTGGATGTTTATAAATCACCCGATATGTAGTTGACCTAAAACTTGTACGATGGCCATCTGTTAGATTACCAGTTTCTAGTGATACGTTATGTGCCATATTTGTGATTTTCTTTGAACAGGCACTTTAAGGCCGACAACTTCCGATGGTTCAAAGCTTTAGATTTCGAGTATTCAGAGAACTGTTACTCCTCTGAAAGACACTAAAACAGCATATACTTGATATTGTTGTATAATCTATTGCTTATAAACTTTCCGTTGATATACAATTCATCTATTTCATTTTCACTTCCTACAGGGTCTTTAACCTGTAAAACTGAACTAGTCATCGAACGCAATACGTGTAGTTTATAATTATGGTATGGGAAACTTCACCGGTTGGGTAATTATAACCTTCAGTTTCAGTCAAATTACTTCCAACTGACCAGTACCATTTTTATTATAAAATTGCAGGCCTATACTCTATTTTAATATTCTAGTGTTTATGCATTCTATACTCTATATAATTTTACTGAGCAAGCTACTCTAAATAAAATTTGAAATCGATGAATGAATATCTAACTAATTAAATAACTACCCTCGAGAACGGAAGGAGGGGAGGAGGAAGAGAGAGAGCTAAAAAAATATTTGCAACTTGCGACAAAACCCTTAATTGAATGGAAACACGAGATGGCGCTGCATCAAATTGGAGCGGAAACGTTCTATCACCTTGTGTTCTATCTTTCCTCATGTTATTCAGTATTTTCTATCCTTCACTAATTCTCTCTATTATCTTTCTTCATGTTATTATTTGTTTTTATACTATTTTCACAAAATCTTTAAACGCTTTTCGCTTCTACGAATCAATTATATTTGATTTTAAAACACCATACGATCATTGAGAACTCTAGGTTTGTGTACATGACTAAAATGTACCGGGAAAAAAGTATTTTAATCACATAAATGTCTTACATAGAGAAATATTGCAACAAATCTTTCAATTGAATGGGTCGCACTAACATTGCAAGGCTGCAAGCTTGTATAATAGCGACCGAGAATAGAATTTATATTTCAATTCATCTGTTATTTTACATAATTATTACCATGATATTACTATCAATGAACATCATACCAACAATCATTGTCGCTTTTGAATAATTTTATTTTTGTCTTATTCAAAGAATAACAGAAAGAGCTAATCAAATTACCACAACCCAACAGTAGTGATATAAGAATAATTATTATTATTATTATAATGGCAAAAGTAGTAGTAGTGTTAGTATATAGTATACTAGGAGTGTTAGTAGCAATAGAAGTAGTAACAATGATAATTGTAGTAATGATAATGATAATAATAATAATAATAATAATAATTTATTATTATTATTATTATCAATATCATTAAATTGATTATATAAAAGTAATTTTTAAAAAATGAATAGTAATCAACATCACATCAATCTTCTTTCGTATAATGTGTTGCATCTTAAGTCAGTAAGTGAATGAAATTCCAATCAGAGAGTGCTCAAAACGTATATTTACAATACACTATGATAACATGGCTCAGTGATGAGCAAAGGTCTCGTAACCGGAAGATCCCGGGTTCGATAGCAAGTCGATGTCCCAGTGCCCTTTTGTAGGGCAGCAATCATTACCAAGGCCCTCTTAGAAGACTTACTGGCCAAAGCATAGGTCACTGGGTGCTAACTTACAAGCATGCCCATGCTTTCTTAGTAGTCAAGTAAAACAAACAAATAAACTGACAACCAACCATGATACTATAGTATATACACAAATACACACTTATCTCTCTGCCGTGGTGTTTCAACACCTTATCACAATCTAATTTCGCGGATTATTCACTAGATTTAGTAAAGTAATGTAGTATTCTATGTCTTATATATCTTTTCTATATCTTCTCTTTAATTTTTTTAATTCGATAATATGAGATGAAAAATAAAAATAAATTATTATTTACCACACGATTACAGTCATTTTTGTTCATAGATAATTATTATTGACGTGTACTTATATCTATACAAAAACACTCTAATGTATAATTCTAAGATACCTAATAAAATTAGGATAACATACAAATTGTAAGTACACACATTAATTATTGGCATATTCATAAAATTTATTAATGATTATTGTACCTCCGCTGCCGATGGCAGCCTCATAATTGCGACTTAATCAATATTTTTCTATTGACATTACAGTTGAACTAGGTTAATGGTATATAATTACTTTGCAAACGAGTATTCGTTTGTGCCACGTCTATTATTGCTGTGTTATATCTTTCATAAATGTACTATGGAATTTTATTTTAACTGTTCTGTATAAACGTTATGCCTTTTGATGTAAATATGTTAATGTTTATTCAGGGCCCCATGGAAGACCCAAACTTATTAGTGAATGGGCTACCCTGACAAAAGATTAGAAATAAATAAATAAATAAGTGCCTTAGGCGACCCTAACCCTAGGAGTGTGATCGCCCATTTTGAAACAACTTTTTTCCCCCTCAAACCTAACCGGGCACCCCGTGTGATAAAAAGGTATTTTTCAAAGTATTTTATCTTTTAGAGGGTAAACACTGCTGTCCATCTTACATTTATGCTGGATACTGCACTGGATATAATACATCAAATGATCTTCAGAAAATAATTAATAATGATTAGTAATACTGCGGTTATTTTTACCCAGGGTACTAATCCACATCAGTATCAATACCGCTCTTACCCTACAGCTATCATTACCCCCCAGCAGTTGCCAGGTACCCATTTACACCTGGATGGAGAGTGTCATATGTAGCGCTGAGATTCGAACCCTTAATCTTTGGACTCAGAATCTCGTGGATGAATCACCATACCACGAAACCTCCAATTTACATGCTTCGGTACACACTGAAGGTTGTTCAATTTTCTAAATACATGAATCGTAATTGTCATTTTACATGGAAAGCAGCAGAAGCTGGATTGTTCATGTTTACATGTTGACATAATAAAGGTGATAACATTTTTAAATATTGATACGTTAAAAAGATTGTTTAAAAATACATTTAAAATTACATTGCACATTAAGAATGACAAAAGGAAGTTTTATACTCTCGTTTAGAATGAATAAGTTGGATTTTAAGACTAGAGATGACTGAGGTGAAGACCAGTACTGTGTTTAAAATTTAACATGTAGTTTTAAAAAAGATTGCACAGAATTAAGTACCGATTGTAATTGTGAGTCATCTGTTGATTTCCGACATTGTACTAACGAGAGGTCGTCGACATATTTGAAATACGGTATAGGAAGTTGCTCACATAAATTGTTAACCATAATTAAAAAGAGAATTGGCCCAAGACGTGTAACTTGGGGAACACCAACATGATTAAATTTAACATTTGATAAAACACCGTTATATTTTGTATTTTGTTTACGAGATTCTAAAAAACTGGCAATCCAATCTATTATCCAAGGCCTTATATCCAAATGAATCATTTTTCTTATGAGAATATAGTGATCTATGCGATCAAAAGCTTCACTAAAATCTGTACAAATAACTGTGGACACAGATTTACTGTAAATTAATCGATTAATATGTAGTGACTTTTATCGTTATTTATTACTTTATTCCGTGCACCTGTTTCTAAACAGTCAACAATGTGGAATAAATACTCATGATAACTGTCTTTTCATTGTCCGCGGATGGGGGATTGGGGGGACTTGTTCACCGGATGTTTTTGTCCATGGTTAAAGCTTCCAGTTTTTAATTGTCCGCGAGGAAATTTCAGGCAACTTGTCCACCTTACATTATTTCTATGGTTGAATGTTCCGGGTCTCAATTGACCGGGTATAATTTTCGGCAACTCGTCCACAGTATGCTTTTGTCCGTGTTTTAAGTTTCACTGGGCGATTGCAAATAAAGTTTTTCAGCCAGTGTTTCTCATTTTCCTTACTAAGTCGATGGGCATAGGAATACTTCCAAGCCTACATCGTACGATGCATACCATCACCTCCCTAAAAACACGAATTCTTCTGGCGTAGATGATGGGATTAATACAGCTATTAAAAAATACAAGGGTCGAAAGCCAGGAACGTGCGCTGTAAGATTTTGATAAACATACGCTTACAGCGTAAGGAATGAAGCAGATGACAAAAGCAACAAGAATTACCAACAGATTCTTGGTGACAGCAAGAAGCTTCTTGTCAATTTTAGGTTCTGTCTGTTTCTTGACAGGTAATTTTGTTTCCGATCTCTCGACACGTACTGGTACTTTCGCTCTTATATCAGATCCGCCATCTGTGCTTTCTATCTCCTCCAGAGATGGGGATACCGTCAAAGTCTGCGCTTCCTGCATATGGTTCTCCGGCTGACAAGATTTGAGTCTTTCACCTTTTGATTTGTCGCAGTTCTGGCTTCCTAAATGCTCGGACGAATGGGATACCTTCAAAACAGTATTCTCATTGACCAAACCACCTTGTTGGGTAACTTTGTTTTCATCGGGGCATATGGTGTCCATGCATATATCATTCTGTATCTTTTCGTCGACTTTCTTCGTTGGCTTCATCTTCTCCGCTCGGTGTGCAATGAATCTCCATAGTTTGAGGTACACAGTGACAACAATTGCAAAATGCCCGAAGACCCAAAAGGCTTTGGCAAAGAAAACTGTTCCCTCGTCTATTCTGGCAATTAAGAAGAACGAGAAGTTAAACACCCACGTGAATGCAATCATGAGGCATAAATTTCGAGCCTTGTAAAGTTTCTTGAATTTTTCTTGATTTCTCGTGATGAGATACCAACTGGTGAATCCAATGAAAGAATGGGTCGTAAGGGTTACGCCAACACAGGCCGATAAGCCCGATATGACAACAATCGAAAAGTTATGGTTCAAACTTGGAACTAAAAAGGAAAGGTAGATTGACGTCAACAGATCGGCACATGCAAGGTTCAGGACAAACCAATTGAGGGTTGACCTGAGCTTGTGAGAGAGAACGATGGCAAGGATCACGATGGAGTTTCCGATGACTCCTGTGATGCTGATTATAAGGAGGATGATAACAAGAACAACACGTTGGGCGAAGCCTAAATGCTGATGATTATAATTACCACCTGGAAGACTACCGTTTGATGGATCAAAGGCCGACGTTGGAAGGGTGCTTTCATTTGCCATCTTTAGCCTGTGATCAGCTAAAAGCTTTTCTGAAAAGAATTTACAAAGAAAAGAAAGAATACCATTTACACAGAGCTTTAATGATATCAATTTACTTTCTATCAAATTGTCAAGGTAATGTGGGTGAACAAAATGTTTCCATGCAATATTTGGAAAATTACAGTTGCATGTGACTGAAAAATTATTTCACTTCTAAATCTTTCATTACAAATGTAATGCACATGGTGGACGTATATATTTAAGGTAGGAATAATCAAGGAATTGTTAAAGAAAGTATTTAAATGAATCATATCTTCTCACCTAACTTAAACAACAATTAAGAGTCTAGTACCTTCGTGGTATTATATAGAGTTGGAAACGATCTAAATCATTGTTATTTTTGATACGAATGATGGACTATTTCTGACCCCGTCCAAGCCCAAAGATTCAAAATTCAAAATAACCAAATTCAAAATAACCAAATGGCATGAAAGTTTGACTAGTCATGGACGTCCTCTGGATGAATCCGCCAAGATTGTAAAAACAAAACTACTATCAGCTTGAGAGAAAATGTTTTTGTATTCATATAAGTGATAAGATGTTGCTTGAGAACTTCTTCCTGGAAAATGAACAAGATGACAGCGGACATATACAATAGGCCTATTCGACTGCCCTGTTTTGAGTCAGAAGGGCGTTATCAAACTCTGTGTTGAAATATATATGTTATTATGAGTTTTTATGAGTCATTATGAGTTATGAGTCCTTCTGGCTCCAAACAGACCAGCAAATAATGTGGACCATTTACGGAAATGCATAGCATAAATGAAAAGGAAAGGAAATCCTGTTTTCAACCCCAGTATCGCATAATTAAAGATATGCTGGTATGATAGGATATAATATTTACTTCAATATAATATAGTGTAGGCAGCATTAAAAGACACGATAATAAATCTGTCAAAGTCACATTTGCCTATAAGCCCATGCAGTGCACACTCCTCAATTCGACTTCGATCCGACTATCCGACTACGATCCGACGGACTTTTTATCGGATCGTGTAGTGTGCTACGCTCTACAAATGCGATCCGACCAGTCTCACTTAAGGGAAAACATAATATTTTGAATTTTTGTTGTACAGGCCAAATGAGGGGGGGGGGGAGCTCGCAAGATATGACACGGAGTTATTATTTTGTATTTGATAGATCGCACCTTCAAAAATGCATGACTGTCTTATTTTTAATCGGTTTTAACTTAAACTTTCAATCACTGACCTGTTTCTCTCATTTTTCTGCTTCCATTAACACCAACTTAATATCAGGGGGGCACTTCCTCTTTAAGTTGTTTTCGCGTAATATCTAGCTAATCTTTAAGGCTTTTTTAAAACAAGGTGTACAATCTAGTCTTTAATGGTTTCATAGTATATTACCTAGAATTTCGAAACGAGGGTGGGGCGCTCTGGTGCCTAAACAAAATGTATAGATGCATGCTGTTGAAGCAGGCCTTTACTTGGTGTGGAGGTGCCCGAATAACCATATATATTTATGTTATGATGCCCCTAAAAAAATATAAAAAATATAAGGCGCACGACTCCTGCGCCTCCCTTTTTTGATCGACGTTTGTTTTAATAAAGCCTTTTGG
The DNA here is from genome assembly GCA_037976565.1 of Mesocentrotus franciscanus. NCBI lineage: Eukaryota > Metazoa > Echinodermata > Echinoidea > Camarodonta > Strongylocentrotidae > Mesocentrotus > Mesocentrotus franciscanus. The sequence goes on from CP137673.1 coordinate 18,092,813, forward strand.
ATTTTCATGACACGTTAAAATCCCTAACAGTACTCCTCAAGAGTAATGACCTAACTAAATATATTTTCCGTTGTACATACAAAACAAAAACATTTTTGGATGCATAAATCAATACTAAACAAGGAACTAAGAGCGCACTCAGCAAAACGGAAAGTGGGCACTCTTTATTATTTAAAATTTCCATATAAACTGTCAAGAAAATATAATAAAATATATATTAAATTAAAGAAAAATGTATATTCTGTCAACATCAATCAAGATCAATTAAGTTTGGAACTTTCACACTTGGATGGGCACATTAATTGTACTCAGATAAACATGTTAGTCTACATTTTCATCCCATAATGAATAAAGAGGTAATATTTTGCTTGATGTCGGTTTTCATCACAGACGTGAAAAAGTGTGTTACAATACAATACGTTCTGATAGGTGATAGCGAAACAGTTAACAGTTGATCCGTGAAAACATTTAGCAAAAATGTCCCCGCCTTCTTTTTCATCACTCAAACTCTGCCCTACAATATTGCATCTCAAAAGACATGAATCTTTATAATTCACAGTCATACATAGAAGCTGTTCATTTTCACAAATTCTTTAAACGCTTTTCGTTTCTACGAAAAAACTATATTTGATTTTGATACACCATACGATCATTAAGAACTTTAGGTTTGTGTTCATGATATATATCGGGAAAAAAAAGTATTTTAGTCACATAAATGTCTTACATACAAAAATACTGCAATCGTAACGATATACATTAAGACGCATTTAATCTTTCAATAGAATGGGTCACGCTAACTTTGCAAGCTTGCATAATAGCAACCGAAAATGGAATTCATATTTCAATTCATCTGTTATTTTACATAATACCATGATATTGTTATCAATAAACATCATACCATCAATCATTTTTGGTATTGAATCATTTTATTTTTGTCTTATTCAAAAGTTGAGAATAACAGATTGAGCTAATCAAATTACCACAGCCCAACAGTGGTAATATAATAATAATAATTATAATATGAGAAATAATAGTAGTAGTGTTAATAGTAGTAGTAGTAGTAGTAGTAGTAGTAGTAGTAGCAATTGTATTAGTAACAATAACAATATTAATAATACAAATATTGATAATGATAATAATAATAGTAGATTATTAGTAGTAGTATTATCATCATGATCATCATCATAATGATTTAAAAAATAGTAATAACAAATAAATGAATAATAATCATCATAATCATCTATCTTCTTAGGTATAAAGTGATGCATCTTAAGTGATTGTAATTCTAATCAGAGAGTGCTCAAAACGCATATTTACAATACACTATGATAACATGGCTCAGTAGTGAGCAAAGGTCTCGTAACATGGGGGTCCCGGGCTCGATACCAAGTCGATGTCCCAGTGTCGTTTGGTAGTGCAGCAATCATTACCAAGGCCCTTTGAGAGGAATTACAGCGGAAGTATCGGTCAGTGGGAGCTTACTTACCAGCATGCCCATGCTTTCTTAGCAGTCAAGTAAAAAAATATAAAAAACTGAGAACCAACCATAATACACGAATACACAATTATCTCTCTGCATTGGTGTTTCAACATCTTATAACAATTTCATTTCGCAAATTATTCACTAGACTTAGTACAGGTATGTAGTATTCTATATACATTTTGTATCTTCTCTTTTTACATTCGATAGTATGAGATGAAAGTTGAGCAAAATATAATATTCATCACACGATTACAGCCATTTTGTTCATTGACATTATTGACGTGTACATATTTATTTACTTATATCTATACAAAAATACTTTTAACAAATCTAATTCTAAGATACCTAATAAAATTAGGGTAACATACTAATACAAAATGTAAGTACACACATGAGTTATTGGCATATTCAGAGAATTACAAATTATTGTACCTCCACTGCCGATGGCAGCCTCATTTCTTTAGGCAACCCTTACCCAAGAGAGTGTGATCACCCATTTTGAAACACTTTTTTCCCCTGAAATCTAACCGGGCACCCCGTGTAATAGAAGGTATTTTACAATGTATTTTATCTTTTAGAGGGTAAACACTGGCTCCATCTTACATGTATAATGCTGGATACGCCACTCGATATAATAAATCTAAGGATCTTAAGAAAATAATTAATAATGATTAGTAATATGCCGCATCAATATTAATACCGCTCTTTACCTACAGAAAGTATCACCCCAGCATTAACCATGTACTCATTTACACCTGGATGGAGAGTGTCATTATGTAGCGCTGAGATTCGAACCATGAATCTTTGGACTGAGAGTCTAGTGAATGAATCACCATACCACGGCACCTCCAATTAACATGTTCCGCAATATGCTTTTGTCCGTGCTTTAAGTTTCACTGGGCGCTCATTTTCCTTACCAAGTCGATTGGCATAGGAATGCTTCCAAGCCTATATCGTATGATGCATACCATCACCTCCCTAAAAACACGAATCCTTGTGGCGTAGACGATGGAATTAATACAGCTATTCAACAATAAAAGGGCCAAAAGACAGGGAAGTGCGCTGTAAGATTTTGGTAAACATGATTTACATAAATAGATAAAATCTAAATTATACGATGACGTCACGCCATGGGAAACGACGGTAGCACACAATTGAGAGCTAAATAATAAATCCCAGAAATGGACTGCAAATGCGCATTTTGTTTGAAAAAACAGTGGACTCACGGATTTGAGTAACAGAGAGCCTTATTTGTTGAGATCTAGCAAGAAAACGAGAGATTTAAACATGCCTTTAAATGAGCCTTCCACATTGGACGATGGTAAGTCGGTAGTAACAGGTTCAGACTTTGAGGAACTGTCTAGCAAAATTCTACAACGTTTAGATACCTTGGGCTCTCATATGACGGCTATCAAGAAAGACAATTCAGGAATGCATGCTACCCTTGCTCATTTGCAAGAAGCAGCGGCTGATTCAGCCGCCAGAATCAGTGCTACAGAAAATCAGACTCTCCCGAAATTGAGAAATGAGAGAAAGTCTATGGAATCGGAAATATGGGAGTCAATCTTAGATCTAGAGTTGCATGACAGGAAGCTGAATCTCCTGATGTATGGGGCAGAAAAGGAGAGGGTGAAAATGTCGAAGGGAAAGTGCAAAGTTGCATCCAAAATCTTGGCTTCACACAAGAGGACACTATCACCATGAGATTTGCGAACGCACACATGCACGACGTCCGATTCAAGGAGAGAATCAAACCCACCGAGGTCCAGATCCCATCGTCGTTCGCTTTGTAAGCATGTTTGTTCGACCGCTGCAGTCCTCAGAGCATACCAACAAATCCAGCAAAATAAAAACTATGATTTTAGGAGAAATGCTGGGTCCGTATGGCCCCGTTTACAGTGAGAAAAGGGCCAGGGGCCGTATTCTGAACCCTGTGTTATCTCTAATATTGTTGTATCTTTGAAGATAAGATAAAGTTGGTATTCTGAACATTGTTGTAACTTTTGTTGTATCTTTTGTTGTATCTTTTGTTGTATCTTTTCTCTCATTTCTTTGGTCGCGCCTGAGCTCAAACTTTTATGCGCTTGAACAGTGCGTAGTATTACAAAAATGGCGCTTAATCCTCATTTGCATATGCGCACGGGAGATAATATGACAAGATAATTAGTATTCTGAAAATTATTGTATCTTTTATCTTATCTTATCTTGCGTGGTATTTACAACAATATTTACAACAGGTAGGGGGTTGTTGTATCTTTCGGGGTGATATAATGGCGGCAATATTCCTTGCCCAGAACCAACTTCGTGCCAATAGTCAGAAAAAGATTGTGTGTTGACCGGAGACATCACAGATGAGAACTTTCTAAGAAATTACATGCTAGAATATCACGATTTTAATGCTCTCATCTATAACCACTAATTGAAAGCGTGACTTGTCTTCATGATCCACATGCCACAGCGCATATGATGACGCGCGTAATAAGCACTCAATTTACTAATTACGCCCAAGATTGGTATGCGCTAGGTGCATCATAAGATATGGCATAAAGAATTCCTATTGGTTGACCTACTTATCATGCTTATATAAAATAGATTTTGATTGGTAGGATCCATAAAAATGGGCGTGTCAACAGTGGTCAAAGATAAGATAGAGGCGGTCCTTCAAGAGATAACACAGGGATAAAATGATTTTCAGAATACCAACTTACAACAATATTAGCGCTGTGTTATCTCTGGGAGATACAACAAAAGATAACACAAAACTTACAACAATGTTCAGAATACCGCCCCAGGGCCGGGCCGGGCCGCGGCCGAGCCAGGCCTACTCGGCCCCGCAATTTTGTGCGTTTACAGTGGCAGGCTCGGCCGCGGCCTAAATTGTAACATTTCAATATTTTGTCGTAGTGGCGCTCTGCATGTAAACAAACGATTATTTGGGGGACGCGCCGGGAGTTAAAGTGCAGATCCGGTCGCGCGCGCGGGGATATTTGCAGTGAATCTTTTCCCAATTTCCTATACACGGCGAACTTTCAATATCACAGCTAATGATCATTTCACTTCCGGGGTAACAGTTGGCCCCGCAATACGTGCCTTCACGGTTGTTTCATCGCAAAGCATGCCGGGACAGATTCCTAGTACGCAGTAGATACACACCTTCGCCGCGATCAGCTGTTTCATTGCCAACAACGGGATTTTTATCCTGTCGAATCAACATGACTTCATAATCTGGTACAGGATCCGTTATTCTGCAGTGATTTTTTAAATTCCAGTATCATTTGTACGGTAAGAAACCAAAGTCTTTGATTATGTATTATTTATGACGGTTCTTCAACCTAAAACACGAATGTTTAGCAGTTTAATAAGGCAAACCATCGACGCAAACTGTACACACACACATTTGAACATATGGGACTATAAATTTATACAGCGGAACCCACTCTCATTAGCCCACTTTACTTCGTATTATCAGCTTTATTTTTTGAAGGATCGTCATAAAAATACATAATCACAAACTTTGGTTTCTAACCGTACAAGTTATACTGGAATGAAAGAAATTCACTGCAGAATAACGGATCCTGTACAAGATTATGATGTTGATTCGACAGGATAAAAATCCCGTTGTTGGCAATGGAACAGCTGATCGCGACGAAGGTGAAAATCTACTGCCGGACTAGAAATCTGTCCCGGCATGCTTTGCGATGAAACAACCGTGAAGGCACGTATTGGCCGCGCATTTGGCCCTGCGTGCGTTTACAGTGAGAAAAGCCCGTGCCGAGCCCCGGCCTGGCCGCGGCCGAGACTACCTCCAGAGCAGGGCCAAATGCGCGGCCACTTTTGGTCTCGTACATGTATATATTTGGCCTTTTGCGCGTTTACAGTGCTACGCCGGCCGCGGCTCGGCCCGGCCCGGCCTTTTTGCTCACTGTAAACGGGGTCTAAGTTCGTGTCAACGCTTCCGATATGTCACCGATGTGCCATCACAAAAGCGACGATTTGAGTTGGAAAACCATGCATACCAATTAAGGAAAAATAAAAACAAATCAACGAGGATCCGTTCGATTGGAACCAAGCTCTTCCTACCGTGTAGGGAAAAGGGATCTACATCACCCTGGTTAACGCTTGTAAATTGAAAAGAAACCAGTAGGTGAGAAAGCTTACAAACAACAAATTTATTACATTGTAAATTCAGTGAGTTTGTCATATTGATTTAAGCATTTCAATACAGACTAAAAGAGAAAGTAAGAGACTATGAATATATATCTAATGGAATAGTTTTCAGTACAAGGTTCAATCGGAAATAGAGGAAATTAAATTTTGTCTGGATTAATCTCAAAACGAATTTGTATAGTAACAAACTCTTTTTGGTAGAGTTCATCTATATGTAGTTATGTGAAAGTAACCATTCAAAGAGTTGGTAACTTAACACAAAATATATATACAATAGAATTACGACGTTTTTCGTCACTGTAATAGAACACAGACAGATTTGTTTTCTTTACGCTCAAAATGTTCCTTAAATCATATTATGTAGTAACCAGATCACAAGAACTATAGAAGTATGTGAAACAAAGAGACTTAAAGCAGAAAGAGGATTTTTTTGCTGAGAAATGCAAAAAAAAGAAAAGAGTATTAAATCTTTATTGAAGGTGAGAAATGTTTCCTGATAGGAAATCAACATTACTATGAAGTTTGTGTAACTATGACTAAGAAGGGTGAAATAAGCGCTTTCGTCCCATGTCACATATCAGATGAGAAGAGATTATTTTGAATTTTGGGTAATGAAAGACAAGTTAATGGTGAGTATATGCATTATGCATTCGAAATTGATTTTTAAGGACATATTGTGGTTCTAGTTATACATGTACATTCACAAATACACAAAATTAAGGTCATGAAAGTGTCATTGGAAAGTAGTTATTGACAGAAATTTTCTCTTGACGTATATGTGAAGCAAAGATAATAAAGCAGAATGATTCTCTCAAAGTAATCAGAGAGAAAGAAAAATGGCATACTAGAAAGAAAGTCCCTTTTTCTTCTTCTGTTTTTCAATTGTAATACGTACAGTTCAAGGGGAGTAGCTATTCTTTTTAAAGGCACGGTCCCAGTAAATATAAATAAGGTGAAATTAGACAATATAGGAAACTTTGTGGTCGTAGATTTGATACAATATTACAGTCCATCGATCTATGGGCCAAATAAAGACATCCCAGCATTTTTGGCTGATGTTCAAAATGTTATTAAAAAATATGAAAATCCGCATACCATTATTTTCGGGGATAAGAATTTAGTAAAAGATTCAATTCTTGATACCTGTAATTACTTCCATGTTAACAACCCCCTAGCAAAACAACAGGTTAATGAAATGAAGAATGAAATAGGTTTATGCGATCCATGGATAATTCAATTTCCAGCTGAAAGATCTTATACGTGACGTCAACCAAACCCTTTTCAACAAAGAAGGTTAGACTTCTTTTTGAGATCTTCAGAACTTCTTTCATTAGTTTACAAAGTGGATATTTTGCCGGGATATAGAACGGACTATTCCTCAATTAGTCTTTATCTGAGTTTAAATCAGATAAAGCCAAGTCTCGGTTATGGAAAATTCAATAATTCTTTCTCAAAAAATGAGGGTTTTTTCCCTCACAAATCAAGAAAACAATAAAAGATACTCTTTTGCTTGACGCAAAAGATACAATAGATTTTGATGAAAACGATTGTTTAGTAGGTGATTGTGAATTTAACATAAATGATCAATTATTTGTCGAAACTTTGATCATGAAAATACGGGGAGAAGCTATATCATATGCTTCCTTTCTATAGAAACAAGGTGTAAACAGGGAAGAAGAATTAGAAAATAAAATCGAAGAGTTAGATAGAAAACTGGTAAGAAACGATGATTAAAGGAAATTGATGAAATTAAATCAGAATTAGATACTTTTCACTTAAAATAAAATGAAGGAATCGCTATACGATCTCGTATAAAGTGACTGGAGTTTTGAGAAAAAATCCTCAAAATTCTTTCTGAATTTGGAAAACAGAACAAAGTTAATAGAGAAATACTTAAATCATCTACCGAAAATGGTGATGTCGTTAGTGAACAAAGTGCATTAGTTAAAGAGGTGTTTAGTCTGTATTTAAATCTTTATGAGGCAAAATAAGAAGAAGAAACAAATTTGGAAATTGTATTGAATTATTCTGACTTCCCCAAATTGTCTTCAGAAACGTCTTTATTGCTTGAATGTCCACTTAGTATTGATGAAGTTTATACTGTGTCAAAATATATGAAAAAAACAATAAGTCCCCTGGGCAAGATTGCTTTATTTTAGAATTCTTCTGGGAAGATATAACATATTACATAGTAAAGTCATTGAACCACGCTAATTTACAGGAAAACCTATTACAATCGCAAAAATTGGGAACTATTACTTTGATTCCAAGAGGGAACAGGTCTAGGGATTTACTTAAAAACTGGCGCCCACTTTCATTGCGTAACGTTATATATAATCTAGCCTCCGGTTGTATAGCTTTTTCACTAAAAGGGGTTTTATTTTACTTGATACCCCAAAATCAAAAGGGATTTCTAAAAGGTCGTTTTGTTCAAATCAATTCAATTCAATTTAATTTAATTTAATTTTATGTAACATCTTTAAAAAATACATTAGAAGATATTTAAACAAATCAGAATAAATTTAACAATATAGGTATAACAAAAAATTTTTTACATGGCACTATGAAAGAAGGATGAAAGGTGATGGATGCGAGGGATCAACAACGGCCATTGGCCTATCAAGGCTAATGCCCTGTATTATTACACATCAAGAGAAATACATTAAAAAACTACAATCATACAAACAGATAATACAACATAGCATAATCACATGAAACTTAACATAACTTATTACATAAATCACATAAAAGGCAATTAGATCGAATAAAACTACTCATTATTAAGAAGATAAGATTTATATTTTTTCTGAATGCAAGAACAATTGAGATTTCTTTGTGTTCATCTGGCAAGCCATTCCAAAACTGTGGGCCTTTAAAACTTATTCTGGTTCTTGAAAATTTGAAATGATAAAAAGGTGCGTACATTTTATTGAAATTTCTTGTTTTAATTTGTACTTATTGTTTCATACTTATTGGGGGAAAAAATACGTTGATTATACGACACATTACTTTTAACTGAAATAAAGGATATAGCTGGCAAGTTGTTCGTTATTGGTTCCGAAAAGGAATTCGACTCTGTGACTCATAAATTCCCCTATAAATTTGGGGTTTCTTTCAATTTGGCCAATCTTTTCAGAAACGGATTAAATTGTTTTATGAAAACGCTTCCTGGTGTGTCATATTTAACGAACATTGTACAGATAGATTTTTAATAGGGCGAGGGCGTCGTTAGGGAGAGCCTTTGTCTACGCACTTTCTTTTTTAGTGATTGAAACAATTGGTATCTTGATGCGTCACTCAAATTCTTTTGTTGGATTGCATATGAATGAGAAAACACTCTAATTGTTGCAATATGCAGATGACACCCTCTTTACACTCAATGATACCGGAAAAGATTTACAATGAGCTCTTGGAATACTTGCTGACTTTGAAAATATGTCCAATCTCAAAATCAACAAGGCAAAAACGCAAGTTATATGGATCGGGAAGTACAGGTCTCTGTAAATCAAAAGTTTTACACGAATAAAAATTAAACTGGATATCTGAAGGTTATTTTACGTACCTAGGTATAGACTTTTCGATACATTTATCGCAGATGGTTGAACATTATCATTGTGCAAAGATCAAGGGAATTAAAAGTCAAATGACCCCTTGGTTGAAGAGATCATTGACCCCCTTGAGACGAGTAACCATTGTTAAGTCGTTATTTATACCCACATTTAACTACCTGTTTCTATCGCTTCCAGAACCAAACTCACAAATTATTAGAGAGGTAAATCGATGATTTTATTCGTTTATATAGGGGAATAAACCTGACAAAATAGGAAGAAAACAAATGTGTCATTTGTATACAAGGATGTTGGAGTTAAAATGACAGATACTTTCATACATATGAAATCTCTTTAAGGTACTATGTCCCATTTGCAGGCCAAAAAAATGAAAAGGTTAAGTTCCAACGGGATTTGAAAGACAATACTAATTTAGAACTTCCCTAAACAAGGGGGGCTGGAAAATGTCTTTAAGTGGGAAAATAACGAATATTAGTTGTCGAATCGACTTAGGAGCTATAGAGCCAGTAAGTAATAGTCTGATTTTCAGATCATTGTACCGAATGGTCGTACGTTTTATGCTGCGCAAAGATTCAATCAGTTTAATTTTGGCCATTACAATACTTGGGTTATTGATGTAGACACATGCTCATGTTTCATTTACAACTAATTTTATGTATGTTATTACCAAAGATGAAAAAAGCCAGTCAGTCACTCAATAGTGTCTGACAGTGAAGTCTAGCAAGTAAACGGGTTTTCTTGCATAATTTGAATATTAGGACACTGCTAACGTTTAAATTTCACAGATAGGACATACATGACATATTCATAATTCCTGCAAAGTTCTACAGAATTTGATGTTGGTTGCAAAAGGGACAAAGTATCTTTAAGTCTTTAAGATATCGTGGATCAGAAGATTTATCAATAACCCATTAGATGGAAACTTTACTTATCATATGTTTCTTTCGTTTTTGCCTCCGTATTATTCTCCAATTATATATGGGATCCGAACATTACAAACAATGAGCCATTGTCACGCCTAATCCATTTTGGAAAGAGGTGCTTTTTACCTTTTCAGATCTGGTTGAAATCACTGTAGATATTATTGCATGTCAGCCTCTTTAGAATAATCCCAGGATAAAAGTGAATAATGATACAAATTATTTTAAATGTTGGTGTATGAAGGGGGTACTTTTTATCAATGTCATTTTGAAAACGGATGGTACGTTTGTGATGGAACCTACATGTATATATAGCTGAATCATTACTTCTAATATTCTTCTAACCCGGGGTCTACATCTTTACAAACTTGCTTCCATGTAGGTCCCATCATATTTCTCTCAGTTTAATCAGTGCTCTATATTGACCACTTCTCTTTATGTTATGTATGTATGTTTCATTGAATTTACAATTCGTCACAAACAAAAAACTTGTACTTTATTTTTGAAATGTATATGTAACATGAGAAATATGAAAATAAATGAAATTAAATGAATATTGAAAATGAAAAAAGGATGTTCTAATATTTACCAGTCGTTCTTAAAAAATAATGTGAAGAGGTGCAACAGCCTCACCAAATGGGAACTGGGTTCAGATCTAGAAGATAAAGCATGGTATTCGTATTGTCTGATTCCCTATATCGGTCATCTGTTGATATAAATATTAGGTGGTTCCAGTTTCAGATTTTAAACAGAATACTTTACATAAAAGACTTATTGCTAAAATTCCAAATAGTTACTGATAAACATAGTACATTTTGTAACCGTAGTGAAGAGACAAGTATGCATATGTTTGTATACTGCCTATATCAAAATATAATATGGTCAACACAAGAGCAGTTTTTTTCAGTAAGACCAATATAAAGGCCAAACTCACAAACCAAAATGAATTGTTTGGCTTGAAAGGAGGTCATAACAACGCTTTTAATTGTAACTTTATTTATTGTAAAAAAGAAATCTATTCAGCCAAATGCAAAAATCAGATTCCATTGTTTGAAAAAGTAATGTCAGCTGTTGAAACTTATTATGATATGGTAAGATATATAACAGAAACAAATCTTCAAGAAAATAATTTCGTGAACAAATTATTTCATTTTACCAAATGTTTCTGAGTGTCTATGTTCAGTTTGTTAGTTTTTATGTTATAGAATTGGTGTACACATTATATTTTGTCAAGATTAATATCTTATATGTCGCTGTGCGGCCGAGGTTATATTGTAATATTTTATTGTTGGAATATTTATATTACAAGTCATGGAATAGTGCACGTATTGATCTTTCGTGAAAATGATTATGTTGATAATGAATATCAAAAGGAACCCTGTGGAAGGGTAAATTAAAGACAAAAATGATATGAATTCTATGTTGTTGTACGTTGTACACAAAACAACGGTATACATGGAGTTATTGACTTGATGTGTAAATTTTAATCTTAACTTTTTATCGATACATTTACAATATGATATTCACAGATGTTGGTCGATAAATAATTGTGCTGTATTATATCACGATAAAGCAAATAGTGGAATAAGTTATTACAACCATACACCGGAGAACATACGGATAATAAGAGCATATCAAATACATTGATGGTCTTAATGATTGATGAATCTCACCATTGACTAAAGGGGTCACGTAATCCGAGAAAGTCGATCGCAAAGGAGAAGTCTAGATTTGGTAATAATCCTTGAGACAAAAATGATCCACTGAACGAACAATCACTGAGCCAAGAAGCCGGACAAGGGAATTTAAATAACACGTGATTCCATCAGCAACTTTCTGATGAGTCATTTGTTATTCATCCAATTGCAGATTTGTTGAAAATTAATAAACGGTGGCACTACATAACAATATATGAAACATCAACCCATTTATTCGCGATATCTGATTGGTTGATCGGCAGTTTTAATGACATGTATGACAAAGTTTTCCAAAAGTTCTGTTGACACCAGATTCTGAATCATTGAAGCAGAAGATGTTTTAACATTTGTAAATAATTATGGAGTGCTATGATATGACAATAATTTTATGATTGTTTCTTTGTTAAAAAATCGAAACTGAAAACTAGTGCTATCAATTGAATGAATTTTTTACTGGCTAAGTGGTGCAATGACCCGGTATGTTCATGGCTAGAAAGCCATATTAGAAATACGACAAGAATTAGCTAAAAGACTTGGACCAAAAGTGCATGTCATATGTATGAGTAGTCCCAATCCAATCCAATTCTGTGTGCAGTGCACGTGGTTTCAATTCAAGATTATTCAATTTCTTATCATTTTTAGGATTTAAAAAGCTCACAATCTACACCGGTTGTATAAAATAACCACCCTCTTAACAACAACAAATGTCCAGAATTGTTCGCATGATCAGAACTCTACTTTATCTGTAATGAATGGAAACTAAGAACAAGATTTTCAACCGAAGGTTATGTAAATATTAAATAATATAAACAAGGGTTGTCTTGCGTGTCAATAAAGTGTTTATAGATGACATTGTGGTTTTCTTTTCTGCATTAAGGAATACGTCCTGTCAAAACAAGGTTTTGAAATAATTTAAACAAAATTTATTACTTTCAATCTTGCATGTCAATCAAGTGCTTTTATTTCACATTATGGTATCATTTCTGGGTTAAGGAATGGAAACTGATATTAACATTTGAAAAGAGTGTTTAATGGGAGAGGGGCTACATCTGTAAATCATCGTATGGTTGTTTTTACCATGAATAAATTTATCTTTAAAAGAAAGCCCTTATCAACAAATTATAATGAAATCCTCGTTATAAAAGTTAGTTATTATCTTTTATAATCCCATGAAAAGCTTACAATCAAAATATACATTCTTATTATTATTTAAATACCTGAAGTAAAGATGCAATTACTATGTTGAATATTTTGTATCTCCCCAAAAATGAAATTACATGTAACAGGATTCCATTCAATTATATTTAATTACATTGGACTACCCTAGTAAAATTCAAATAAATATGCCACGTGTAGGCATAATCGTGAATTTAGACAACATTTTCGTGAGATCATTATTTTTCTTTATTTACATTGTTGCCCATAAAGTTTTAACAATGTTTAGCCTCTTTTCTTGAAATGATTGTAATTTTGATTCTTGATGGATCAAAATCATATCTTCTCATAACTTCAATTAGCGATTTATTCCAACTTTATGGGCAAGAGTATAATTGCAATTCCTTAAAACAACATGCACATTACTTCGTTCAATTGATTTTTATGAGGGAATATTTCCTTCGCATCAAACCATGAAAAAACACATGACTTTGCAATACTTCGCTTTACCCAAACGCATTTATAATTACCTAATGTAAAATTCGAAAAGGCTTCATTCAGATACTGTAGTTTCAGTTATGAAATGCATGTTTCTCTGCTATATCAACATTATATTTTACAAGGGATCAATAAAATAATATCAGTCATTTCTTAAATTTAAAATGAATATACTTATTGATTCGTCTTAAATTCATACATTCGGGAACTATTTCAATTCACACTATAAAAAGTTCTACATTTACGATGAATTGATTTTCGATAAACGGTTTCCATAGAATCTAGACCAGTGTTTTTGAACCGGGTGCAGCAGCACATTGGGGTGCCGCACGACATATTAAGGGAGCCGCGAGATAATTTAAGTAATATATATATATATATATATCCCACCCCCCTCCCCCCTCCCCGAAAAAAAATAATTATCATTATTTTGGAATAGATCGATTTCGTGAAAACCAAATACTAGAAAAGTGCAGACTATTCAAAATTCAGCGGCGAGATTAGTGACCCGAACTTGAAAATATGAATCAATCACGCCTGTGCTACGAAATTTACATTGGCTTCCTGGCCACTCTCGTATTTTGTTTAAACTATTAGATTTTGCCTACACATGCTTTCATGACACTGCCCCATCCTATTTAAGTGAACTATTATCATTGTATCGGCCTACTCGTACTATAAGATCAAGCTCAAAAGCAATATTCATTGTCCCTCCTACCTCAACTAAAACATACGGTGAGCGTTCTTTTACCCACGCCTCCTCAGTTTTATGGAATGCACTTCCAGATTTCATGAGAAATCACAATGATTTAAACATAATGATTTTTTCCTTTCTATTCAGGGACATGCTATCCTGTAATGTGTTATGCGCTATAAAAGGACCGAGTATTGTTATTCTTTTTATTATTATGAGGATATACAAGACTACACACTATTTCTCGAGGAAAAGGCGTTTTAAAGATAATAAAATTTCTTTCTTTCTCGCTCGAATATCCTTTTATATGACAGCGAGGTTTTCCGGTTTTCCGATTTATATTATATCTTTTGTATCGAAATTAAATTTTTGCCATGCTCTTTAGAAAATTTAGAATCAGGAAAGTTCTCGAGAATCTCCGAATATCCTCATATTTGTGCATCGAGGTGACCGCTCTTATCGATTTTCGAATTCATGTATTCGGCAGTGAGGTGCCCGCAAACTTAATTCCATATTGTATCTAGTGTGTTCATTAGAAAATAAGTAATTTACGAAATTAAAAGTGTCATTTTATTTTGACTCGCGCGCTCGCAAAATAATTCTTTCTTTTGTAAATGAATTTAGGCTTGAGGTGACGCGAAAAAACAGTAGATTAAGACCGAACAGATATATTAACATGAAAATAAAATATCAATGAAACAAGCTAGATAAAGTGTCTCTTACGCGTCTAGGAAATAAGAGGAAACAAACGAAAATGAAGAAGAATAGTCATAAATTCGCAGATTTTTTTTTGTGGTCATTCTCATTTCTTCTTTTAACTCTTTCATTTTTCTAGTCATTTGTTCTTCTTTCATCATCCAGGGAAGGTAGAGGTTTGAATTGCCGAAGTTTTACTTTCATTGCGTTACTCTCTAAGTTCGTTTCTCCATGTGCTATCAATCTTTTTTTTTTAAATTGCATGCTGGCATCCAGTTAGCCATCTTACTGGAAGGAGTATGGCCCACCATAAAAGCTCGTTCACAAAGACGCGGTGAACCGTAAAGGATTTTCTTGACGAGCGCTATAAAATGGTAAAGCACAATTTTTAGGTTTTTTTACAACGTGTAAATGCGCAACTGCGCGTAACAATGGTCCTAGGCGTCCTCACATAGCTCTGCGTATAAGATGGAGAAATGTTGAGCGTGTACTAGAAAAGTACACTTTACGTCGTTTATGTCATCATACAAAAATTTGAAAACGCCGCGGTTTATCGCTTCGTATCTTATGCGATGGTCACAACCCGCCGTACTTGCAAATGCGTGCTGTCTACGTGCAAAAACGTGGGCAAATTTGGGTATCCGTACGTGGTGAGTACCGCCTCCGTACGGATTTGGGAGCACGCAGACACACCGTAGCACTTTTAGTGCACGAGGAACTTTCGCTGCGTTCGGGCTGCGGTCGGGCTACCGATTCACCCCAGTGCGTGTGACGTGCGTGCCCGGTACTGCCAACGCACTGACTCCGTGCGTCTTTTAAATTTGTTTCCCACGGTCACTTGCTCTACGGAAGGCGCACTTAGCACGTGCGTGCTGCGCACGTGATAAGTGCGTGGTCCGTGCTTACTCGCCACTTCCCCAGTTCAACTGTCCAATGAGCACGCAAAACTCACGTGGACCGTACCGAGTAAGCACGTGCTCCGCACTTACAACGCACGTTGTGCGCACTGATTTATGCAGTATGCAGTGGAATGGGCGGCATCTTGAGGTATCAGCAGCTGGGACTTCTGGAGAACATCGTCATCGGAATGTCGTCCTATATATACCCCGACATCGGGCGGAAAAACTCACCGAGTTCATCCACGTGCACGCACTTACAACGTGCGAGTGAGTAAGGACACCGTACGTGAGCAGCACGTGTAAGTACGGCCTCCGTACGATAACGTGGCAACCGCACGGAGGCCGTACGTTGTAAGCACGTTGTAAGCACGTACAACGCACTTACCACGTGCGCAACGTACGATGCACGCAACCGCTCACGGCCAGGCGTGGCGTGCGGGCCACGTACTTACACCGTGCGTGTGACGTGCGTTGCCGGTACTCCCTCCTGCTTTTGCCACTCCCTCCCTACGTTTTCAGAAAAACGTGGCGGCCGTGGCCTCCCCAAGAACTGACGGACTAAAAACACACACGGTGGGTTGTGACCATGGCTTTAACGAGTCGGTGTTGATAGTGGCCCGTATGCTACTCATTTTGTTAAACCAGACACGAGGACGAAAGTCACTTTTAAAAATTGAAAAAAGATATCGTCTATAACTCATTGCGATATATCAAGAGATGGATGGGACTACATAATCGAGAAATGGTAGTTAATAAAAAAAACACGATAAAGCTTTTCATATTGTACTCATGAGGGTAAACCGCAATAATTAACAGCATCCAACAAACACACAACGTTCTCAAGACATTCGCAAAATTTCCAGAAGGCGTTAAACGTTTAGACGCCCGTTATTCACGTACCAAGAACGTTTTGATCCGTATTCTTCTAATTAAGTTAAACCCGACCCTGGGCCAGGGGCGGATCCAGCCGGCGGCAAGGGAGGGGGCCTAAAAAGGGCCCACTTCGTGCGAAAATTTGAAAATCGTGCCGGTCGACTTTTCGCTCAGTGGGGAGGGGGCGGGTAGTAAGCAAAAAAATTTTTGGCACCCGAACATTTTTCCTCCGGGAAGGGTTATTTTTCCACCGCCAGCCCCAAGGGTAGTGAGCACAAAATTTGTTTTGGCACCCGGCCCCTGGATCCGCCAGTGCCCTGGACACATAATCAAGTTAAATAAAAGTAAAACGTAGACCTTCATCAAATGTAGTTTTCTTCATCAAATGTTGTTTATTTACACAGGTTAAGGATCAACAGGTGAAGTTAAGGCCGGCTCATATAGTAGCGGCAAAGACTCCGCGAAAGGCGACGGACGTGAAAATCACAAAAATTTGGCGGTAAAGCGACGGCAAAAGGGGAAAACCAAGATTCGCTGACGGGTGGGAACGACCTTCAATGACAACACGACAGCAAGGGACGAATGGCTGCGGCAGGGATCGGAGTCTAGCGACCAAAATCGTACGTTGTCTGGGCGGCGAGTGACGATGTCTCGACGTCGGCGACGATGACGTGACTCAGCGGCCGACATCAAAGCCTGTGTGTAGACTAACTTCCTTTGTTAAACCAGATTTTGAACCAAGTGTGTGTGACTGCATGGGGTATAAAAGGTGAAGATTGAGAAATACGTTTTGAACTTTTTATTATTTCGCTATAATTATACTTCAAGTTTTCTTCATCAAATGTTGTTTATTTACACAGGTTAAGGATCAACAGGTGAAGTTAAGGCCGGCTCATATAGTAGCGGCAAAGACTCCGCGAAAGGCGACGGACGTGAAAATCACAAAAATTTGGCGGTAAAGCGACGGCAAAAGGGGAAAACCAAGATTCGCTGACGGGTGGGAACGACCTTCAATGACAACACGACGGCAAGGGACGAATGGCTGCGGCAGGGATCGGAGTCTAGCGACCAAAATCGTACGTTGTCTGGGCGGCGAGTGACGATGTCTCGACGTCGGCGACGATGACGTGACTCAGCGGCCGACATCAAAGCCTGTGTGTGTGCGGGTCACTGACGTCGAACAACGTGAAACATCGCACTAAAAGTTTAAAATCGTGGACCATCGTTGCAAAATCGTTACCCGATCAACAGTCATCAACCGTCACCCTCCGGCGTAAATTCGCAATCCATCGTCGCACCAAGGTCGTTACAATTTCGTTACTTGCCGCGCAATGTGTCGTCAGGGTTCGAGATGTGACATCAATTGCCGTTGTTTTGCCGTCATTGTTCGTTGAAAACGACTACCAACGAAATTGTGACGACTTCAAAACCACTAGAGACGGAATCGCACGCCATGGAAACGTCAAGGACATGAGGGCCGCGGTCTCCAACGAAATCTGAACGGAATCACAACGATTTTTTTTTTTTGCCGCCACAAAATTTTCAACATGCTGAAAATTTGCCGACGGACGCGACTGATCATTTCGGCCGTCTGCAGTCGCTGGCGGATTCGTCAGCGAAAATTGAAGGCAACACACGATGATTGGCGGGAAATTCAATATTACAATTCGCAACTTAACGTAGCTTGCGGTACCACCCTATTCATCATAGTGTGAGCCGGCCTTTACAATGACATCATAAGGCCAGCTATTTTCATATTGAATCTTCCTTGAAATAGTATCAGACCCCGCCCTTGATGGGAGATGTTTAGAATTCTACTTTTCCTGTTCTTCCTCTTTCTTCTTTCTTTCTTTTCATTTTCAATCGGTCATAAGCACTCATCAGAGTTTCTATACTTGCAAAAGAGCTATTTTGATGTGTACATCAAACTGGTAACTTATAAATGCTATAATATTAATCACATCTAACGTTTTGCATACCATATTGGCTCTGTCTATGATTACAGTCAAATTACAGTGCAATATGGCCTACGATGAGGGCTACAAGAGTTTGGATGATTTATTTCCCCAGAAGATATTCTTATTCTAGCAGGCTTCGTGATACAAATGGTTACAAACAAGATACCTCTTACTAGAAGAAATTTATCGAAACATTGCCTGAGAAAGAAAAAAATATTAAGTTCCTTTTGGTTCAATAATTGAGTTAGATAATTGTACATTGCTTGGATTTCATGAAGTAAAGCAATAGGATACCCACTCCGATTAAAAAAAATAAAAACACTGATATAACCGACAGTTTTGCTATTTTACCAATATGCATGTGTTTTTGTTCTTCTTACCCACAATTTGTTTAGACCCTGCTTCTTTACTCCAATCACAGGGACCATGATTAATGGAAGAAATGAAATTGTTATGATGTACATGTTGATGTCTTTGTTTGTTGTTTTGTGTTAGTGTGTTTTACCCGTAGGCAATAATAGATGGACGAACATTTGAATAGATTGTGTAAATCTTTGACAGGTTTTCACTATTGTAAATCGAAGTAAAATTTAACTCTCCATGATTTATAGAAATTACCCCCTCGTTATACACATCACTCTGTTTATTCCACTTTTGTCTTCTTTTTACCGTGTTTTAATATGCTAGGTGTAGTCAGCGCTATAGTCTTTGAGGTTGTGGTGTCAAGGTTGCCCTTTGGTTATGTTGCAGGTATGGAACTAGGGGTCCTCGGCGGTCAGGAACCCTTAGTGTAAACCAGAGGAATCCTCTCCAAAGAGGTATTGAACTTTTTACCCCAAAATACTTTTTTCTCACGGATCTTTTGGGCTTTATTATGTATGCCAAGGGCTCGTTGCAAAAGAGAAGGCTGTATTGATAGTGTACCGACTGTAAGCCGATCGGAGACCGAAAATCATGTCGGTGACGATATAACATGTGGACGCGATCGGCTCGCCTATACTGTATAGCTGAGGCGAAGAGCTTAATTAATGCAACGTCATTATGAATATGCGTACTTCACATAAGATAATGTCATCAAGTCGATAGCTAGTTTTTAGGGCGACAACTTCCGATGGTCAAAGCTTTAGATTTCGAGTTTGCAGAGAACTTTTACTCCTCTGAAAGACACTAAAACAGCATCTAATTGATACTATTATAATCTATTGCTTATAAGCTACCCGTTGATATATAATTCATCTATTTCATTTTTCACTTCCTACATGGTCTTTAACCTGTAAAACTGAGCAAATCATCGAACGCAATGTATGGTATGGGAAACTTCAGTATAACATCGAGTTTCAGTCAAATTACTAAGTTCCAACTGACCAGTACCATTTTTATTTTTAATACGTGTAGATTATAAGTATGGTATGGGAAACTTCAGTATAACATCGAGTTTCAGTCAAAGTACCATTTTTATTATTTAATTGCAGGTTATACTCTATTCTGTTCTATTGTATATATAGGCATTTTAAGCTTCTTCTTTTTTAAAATTATATATTAATGATATAACCAATGTATCATCCCTTTTATCGTTTATACTTTTTGCCGACGACACCAATATTGTGTTATTACCATGAGAATTTGGATGCCCTTGTTCGTATACTTAATTTAGAATTACCAAAAGTATCCAACTGGTTTAAAAGTGATAAACTATCTCTTGATATTAATAAAACGAGCTTCATACACTTTAAACATACAAATGCACATACCCCAGATTTTCCTTATAATATTGTCATTGATAATGTACCCTTAGAACGTAAGAGATTTACAAAAAATGTAGGTATTCTTATTTATGAAAATCTTAGCTGCAATGAACACATACCCCTACAATTGCATGTATTTCTAGGAATATTGTTATACTTTACAAGACAAAATATTATCTTCCTAAGAAGACCCTTTTAATGCTATATAGCTCGTTTATTTTGCCATACATTACGTAATGTAACTTGGTTTGGGCTTCAAGTCCAAAGACAAAGATTAAGCCTATTTATTTATTGAAAAAAAAGAAGCGCTGCGCATATGTGCTGGCTCACATAATTTAGCCCATACAAACCCATTATTTTATGAAATTAAATTTTATGAATAACATTAACCATTCTTACCTTACTCGGAATTCATTTAACTTTCGTTCGATAAATCCTAAATTATTGGTCCTGCATAAATCAAAAAGACATAATGGTCCAGATCTATGGAATGCACTCCCAGGCTCAATAAAATCATGTAAAACCTTAAATTCATTTAAATTTAATACGAAGAAAGCATTTTTGTCAGAGTACATTGTTTAATCTTTTCCCAGTGCTGAATCAATATTCAATACTATTTCCAGATTTCTATTTTAAAAATCCATCACTTTATTTTATAACTCCTGTATACTATAAGTTTTATGTGTAAGACATATTTACATCAACATCTTTTCATTCCTCATTATCATCAACATCATCATCATCATACCATTCATCATTTTTTTAATTCTTTTAATCATCTACCCCGCCCCAGGCTATCACGCTATAAAGCAAACGCTTATTGTGATAGCCCTTCTTATTCTGCAGATGTATTAATTAATAATTCTTAATAGCATGTTATGAGTTACATTTGTTTTAAGGTAAATATTTCTATTATTATGTGCATACGTTAAACAAAATTGTTATATCTTGTATATGTTGCATCATTGAAATGTAATTTGATTTGTATCTTTTGCAGAAGAAAATAAATTCAATTCAAATAAATATCTGTGCTGTATTATATCACGATATAGCTAATAGCGGAACAAGTTATTACGACCATACACTGGAGTACCTACGGATAATTAGTGCATAGCAAATACATTGATGATCGTAATGTCAAAACGAAGCTCATCATTGACTAAAGGGGTCACAAATCTGAGAAAGTCGATCGCGAAGGAAAATTCTAGATTTTGTAATAATCCTTGAGACGAAAATAATCTACCGAACGAACGATCACTGAAGCCAACGAGCCAGACAAGGGAATTTGAATAAAACATGATTTCATCAGCAACTTTCTGATCAGTCGTTTTGCTATTCATCCAATTTCATTTCCGTTAAAAATTAATAAACGGTTTTACTACATAGCAATATATCAAACATCAACCCATTTTATTCGCAAAATCTGATTGGTTGATAGGCAACGTTTATGACATGTATGCCATTGTTTTTCCACAAGTTCTTTCGACACCCGATTCTAAATCATTGAAACGCAAGCAGCCAATAATTATAATGTGTGAATAAAACTCATGCTCTTTAACTAGCTCCTTGAAAGCAAACAGACAAGGTAGTATTTCCAATAAATATCAACCAAGCTGCAAAGGAGCCTGCAGAGATTATACTTACCCTTTCAAATATTAATCGTCACGTGAAACTCTTTCCTCTTTCCATATTCAATATGCATGAATATCACCTGTAACGTATTTTCCTTAAAGGGAAATCCAACCTTGATAGCAAACTTGTCTAGAATAAAGCAGAAAAGTCAAAAAAGCATACTGATGAAAGTTTGAATGAAATAGGACAAAAAATTAGAAAGTTACGAATTTGTGAAAGTTGCAATTACTATAGGTATGGGCTCTTCAAATTGGCTGAATTGATAATGTCTATGTGATGTAGCAATGTAGTGGCGTACAACTTTCACATTCGCTCCAATACACAAAAGGACTAAAATTTCAACTTTTCATAAATGTATGACTCGGGATGGTCTGTTCTTTTTAGAGGACCTGTAATAATGTACTCTTCATGATATATTTTGAGTAGTGCCCCGAGGGTGAAGCTTAGGCACTTGGAAGAAAAACAGAAATAAGTTATATTTTTGTACGCGACAAACGGGAAAGTAATCCGTCACTACGTCACAATCCACTGACAAAATTGCCTACTTGAGATTCGCACAGCTGTAGTGATCTCATATTTCAAACACTCATAACTTTCTTAATATTGGTCCGATTTATTTCAAACTTTCGCCATTCTGCTTCTCTGATTTTTATGCTTTCATTCCAATGAACTTGTTACAAGGGTTGGATTGCCCTTTAAGCTTTCCGCTCTTTTAATTATCCGCTTTTAGTAAAAGCTCAAGTCTCAAGTACCTCGTAAAAGAAAATCTACCATGGAATACATGTAAAGTTTGGTTTCAAGCTAATATAATAGAATTCCTATTGAGCCTATCAGCTTTCAGCAATAACTTCTCTTCGTAATTTGAGTGTTTTCCCGACAGACAACCTTGCGTAATTTGAAATCATTCATGAAAGAATAAGGACTGTGGTTGCTGGCAATTTAGGCATCTCGAGTCAGTTCATTTTGATACCAAAACGAGGCTTGGTCGTTTGACGTCATTCCACGGACCCATATCAACACCGCATCCTTTTCACAATCAGATAGCAGTGTAAACAAGGATTATCAGAGTGAAAGTATAGACATTATCCCAGGATAAATTATCAGTAAAAATGGCAGAAAACAGCCCAGGTGAACTCGAAATGATCTTAAAGTAAGATGAACAAGAAGTTAGTAGTAGTGATAATGGTGGAGAAAATGAAGCTGATGGTGAATTGGGCAAATTTGGAGACGACGAAAATGTAAACGCTGATGATCATGATGCGGAAGCTGCCGGTGGGGCTGCCGGTGGACTTCTCGGCTCGTTTGAGTATGAGCCATTCCGGAGCCATTGCCTAGGGAAGGAGAGGAAGATGAAAGTGTTGGGGATGCAGTAATTGTAGATCCAACTTGATTGACTCGTACAGACTGATAAGTAATTTTACACTTTGTCGCCAATGTAATTATTTCATAAAGAGACGCGAAATAGTGAAAACTGCAGCATTTTTCCCGTTCACTTTCTGAAACTCGCAAACACCCGAAGCTCGATACGGCCAGCACTGCAGCCTGGAAGAAGTAGATGGGGCTGGACCGGGCAACTCGTGAATGAAGGCACCGCGATCTGCCGTATTATTACAGTCACCCATTACACCTCTGCCGTCTCTTTACTGATTTTTTTTTCGATCGGCAGACATTTTTAACTAATTTAAAAGCCGAGAAACAGTAGAAATTAAATTCATATTGATGACAGTTTGCGAGAAATTTGATGTAAACAAATATTACGTGGCTAAAATAAAAAAGAAACGGGGGCCAAATACTCAGAAATAATGTGTTGTATACGTGTATTTCAATAAAGTGCTCAATGAAATCATGTAAAACCTTAAATTCATATAAATTCAATACGAAGAAAGCATTTTTGTTAGAGTACATTGTTTAATCTTTTCCCAGTGCTGAATCAATATTCAATACTATTTCCAGATTTCTATTTTAAAAATCCATCACTTTATTTTATAACTCCTGTATACTATAAGTTTTATGTGTAAGACATATTTACATCAACATCTTTTCATTCCTCATTATCATCAACATCATCATCATCATACCATTCATCATTTTTCTAAATTCTTTTAATCATCTACCCCGCCCCAGGCTATCACGCTATAAAGCAAACGCTTATTGTGATAGCCCTTCTTCTTCTGCAGATGTATTAATTAATAATTCTTAATAGCATGTTATGAGTTACATTTTGTTTTAAGGTAAATATTTCTATTATTATGTGCATACGTTAAACAAAATTGTTATATCTTGTATATGTTGCATCATTGAAATGTAATTTGATTTGTATCTTTTGCATAAGAAAATAAATTCAATTCAATTAAATATCTGTGCTGTATTATTTCACGATATAGCAAATAGCGGAACAAGTTATTACGACCATACACTGGAGTACCTACGGATAATTAGTGCATAGCAAATACATTGATGATCGTAATGTCAAAACGAAGCTCACCATTGACTAAAGGGGTCACAAATCTGAGAAAGTCGATCGCGAAGGAAAATTCTAGATTTTGTAATAATCCTTGAGACGAAAATAATCTACCGAACGAACGATCACTGAAGCCAACGAGCCAGACAAGGGAATTTGAATAAAACATGATTTCATCAGCAACTTTCTGATCAGTCGTTTTGCTATTCATCCAATTTCATTTCCGTTAAAAATTAATAAACGGTTTTACTACATAGCAATATATTAAACATTAACCCATTTTATTCGCGAATCTGATTGGTTGATAGGCAACTTTTATGACATGTATGCCATTTTTTTTCCACAAGTTCTTTCGACACCCGATTCTAAATCATTGAAACGCAAGCAGCCAATAATTATAATGTGTGAATAAAACTCATGCTCTTTAACTAGCTCCTTGAAAGCAAACAGACAAGGTAGTATTTCCAATAAATATCAACCAAGCTGCAAAGGAGCCTGCAGAGATTATACTTACCCTTTCAAATATTAATCGTCACGTGAAACTCTTTCCTCTTTCCATATTCAATATGCATGAATATCACCTGTAACGTATTTTCCTTAAAGGGAAATCCAACCTTGATAGCAAACTTGCCTAGAATAAAGCAGAAAAGTCAAACAAGCATACTGATGAAAGTTTAAATGAAATGGGACAAAAAATTAGAAAGTTACGAATTTGTGAAAGCTGCAATTACTATAGGTATGGGCTCTTCAAATTGGCTGAATTGATAATGTCTATGTGATGTAGCAATGTAGTGGCGTACAACTTTCACATTCGCTCCAATACACAAAAGGACTAAAATTTCAACTTTTCATAAATGTATGACTCGGGATGGTCTGTTCTTTTTAGAGGACCTGTAATAATGTACTCTTCATGATATATTTTGAGTAGTGCCCCGAGGGTGAAGGCACTTGGAAGAAAAACAGAAATAAGTTATATTTTTGTACGCGACAAACGGGAAAGTAATCCGTCACTACGTCACAATCCACTGACAAAATTGCCTACTTGAGATTCGCACAGCTGTAGTGATCTCATATTTCAAACACTCATAACTTTCTTTATATTGGTCCGATTTATTTCAAACTTTCGCCATTCTGCTTCTCTGATTTTTATGCTTTCATTCCAATGAACTTGTTACAAGGGTTGGATTGCCCTTTAAGCTTTCCGCTCTTTTAATTATCCGCTTTTAGTAAAAGCTCAAGTTTCAAGTACCTCGTGAAAGAAAATCTACCATGGAATACATGTAAAGTTTGGTTTTAAGCTAATATAATAGAATTCCTATTGAGCCTATCAGCTTTCAGCAATAACATTTTCTCTTCGTAATTTGAGTGTTTTCCCGACAGACAACATTGCGTAATTTGAAATCATTCATGAAAGAGTAAGGACTGTGGTTGCTGGCAATTTAGGCATCTCGAGTCAGTTCATTTTGATACCAAAACGAGGCTTGGTCGTTTGACGTCATTCCACGGACCCATATCAACACCGCATCCTTTTCACAATCAGATAGCAGTGTAAACAAGGATTATCAGAGTGAAAGTATAGACATTATCCCAGGATAAATTATCAGTAAAAATGGTAGAAAACAGCCCAGGTGAACTCGAAATGATCTTAAAGTAAGATGAACAAGAAGTTAGTAGTAGTGATAATGGTGGAGAAAATGAAGATGATGGTGAATTGGGCAAATTTGGAGACGACGAAAATGTAAACGCTGATGATCATGATGCGGAAGCTGCCGCTGGGGCTGCCGGTGGACTTCTCGGCTCGTTTGAGTATGAGCCATTCCGGAGCCATTGCCTAGGGAAGGAGAGGAAGATGAAAGTGTTGGGGATGCAGTAATTGTAGATCCAACTTGATTGACTCGTATAGACTGATAAGTAATTTTTACACTTTGTCGCCAATGTAATTATTTCATAAAGAGACGCGAAATAGTGAAAACTGCAGCATTTTTCCCGTTCACTTTCTGAAACTCGCAAACACCCGAAGCTCGATACGGCCAGCACTGCAGCCTGGAAGAAGTAGATGGGGCTGGACCGGGCAACTCGTGAATGAAGGCACCGCGATCTGCCGTATTATTACAGTCACCCATTACACCTCTGCCGTCTCTTTACTGATTTTTTTTTCGATCGGCAGACATTTTTAACTAATTTAAAAGCCGAGAAACAGTAGAAATTAAATTCATATTGATGACAGTTTGCGAGAAATTTGATGTAAACAAATATTACGTGGCTAAAATATAAAAAAAAGAAACGGGGGCCAAATACTCAGAAATAATGTGTTGTATACGTGTATTTGAGCTACTAATTTTTATCTTTTCGTTCCGAAATCAAATTTCTCTGCTCTTAAATCAAAATCAATATTGTTTTTAGGTAACATTGGGCATTTTTTAACCGTTGTTCAAACAAGAAATGATATTATAGGTCCTAATTTCATGTGAAACTAACCATTTTATCTCACAAAAATTTCATCCGGCATGCGCTGAGTCACTGCACCAGGAATGACTGAGCTATCGCGAGTTTTCCCTATGCCGCGAAATTCAACTTACGCTAATGATTAAAAAAACTAAACTAGGAGCTAGTTAAACATCGGCGAAGCCGTGTGTCAGGACCTGCATGAAATTCTATAAAAAGTTGATTGATTTTTTTTCTTTCTGATTTATAATTGATTTTAAATTTTGAACTCGATGTAAATCGTTTGGCACACTTTTATGATAAATTATGGGTGAAAAGAATGATTTGACGGGTGTTGTTTGCCCCTAAAATATATCCCTGTATTTACTTTTGCATGCAATGCACATTGCCTTCCTCTCGATCGAATACGATCAATTTTACCGTATCAAACGTCAATATTTCAAGGAATCCAAACATCGGGAAGTAACCCATCCTTATGTAATTGAACAAATGTTGTTTAGTTTATTGTAATAAAACACTTCATCAAATATCACTGAAATTGCAAAATCTATTTAAAAAATGACCCGTGTTTGTGTACGTATTTACACTGAAATAATACGTTATACTTTCTTCCGGGTTTAGGAATGGTCCATGGTGTCACGTCACAGATATTATGCCGATTCCGAGAATATCAATGCTTCCGGGTTCCTCTACTTTACACTATCGATCTTTCTAAGTCAAATAATATGTTCATAAAACATGCAAACTTATGTCATTCAATATATTGGTATTCCTTATGTGTCATAAGTTTTCCAACGATAACAAACATGCATATGTTCATCATTTTCTTCCAATAGCACCTTTAAAAAAAAAAAAGTTATGAATTTTTATGAAATTAAGACAATTTTTGATATTTAAATTAGTGATCGACCAAACGAAAATTGGCAAGTGCGCGACATTCCAATATTCCAAGGCCCTATTCTATTGGATCTGTAATTAAATAATTCATGAATTTCCATTTGATCTATAAAAAAAGGGTATTTATTTATACATGTATCCTAAACACAATTATTGCAAATTTCTTTTTTACACAACCGTTTGATGAAATAGATCTAACCCTTTATCAACAGCCAAGAAGATGGAAATCTATGAAGATTTCAGTATTAAAGTGATAATACAGGCAAGAGAAGGACGTAAAATTGATCAAAATATGGTCTTCACGTTGTAACTTTTTATGGTAAAGGAGGGACCGATCCAGGGGATCGCGGGGTCCGACTCCCCTCTTTTGATTGCTAAAGTTTTGTGTATATTGGAAAGACCCCCCGCGCCTTCTTCCTTTTACTGACTGGACTCCTTTGATTGTGTTTGTATATTGATTGATTGATTTTTTTTTTATTGCTTGTCATCATAATCTATTGGAATTGGACAATCAAAATTCTGGAGCCACCTTTGTAAAAGGGACAATGTTAAGTTGAATAAAGAATGTGGCACAAGGAAATTAATTTTAGGTCTATCCTGTAATGCTTTACTCTTTTGGCCTTTACATTTACTTAAATGTAAGATGTTTTGCAGTCATATCGAATAACAAAAACAAAGGTAGACATATACTTCAAATCTGTGTGAGTCCCTTTATTTCTACTGAAATTCACATTTACATCATGACTCATCTTTACAAAATACGTATAGCATACATTTTCTTTACTTTAGTATTTTTGTACTCATGATAATTTTAATTTCTTTGATAATTTTAAATTATACGGATGAACAAGCATGGATACCAGGTGATAACTTTGTTCCCAACATTTTTCAATTTACACGTTCTTACATTAACGAAATGCTAATTTCTCTTATTTACAAGTATTAAAGCAAAGTTCTTCGATGTCATTAAACGCTCAACAATTTATCATGGTCTGCTTTTGTCTTCACACATTCCTATATACAATAACTAGACGACGCCAATTTTAATTATTTAAGGCGCCTTGGATCAATTCGAGTGGCTGTAATCACGCGTGCTTCCTGCAATGCAGCCTAGTTTGCGTGAAAGCCGCGGTCATCCTAATCCCTCTATTCAAAAGACGCATGCGGGAATCCCGCATAAAGAACGCGTCCGTTCCTAACATCTTCACCACAGCGAGCGACCGACTTATCGTGCTTGTAACTGATACCAGTTGACAGCCCTCTAGAGGCCTGGTCCGCCCTGTGCGTTTAACTCTCACACTATACTATACTATGTAGGGGCCGCGGAACCGGGTGGCTGGGGCTTTTTTTAGTAGACACGTTTCGTAAAAGCTCCGAAAAAGGGGTTTATATATTGTTGGCATGCTGCAGCCCCCTTTCAAAAACGCTCCGCGGTCCCTGCTATGTAGGGTCTGAATTCAGGTTCCCTTTCCCCAAAGGGAAAACTTATTAAGACAAATTATTATCACACATTTATACAAGTCATACATTAATGCCCTTTCTTCCTTTAATATGTTTTGCTTTGTTGCAGCTTTATTTGTCACGTTTTCGTTTCCAAACTTTATTATTTTTATGGAGTTATCTTAAACAATACTTGACCTCTGGAACACTTTTAAACATATGGGCCATGATACGCTTGACTAATCATGAAGAGATTGTTTAATATTTATAGATGAATGGCGCAAAATGTGAGCTTTTTTAATGACAGCGCCGTAAAAACCAAACAATAACAACAACAACAGCAGCAGCCTTCTTTTTTTCTCTCTTTTATCCCGAAGCGAGGTTTTTATTTCCATAATATACATTATTACTCAATGATTGAGTGAAACATAACATAGAAATTAAAGTATATACAACAATTCTTCCAGCTTAGTATTATTTTCTTTGATTACACAATCATGCCTTAAAAATTCTTAGCAACGACTTGACAATCTTTTTAACGCAACATTTATTAATGAAGAAAGATGGATATTATATTTAGAGTTCAGAAATAAACAATATGAAATGAAACAACCGGAGTGATCGAGAGGGAGGAAAAGAGAGAGGAAAAGAGAGAGGAAGGAGATGAATTCAGACAAAAATAATAGAATAGGATCGTGGGAGGGAATTCAATAAAACAATCAACTTTAAGTTATATAAAAATGTGAGGAACAAACAAAGACCAAAAGTCTATCAAAGGTTTGTCCCCATATATATGAAATGAAAAGAATCTAACACAGTTACACTGGCATTAAACAAATTTAAAATAAAACAATAACACAACGAAAGGGCAAAAATAAACCTTTTAAACGATATGAGATTTTATGAATTATATCTTTTGCAATTCTTCTCTTAGCTAATGGCCTTTTTTCGAATAAACTGAATCACTTTGGATCACTTTATGTAATTATGGTTTACTAAAGAATGTAATTAAATGTTGGTATCCGAATGCAGTGGATCGCCAGGTGGAGTATAGGTGCAACAGAACAACTTTCCTGAAGACACTAATTTGAAAACTTGAAGCCCGGCTCAAATTGAGCAAATACGAGAACATAAAATTAGCAAATTGCAACATGTGCAGGCCTGTATCTGGGCTTCTACTGATTAACTATAGATAGAACGATCTAGGCACATTATAGCTACCTTCTCGATTGTGACCATAATAATATCTACGTTTCACTAACATTGTGATTAAACATGTTTATCGAGTTTAATTGAAGTAAACGCATCGTATTATTATTTTTTGTAAAATGTTCACTGTCAACCATTTGACAATAGAGCAATGATATACATGTATTCCGTCTTTCCATCAAATACTATTATGTTCGTCCTTGATATTCAGTTCAGTGTAATGCGTTATAACGGCTTGTATTAAATAGTTTGAAAGCCGACGACTGAAATGCTCTTTTTACTTTAGTCACCCCCACCGTTTACCCCAGGCCGCCGATACATTAGCGCGTTTTAAAGCCACACTGTACTACTTGTAGCTACTAGCTCCCTCTATATAGAAAACAGTGCCTAAGTGGTGCCCGTTGGTACCACATGGTCCTCCTTTTCTTATGTTTATATTATTGACAGCTGAGTTGATGTGATAACCACCTGTCAGTGATCACGCTAATCCCTCTAATCCCTCCTTGCCAAACTAGTACTGAGGGCCTTTAAGTATAGTGTACGTAATAATAGAGGTAATTCAATGTTGCCTTTGCCCAACTCCGCGCATTAAACAGTAGTGTATTGAATGGATGTCACGAACAATACACTGGTCAACGCTTCCCCTTTGTTCCTAGACCCCCTTAACCTCCCCCTCTCTATTAAACTAGCCTTTCATGGTATGGCTACATCGCATTAACATATTATGCGCCATATATAATATGTTAGTGATTGTGATAGATTTTGAGCGAAAGAATCGGAATTAGATAACAAAAAAGAATTAAACAGGGAAACAAGAACCACAAAATCATATTGCTAGTTTAAGCTGACATAAAACCAAGCGAAGGAAGATGGATATCATATTTAGCGTTCAGTAGAGCAGAGTTTATAACCATGACAACGACCTTTACCCTCTGCCACGTTCATTGTTCCTCTTATGCAACTTAGCTGTAGGTGGGCCTGAGACATAACTCTTTTCCCATATTCTATATATAGGTCTCAAATACTTTCAAATATTTCTGTGTCATTTTTGTTTGTATATACTTTGTCAATACATATACTAACAAACTATATTGTCAAAATTTGCCAATACTAAAAAACTATCACGCTTACCCTATCATCTTCCGCTCTATAGAATCCCTTTTTTTTAAATTTGTTGTGTACTTTTCATTTTTTCTTGTTGTCTTCCTCTCCATGATTTCTTCTGATTTTGTAGAGTACTTATGCTATTTTTTGTAATAAGTAAAAGAGAAAGCTTCATTACTTCTCTTATAATACTCTCCACCTCCTTCTAGATAACCCTTCTATGCTGAAGTATAATTTCCGATGTATATTATTTCCGTCAATAGCATATATAATGAACGTTTCATTTTATTTTGATGCAACAGAGATTTACATTCAAAATCAAAACTTTTACTTTCTATAGTTTTTGTACAGTAATATTCTTTTCATTTCGACAATATCAGCCACTTGTTCTCTTTTTTCGTTTCCTATAATAAATATAAGGTATATGTGTATATCATCAGGGATATGTTATAATTTATCTCAAATAAGGAATGATGCCGACATACAAGCAAATGGCGGAATAGAAAACAATATGAAAGATGAAGATGGAAAACGACATTGACATAGAGAGAGACAGAGAGCCTAGAGACAGACAGGCAGACAGAGAGAGAGAGAGAGAGATGAGAGAGAGAAAGAAAGAGAGACAGACAGA
The DNA here is from genome assembly GCA_037976565.1 of Mesocentrotus franciscanus. Lineage (NCBI taxonomy): Eukaryota > Metazoa > Echinodermata > Echinoidea > Camarodonta > Strongylocentrotidae > Mesocentrotus > Mesocentrotus franciscanus. Next base: position 18,124,986 of record CP137673.1, read on the forward strand.
CAGAGAGAGATGAGAGAAAGAGAGACAGACAGAGAGATGAGAGAGGGAGAGAGAGAGAAATAATTATTACTTGTGTTATTATAATTATTAGTCTTATTATGATTATCATTATTATTGTCATTATTAAAGTACTATCATTATTGATATCATTATCATTATTATCTTTGTATATAAAATAATAATAAATGGAAATGGGGGCATGCACTGGAAAAGCCAAAGGAAGGCTTGTAATAAAATCGCACACACCCAAAACATTTGATCATTACAATAATTACAGTATACAGGATATAGATGCGGCAAGTACCAGGCAATGAAATATAAATAATATTGAAAATAATTAAAGGGTTAAGCTTAAAACTTTAAAAAAAAACATAATAAAACAAACAAAACAAACAAACGAGACAAAAACTGAATTCTAAGGAATCAATAACTGATTTCTGATAAGTCAATAACTGGTCATTTCTAAGGAATCTAAGGAACTGCTCAACAAAACACAGTGAAATGAAATGAAGCACAGAGGTTTATATCAAAGAAGACAATGTATAATGAAATGGAAAGAATATTTCAAATATGCTTCAAAATACTTTTATGTTGTCTTGCGAATAATATCTGCTTAGACTGTTGATGTGTAACGTTGCCGCAATTCTATATGAATTATTAGAGGTTTAGATGGATACAACTTTAAGTTTAACTATGAAATATTTTCAAAGGATATATATATATATATGTATTATGCGAGATCTAAGGAATCATAATTATAATTACGAAAACATTATATGAAAAATATGTATAGATTATAAACATACAATGTATCATGCTGAAAGTTATTACCATATCCAAGAAAAATGTATGAAATTACTCTCGACCTCTCCCTTCATTTTAGCTACTTCTGAATGTTCGCGTTATATTTCTTAATCTCTTGATGATATACAAACACCTGAAGCTAGTATTCAGTGGATGCAAACAAAACATTGCAGCTGATGGGTTCGAAATTTAAAAACATGAATAGACTTCCTGTTTTTTCACTGCAGATCATAACAAAGAGAATGCAAAGTGGGCAGACTGTAGTTCAGATAATCCAGCTATTGTTTTGGATTAATCCCCCAGCTCCATCTTCACACGCAAACAGGCCAGTGAATGGACTGTCGTTGCTGTTGTTGTTTAATTTAGGCAAGTCAGTCAGTTTATGACCATTATTGCAGAATAATATGAACATTTTTTTTTAATTCAAATGTACGTATATGCACTCACATAACATGCGTGTATATTATTAATAATATATAAATATACACTGTTGCTAATAAAGTTGGAATATTTGTTTTTACCCCAATTTATGGAATGATTTTGACAATGATTTATTCCAAATAGATCTAGGTAATAGTTTACATTCTCAGATTTTATTGGATAATAATTTGTAAGTGTTTGTTTTGCGTGACTGCTTAAACATCTGTATGCTACTATGGTAATGAACTAGGGGACCTACGCCCTTAAAGGTAATGCAAAGTTTTGGGAAATTTTGAAATTGGATGGATATTTATTTTGCAAATTGAATAATATATTTGGATGCCCCTGTGAATGTATTAGAAGCACTAAAAAAATTAGCCCCTAAAACACTTGTGCATTCGAGCAAATTGAATAATCAAAATTTACCGGTGCTCCCGGTAAATTTCAAAAATTTCAAATAGCGCCTAAGGCCATTCCATGGTAGCTGCGACCATGAAAATCTCAGAATATGCAGTTCCGATATATAATTTCCAAACGGGAATAGCAAATCGGTCGATTATAGTCAAGAAACATTGTTTTAAAGCTAAATTAATATCAGTCTTGAGAGGGCGCTATACAACATAAAGGGTTTATTATTTACAATTTCATCACTTTAGACTCGATTTTAACCGCGACAACGATCATTGAATATTGTAAAATCGCGTATGCTTCCAATATGTTCATTTGAACCAAATTCATGACCCCATACCAAAACTTTGTAATACCTTTAAGTCATAAATCATTGTCAAAATCATTCCATAAATTGGGGTGTAAAAACAAATATTCCAATTTTATGAGCAACAGTGTATATAAATAATATTTAAAAAAATATATTTATATAAGATATATATACAAATGTGAATTAGTAAAATGTCGCAGACGAAAAGATGACATAAGAAAGGATTGTTTTTCTCTCTCTCTCTTTCTTTGTCTCTCTCTCTCTCTTTCTCGCTTTCTTTTTTTCTCTCTCTTTCTCTTTCACTCTCCTTTTCTCTCTTTGTAATTCTCTCTCTTTCCTACTCGCTTTCTCAGCGCCATTTTCCATCTTCATCTCTGGTATTGTTTTCCGTTCCGATAATTGCTTTTATTCCGAAAGTATTCCTTTCGATCTTGAAATAAACTTTTATACCATAACCTCGATATGAAGAAGAAAACACGGAACGAGCGCCTGATGATATAAAAATGAGAAGAATATTACTGTACAATGATTATAAAAAGTAAAATTGTTGAATGTAAATCATGATGAAAAAAGAAACTAAAAAGTAATCCAGAGCGCCGGGTGAGGTGGGGGTTGATCGGAGAGACAAATAGCATAATAATAAATAACAATACGTCCAACATTCTCTCTCTCTCTAGTTTTCTCAATGTCATTTTCTATCTTCATCTCTCATTGTGTTTTCTGTTCCGCGATTTTTTAATGAGATCGCGTTTCGACGTACTCCTAAATAAAAAAGAGCTGATCATAATTATAACCTAAAACCAAATTTGACCCTATCTGAAATATTCATTCAAATGTATAACAGTCATGATGGAAAGATAAAGGAACAATTAAAATGTGATTTAGTAAAATGTCACAGACGAAAAGATGACATGAGAAATGATTGTTTCTCTCTCTGTATGTCTCTCTCTCTCTCTTTCTTACTCGCTTTCTCAGCGCCATTTTCCATCTTCATCTTTGGTACTGTTTTCCGTTCCGCTATTTGCTCGTTTTATTCCGAAAGTATTTCTTTCGATCTTGAGATAAATTATTATACCATAACCTCGATATGGAGAAGGAAAACGCAGAGCGAGCGCCTGATAATTTTTAAATGAGAAGAATATTACTGTACAATAATTATAAACAGTATAACTTTTGAATGTAAATCTCTGCTGCATCAAAATGATATGAAGGAAAAAAAAGTTTATTTTGCTATATTGACGGTACTTATTTACGTCGGAAAGATATAAACAAACAAAAGAAGAAAGTAACTAAAGAAAAAACATTAGAGCTGGGGTGATCGGAGAGACAAATATCATAATAATAAATACAGTATATTACAGACTACGTCCAACTTTCTATCTCTCCCGCCCCCTATTTCTCGCTCCCTCTCTCCCACTCACTGTCTTTCAGTCTGTCTTTCTATCTCTGTATTTCTGGCAATGTCGTTTTACATCTTCATCTTTCATGTTGTTTTATATTCCGCCATTTGCTTGTATGCCGGCATCATCCCTTCCTTGAGATAAATTATTATAACATATCCCTGATGATGTACACATTATACATTATATTTATTATAGGGGACGAAAATAGAGAACGAGTGGCTGATATTGTCGAAATGAGAAGAACGTTACTGTACACAAATTATAGAAAGTAAAAGTTTTGATTTTGAATGTAAATCTCTGTTGCATCAAAATAAAAGGTTACGTTCATTATATGTTATTGACAGAAAAAATATACATCGGACATTATATATTTTAGCACAAAAGGGTTATCTAAAAGAAGGTGGACAACATTATAAGAGAAAGAATAAAACTATCTCTTTTATTTATAAAATAAATAAATATAGCATAAATACCCTACAAAAACAGAAGAAATCTTGAAGAGGGAGACAAGAAAAAATATAAAAAGGACACAACAAATGAAACAAAAAAATAGGATTCTAGAGCGGATGATGATATGGGAAACGTAACAGTTCGTAAGTATTGGCAAATTTTGACAATATTATTGTAGTTTGTAAGTATTGACAAAGTATAAACAAACAAAAATGACACAGAAATATTTGAACGTATTTTAGACCTATATAGAGTACCGAAGCTGTGACGTCATAAAAATCTATTTTGGGAATTTCTCAATTTTTTCTTCATTTTCCGAAAGAGCACCAAAAATAATGTCCAAATGTCGAAAACCAATTGAATATGTTAAGTATTGGCCGAGATATGACCATCTGATTAAAAAGATTGCCTATATGGGAACTCAGTGTTATATTGCTCTGGTTCATAACATTAGGAGCCAGAGCAATATAACACTGAGTTCCCATAGGCAATATTTTTATTCAGATGGTCATATCTCAGCCAATACTTAACATATTCAATTGGTTTTCAACATTTGGACATTATTTTTGGTGCTCTTTCGGAAAATGAAGAAAAAATTGAGAAATTCCAAAAATAGATTTTTTGATGACGTCACACTTCACCACTCTATAGAATATACGAAAAGAGTTATGTCTTAGGCCCACCTACAGTTACGTAAGAGTTACGTAAGAGGAACAATGAACGTGGCCGAGGGTCAAGTTCGTTGTCATGGTTATAAACTCCAACAATAGAAGAGCGGAACTTCGGAAGTAAGGTATTTGGGTGCGTGCCGTCATAAGCTTCTACAGGGCGAGCGCGGATTACGCTGCTCCCAATGAAGTACCAGCAGTATCAGTATCAGTATCAGTATTTGGATCTGATATATACACATTATCGTACGGGGGGAGGGGCACGGGGCAGAGGGGGGGATAGGGAGGCAGAGGGGGGATAGGGAGGCAGACTGCACCCCAAATGGCTGACAAGCGACACAAAAAAGAGAAAGAGAGGAGAAAAGAGAGGCAGGGAAAGAGATGAAAGAGATGAAAGAGAGAAAGAGAAAATATTTTCTTTGAAGAGGGCTTTATACCAAGTCCAAAGAAAAAAATAATAATAAAACCTTTCTTAAAATGCGTTTTGCCTCTTTATGTTAAACAACAATGGAATAGCAATGGGATGGGGGGTATTTTGATTCACAATATCAAGTCTCCAAACAAGAATTCATGAATAAACACATTGGCTTTATGGCCCGTACGTATTGTTCATACCGGCGAGAGAAAAAAAATCCCGCTAGTCAGTAAACGCGAAAACTATTTCTTCTTCTTTTCACTCACTACCCTCGCACGAAAAATTGTATGAACATGAATTTTTATCGACTTAATAAAGAATACACATTTTACAATGACATCACTCAGCAATGGTTGATGGTCGCTGAAGTTTTCGGTCGATTGCTTCCCCCCTCCCCTCCAACTCCCCCGACTGGATATGCCAGGTACGCCACTAATTAGTAGGCATGACCTTAGTTTTGCGAGTCTGTGCTCAGATGTTTTCTTCAACACTAAGTTTTCTTTGTATTTTAAAGCTTTGGGCCATTTGCAAAAATGTTGCTTCCTTACCCCGCGGTACCAATAAAATAGAAAGACACGACACCACACGTTAGGCTTAAACCCTTAAATATATTGTCCGCTGGAATGCTAACTTCTAAATCCACAATCAAGTTTTTACCATGCAGGATGGTTATCTGGACTTTATTATTCATTACAATATAAATTCGACATATATATATGTCAGCTGGTTGTTTAGATAATATTGTAAACAACTGATTGCATTTTAAAACAGGTCGTATTATTTTTTTAAACCCTTTTAAATGGGGTTTTTATTGTGTATGATCCATTCCCTAACGGAGTACAATGCTTATTCGACACGAACGCTAAAACACGCTAAAAACGCTAAAACAACCTTTATAATTTAGCCGCGGAGGGAGCTAAATAGGTATGGCGAATCTATCGATGTGGAGAAAAATTACTTGCAGGCTTCCTGCAAGAAAAAGACGCGACCGTCTTTCAAACAAACACGATGCGGCTTTTGGTGGGCAAATCCCGCATCCGGGATTAGTGAATGCAGCCTTCCCGCATGCGTTCTTAGGTTAAAACGCCGCGGCTTCTCGTGCATGGTATTTAATCCAAGGCGCCATTTAACCAAGATTGTTTTAAAGAAATATATTATTGCTCTCGAATTCTGTAATACGATTGCATCAAATATTTACAGTAGTTCTCATTGCTGAGTTCTTTATTTCCGATATCAATTCATCTGTTTCTTCTCCTCTGTATCAGCTCTATGTACGTTTGTGTGTGTTTGTGATATACCTGTGCGTGTTGTGGTGAGTGATGTGTACATTTTGTATATTTTGATTTTATGTAATACGGTACTTTATTATTATTCTGTAAACACTTGCACCCTGCCAATGAGCATTTCGATTTAAGGGTATCCCAACATCTAATAACAATTATTATGTTTTAATGCTGTTACTGTTTGTCCCGTGCATTTATTTATGATCACATTGTATTGGAATATATGAAATGAAATGGAAAAAAATCACAATTTCTATTTCTTCAAAAACTTCTTTCGGTTATGCAAAAGTTCATGTAACCTTATATGAAATAGTCTCATGATTTTCCACGAGAGTTATGACCTAGACCTATTTCCGCTGAGAACACAGATTATTTGTTAGTACAGTATTGAACGTGAAAGGAAAAGTATCATAGAGCTACCAGTACTTCCCTGTTTACGCTCGTTTTATTTCCTTCTCATTTCCTCAATCAATATTGCATGTTCATCCTTCTACAAAATCTAGTGAAATCTTTCAGATGGTAATAGACCCATCTGCTTTAAAGTTCTTTCCAAATATTTTTCAGGCTGGTGATAACAACATTTGAACATATACACATTAAACTGTTCACTAATACATTTCAATTCATGCATGTTTCTCTCCAGAATCCCCAGTTATCAACTATCAAATTCACCTTTTGAGTCGTCAAGAACGTGTTTTTTCAAGAAGTATGCATACATTTTTTTAACAGGTCTATTGATCGCCGGCGGGGTACCAGGGTGTAGCCTACGTGCGTAAAAAGTACACACGATTATATTCATACTTCTGAATAGTAGCATTCTCTTTTATTTCAAATTTAAAGGAAAGTTCATCGAAATATCTACACGATGTTCATATATTGTCCTATGGCTGAGTGTGGTGCCAAGGTGTTCTATCATATTTGCCCCAAAAAAAATAAATAAAAAAAAAAAAAAAAAAATCAGTATTTTCGGTAAAAGAACATATTCCATTTATTTATTCCACTTGCCCTTGTTATTGTGAGAAGAAATACAACATAGAGACAGCAATTGTCATATTCTCAACATTTATTCCACTGGGGTTAATTTCCCCATGTTAACCGTTTGGCTTTCAACATTTTCAACAATATAGCACAATCAATGTACAAGCATTATGGTACAAGGAAAAGGGGGCAAAGGCTGACTAAAAACCAAATACCAAGTAGGGGGAACCCGGGTCACGTGACCAACCGGGAGGAAGAAATCCAACCGAGTCCCAGTTTCCTGGGATTACGGATTCCCTTAAACAACCTCTAGCAATCATAACCCCTCCTTGCCATCCGGCAAACCGCTTTCCCCTGTTATCAAGAACAATATCAATATTAATAACAAGAGACATGAAATCTTCAACCCCAACCAACTATCCAATCTGTCGTATAACGTCACATCTTATTTGCACACTTACACCCTTACGTCCTTCTTGACTCCCAATACAAACAAATAACACAATAACACGTACACTTCAATTATTGTGGGATAGCCTGACAATGGCTACCGGGACCCGGCCGTCTAATGAATGTTTAACAAACATTTTCTCTCGTTTCCATCAGGAAACCGGAGGGCACATGGCCCAGGCCTAAGAACCAGAGGTAAAACTCAACGAGAATAAAACTCTGGAAAACCTTCTAAGCCATGTCGTAACATAACATAACACATAGCACTTTCAATGTAATTAAAGGTTTTCTTGTAAAGCACAGGCTAGAACGATTCAATTACACACTAATTGATGCCTCGATGTAAACAATATTTGCCTGCTATCAATCGTACTGCAGACAATATTTCTAGCCCAACCAACCAACCATGTCTAGCCCGACCAACCATCCACTTCTAGCCCAACCAACCAGCCATGTCTAGCCCGACCAACCATCCACTTCTAGCCAAACCAACCATCCATTTTAAGCCCAACCAACCAATTTGAGAAGTTTACATTCAAACATTTATACCAGCAAATCGGAACATTTCTAGCCCAACTAACCAACCATTCGTATATCTCGCTCAAAGCGAAGTATTATGCAAACGTTAATCACAACAATTCAAAACGTTTCTAACACAACCTAAACCAACCACAAGTACATCTCGCTCAAAGCGAAGTATATATTCAAACATACATTTCAACTTAAAACGTTTCTAGCCCAACCAACCAACCATAAGACTTGTACATTTCGGTCCCACCTGCGAATATATTCTAACACTTATAACAACAAATTGAAACATTTCTAGCCCAACCAACCATCCATTTCAAGCCCAACCAACCAACCATTATTAAATTTCGGTCCACTTGCGAAGTTTATATTCAAACATTTATTACAACAAATTGAAACATTTCTAGCCCTACCAAGAATCCATTTCTAGCCCAACCACCCAACCATTAGTACATTTTGGTCCAACTTGCGAAGTCTATATTCAAACTTTTATAGCAGCAAATCGGAACATTTCTAGCCCAACCAACCATCCATTTTAAGCCCAACCAACCAACCAACCATTCGAACATCTCGCTCAACCTGCGAAGTATATATTCAAACATTTATTACAACAACCTAAAATATTTCTAGTCCAACCAACCCACCATAAGTACATTTCGGCCCTACCTGCGAATATATTCAACATTTATAACAACAAATTGAAACATTTCTAGCCCAACTAACCATCCATTTCTAACCCAACCAACCATCCATTTCAAGCCTAACCAACCAACCATTAGTACATTCTAGTCCAACATGCAAAGTTTATATTCAAACATTTATTACAACTAAATGAAACATTTCTAGCCCAACCATTAATACATTTAATGATGATAATAATAATAATAATAATAGTGTAAACTTATAGGGACTTTTAGATTTGCACGTCGACATAGTGGACTGCTACGTGTGACGAAGGACATCACATTGCCTTAAAAGGACGTCACACGTAGCAGTCCACTATGTCGACGTGCAAATCTAAAAGTCCCTATTGGTGCTAGCTCAGCAACAGTTCTCTTTAGGAGAAGTAAAGTAAATGTTTATTTGATAATAGAGATATATACCATCAAAAACTTAAAAAAAACAATTTGCAACACCCATTTCAATCCTAAGCTCCGCCCGGTGGGGCCCGAAGGCGTCTTTTTCCGTAAACCTAGCTATCCTACGCTGCATATTAATATTTGAATATATGAATATTTGCGTAAGTACGGTGTGGTGGAGATCAAAATTAAATCGGACAGATTCTGGTCTAAACCAGTTTGTCGCAATGATTATGGACAAGTTACGACCTTGGTAGTCATTTGTTTTCTCGCAATGTCATTTATTTTAAGTAAACTTAGCTTTGCACTTGTAATTTTTGTATGAAATCTCATATTTGATCAATTATCGCATTAGATTCTGTGTGCGTGCGTATCATGAATATTGATGACTAGCGCATGACGTAAGGTTCCTATTGAGCCAATCAAATGCAGCGATAGGATGGCTAGGTTACGGAGAAAAAAGACGCGGCCCGGAGCCCTCCAGCTGCTTCGTTCACTGACAATTCGAGGAACTAGCCCAGTCAGCACATGATTCACAGGAGCTCTAGCATCCGAGGCCACCAGGCCCCAACGGGCAGCCAATGAGACTAAAGGGTGATAACTAATTAAGTTCAGATGTAAATACAAATTTCCGTCCAACTTGCGAATAAATTCAACATTTATATTATATTGAAACATTTCTAGCCCAATGTACCCACCATCCATTTCAAGCCCAACCAACCAGCCACTAGTACATTCCAGTCCAACTTGCGAAATTTATATTCAAACATTTATTACAACTAATTGAAACAATTCTAGCCCAACCAACCATCCATTTCAAGCCCAACCAATGAACCATTAGTACATTCCAGTCCAACTTGCGAAGTTTATATTCAAACATTTATACCAGTAAATCGGAACATTTCTAGCCCAACCAACCATCCATTTCAAGCCCAACCAACCAACCATTCGTACATCTCGCTCAATCTGCGAAGTGTAATTCCAAACCTTAATAACAACAAATTGAGGCATTTCTAGCCCAACCAACCAACCATAAAAGCATTTCGGCCCTACCTGCGAATATATTCTAACATGTATAACATAAAATTGAAACATTTCTAGCGCATGCAACCAACCATTCATTTCAAGTCCAACCAACCAACCATTTACATTTCGGTCCATATTGCGAAGTTTATATTCAAACATTTATTACAACAAATTGAAACATTTCTAGCCCAACCAACCATCCATTTCAAGTCCAACCAACCAACCATTTACATGTCGGTCCAACTTGCGAAGTATATAATCAGTTATTTATTCCAACAAATTAATCCATTTCAAGCCTCAACCAACCATCCAATCGATACTACCAGTCATTCACACAAACTTTACGTCCATGTTCATTGATAATCAATACCACGTCAGACCCTCTTCTTCCGACAGGATGTAAACCCTGCAGCCATTTCAACACAGAGCAACTGAACAATTGAGGGGTGGGAAAGTGGGAAAAGAAACACGTTTTACCCAGTGAAAGTTGTCGAGCGTGTGAGTTAATATACAAATAATACACAGGTGTGAGTGCGTTGTGGTCGATGCAGCGCATGAGGGTATTCACTACGGTGCAATAAAATTCACGAGGCCTAGCTAGCCGAGTGAATTTGTGCCATTGTGAATACCCGAATAGCGCTGCATCGCCACAACGTCACGAACGAAAATCTGTGTATTATTTGTTTTATAAAATGGGTCGACAATCTTACTTAGCAAGGCGATATTAAACACTGTAAACCTGCAACCTTCATAACAAATAACGATCGCAAGGGCAGTGACCTCGTAAACAAACTGTGCAATGGATGGTAAACATCCATTGATTTACACGCAGCCGTGCATTTTTTTTTTTGCGCACTTTTTGCACGGCTGATATCACCAAAATGCACTCCCCGTGCGCGTTTGGGTAAATTAATGCACGCACACGTGATCCATTTTGGCGCTTCTCATTGGCTACATTCTTGAACCCATTTTATAAAATCCAATAACAGTGCAACGCGCATGTACTGTAAACGGTTATGCGTGCATCCTGTCGATATATATCGCGCGTATAAACCTAGATGCGCAGCATTGATAGCTTGTTCGTTGTTATTGCAATTCCGCCGTTTGACGTTTTGCACTGTTTACAGTACTGTCAACTCGATTAAACTTTGGTTTGTATTTTGGTCGTATTCTCTCACAAATTGCTGATTCGATTAATCGAATAATCGTATGTTAATAAAAAATAAAAAGTGAGACATCTTGAGAGCGGGCAAGAGACCTTTGTAATCTACACATGATACATGAAAAACGATCAATCGCAAAGACTTTCAACAAATCAACACAAGGTAATTTCAATAGCCTTGTCTATCACCTAGGTGTTTAGGTTGGATGTCAGAATATAAACATCCTTTGCTATGGACATGATACCGTTTTAGAAGCAGTATTCAAAAGAAAGTATTAATAAAGGCTTGGATAATTTATACAACAAAAAGACAGAGTGTATGATATTTTTTTTTTTGGTTAAAGACTGACACACCCTCGTGCAATTTAAAAATAAAGGGGAAACAATAACAATAAATAAAGTCCCACCTTTATATATCCTGGGTACACTATAATATCAAATGGGAAAAGTATTCATGAAATAGAAAAACAAACAATTGCAATGACACAGGAAACAATTGATGAAATGAAGTCAGTAATGAAGAATAAGAACAGTACCATGGAACCAAAACCCTTGTTTTAAAATCATATCTCGTCAGTTCGTCTCTACGAGTGTGAGTGTTAGACAATAAACAAAGAGCTGGAAAGAAGATCAGAGGCTACAGAGACCTGGGGCGTGTTTCATCAACTAAAATCGATTTCGATTTTAAGATCGATTTTAGGGCTTAGTGAAACACCCCCCTGGTTCTTGAGAATATTGTGATATATATTATCATTGACAGAAAAGCAAGAGTAAAACTATCCCTCATCTAAACAATAAGAAAGAGGCAAATGCAATTTGTTGGTCACATAATCATACAGGAAAGATCATCTTGTAATAAACAATATTAACAGTCAAGATATTAAAATTGCCCTATAGAGTTGATTTTTTGAAATACTTTGCGATCGTGTTATGAATGTTACTTGTCATAGTGGTAGGTTTTACATCATATTTTCCGGAAGCTGCAGGGGAAAAGAGTTGTTAGCGGTCAATGATGCGATGTTACATGTCTAGGCTAATATAATTTGTTTAAATAATAATTATAATAATATATCATTTCATTTTTTTTTAATTTCATTTAGTTTCATTCCCAAACATGAAATAAAACGATGTGATATGTTGACATGCATGTGCAGAGCGTGTTTGATAATAAGTTTAAACATACTAATAAGAACAAAAAAATGTTCAACATGACTTGGATCATACAGGACTATCAAAGACGTAAACATTTCCATAATATACGTTAATTTGCCTAATTCGATTTCTCAATTACAAAACACATGAACAAAACAAGATAGTTTAAAAACAAAAAACGGAAGCGATGTGTTCTCCTATTGCGCATCCAGGACCATAGACGCTCTAAGTGCGCTTTATAATAATTGAAAAGGCTTACAATCACTGTCTCTAGCGATTTCCTTAAAAACTTCGACGTCTGTCACGAAGCGTAGCGATACTGGATGCGTTCCAAAGTGTTCGACCTCCACAAGCCGGTGCTCTGTCACCATAGGCTTTGTCGCCCCAAGCTCACTGGTGAGTAGGTGTTGCGAAGATGACCATAGACGCCCCTGGGGATGTAAGATTCTGAGATGTATTCTGGACGTTTGCCATTGAGAGCTTTGAAAATGGGGATAGGGACTATCTGGTGGATACGAAACAGTACTGGCAACCAGTGTAGATCTTTCAGGAAAAATGCTTCAGTTTGTATGCGTCATTCGCCGTACCAAGTCGATGGGCATGGGAATACTTCCTAGCTGACATCGTATGATGCATACCATCACCTCCCTAAATGCACGGATCCTTCTGGCGTAGATGATGGGATTGATGCAACTGTTAAAAAACAGCAGGAGCATAAGCCAGGGCTGTGCATTTGACCCTGTCGGGATATACAAGCAGACAGAATAGGGAATGAAGCAAATGACGAAAGCCACCAGTACTATCAAGAGATTTTTAGTTACAACAATGGTCTTTCGGCTAACTTTAGGTTTTCTCCGTCTCTTGATTGTATCATTCATCACACGTTCACAAGTAGGTATGGGTATCTGAACTTCTGCTGGACTCGCACTGGAGGTTTGTTTGTCTTCCTCACTCCCTATCTCCTCCAGTAATTGGGATGTCCGCAGAGCAGTCGGGCCATTATCACGGGTCTCTGGATGGGCCAGGGAAGGAGATGCCTGCAAAGTATCTTCTGCGCATTTCTCTATTGGATTGACGATGATTTTTCACTGGTTCTGGTAGAAATTTCACTCTCACTCTGTGATTTGGCAAAAGATTTCCTTTTTGTCGCATGGTATTTTCCGTTGCACAACAAACCTCCATATGTTTGTGTAAACGGTTATAATAACTCCAAAGTGTCCGATGATTAAAAACCCAAAACACACCTGCCTGCATATTCATAGAGACTTCCAGTCAGGTAGATTACAGGGACACCTATGAAAGTAAGCAGCCAAGAAGACCCAATCATGATTTTGATGTTTCGAGTGGAGAAGAGCTTCTTGGATTCGGCATGATTCTTGGTGATTAGGTACCATCTGGTGAAGCCAATGAAAGCATGGGTCGTAAGGCTTACGCCAACGCATACCAGAGAACCAAAAGCAGCAACAGAAAATAATCCATGCGAGTACGACCCAAAATCCGGAATTAGTAGAGCTACGGCATACAAAACAACGAAGAAAGATGTCAGAAGATCTGTACACGCGAGATTCATAACAAACCAGTTGGTGGTCGATCTCAGCTTGCGAGAGAGGACGATGGCAAGGATCACGAGAAGGTTACCGACAGTTCCTGTGACGCCGATCATGATGAAGATGATAACAAAAATGATACTTTGGTAGTCCATTTCTGTATACAGCTCATAGTCGTAAAATACGCTTGAAGGATCAGCTGTCATTGTTTCGAGGGTACCCTCAGCTTCCATTTTTTTGGTAAATATCTAGGGCCGTATCTGGGGGAATAAATTATATTAAAACAAAAGCAAGAACCCATGAGTATTACCAATTATTATGTTATTTAAGCACATTTGCACTGCGGTCCAAACTTCCGTTTTCAGAACGTAGACTTTAATATTAAACATCGGTTTAACAAACTGATGCTAAGGTTGGTTTATTATGTAGGGTTTTTCAGTAAATCAAATGTAGGTAGATGGAAATGAGCAATTTCTTTCGATGTAATTTATTCCGGGTTTATGTGAGCCTTCCGTCTTGTTGGTAACTACCATCATGTGTTTTTTATTATTTTAGTGAGTCTTATTTTTTAGTGTAGTTCCGTTTAAAACTAACACGAAAAAAACACAAACAAAAAACAGACATGCAACAATAACTGTCATGAACTGCTTTTCAGAGAATTCCTATACATTCAGTTACTAACATAAGATAATATTTAATACAAAACTAACAAATGAAGCAGCAAAATCACCCGTTAGTAATACATGTAAAATAACAATGAAGAGCCTTTATAAAAGAAGTAAGGAAAACCTGGACCTACATAGCTTTTATTCTGTACGACCTACCAAAAAATTGATAACGCTTAAACGCATCAAGACTTATAATGATCAAATATCATAATTATTTCATCATTATTAAATGACCTGCGCCACTGTAATAATGAAATATGATGTAGTTAAATGTTTTAAATTTGAACATGACCTAATTTGGATTTTTCAAGAACATCGAATACAGAACGGCAGCATTTCTTGAACACAGGCAGGAATTTGACCGAGCAATTATTCAATATCAACACAAGGAAATTTGTTGTAAAAATATGGAGTGTTATTCTCTTATGCCAGTGTGGTGTTTGTTAATTTCATAACATGTCTAAATAATATAGTTTTTTATATTAATTTGTACCTCTCACTTTAGGCCTAAAGTATTGAAAAGTATAACATAATATTTCAGAAACATTAAACTTTTTCAACATGAAACAACATAGGAGTTCCAACTTACCTTAGTTTGTCTGATAATATTCTGCTAGGTGACTTTTAAGATTCAACCATGAAGTGGTCCCTATAACAGAAAGTCTTTCCTCAACGACTGGTAAAGTTACAATAAATATTGCAATCAATCAAGAAACCAGCATTTAAAGGACCAGCATATAACTCCTGTATTACATAGAGAGAGAGAGAGAGAGAGCGAGAGCTGATCTCCGTATACTTCCTCGAATACTATAAGCTGTGACGACTGCAAATAATTCTATTTCCTTATACTCGTTCTCAGATTATGGGAAAAATTGGGACGGTGATTATATATTACTTTAGATTAGTTCATAAAAACTTCGCAAGTCGGCGGACGGGCACATTTTCGACAGGGACGGGGGAGTGGGTGGGGGCTTGCTCATTTTTCTGAATGTCAACTTTCCAGTTCTGAAAAGACATGTTTCATCACCGTAAAAAAGACTAAATAAGATATATAATTGACACATAGGTGCATAGGAGGGAGCTGACGCCTTTTGTCCGAATATCAACTCTTCAGCATCCTAATTTTCCACATTTTGTAATAAAAATTCAACTCGCTGCCCGAATTTGATGTGTTGGTTGCCCCGAATATCGGAACTACATACCCCTACCCCAATCCCCAATTAATACCCCGCTTATGCCGAAAGGGTGGGTAGCGTCGCGTCGCGTCGACTTGAACGCGACCATTCGTCCAAAGAGGAAATAATGCCAGAGGTAAAAATGCCAGTGGAAAAAATGCCAGTGGAAAAAATGCCAGCGACGAAAATGCCTGCGGTAAAAATGCCAGAGGAAAAAACGCCAGAGGAAAATGTTACAGTGTAAAAGTGTTCCTCTGGCATTTTTACCCGACACCTGTATGTATGCATGGGCTTATGTGCGTGTGCATTCGTGTGTGTCCACGTTCGTGTCTTTCTGTGTTTGACTTCACATAGTTAATTCGTGTGAAACAGTTTCAATAATAACTTCTTTTTTAACACACCCTTTCGGCAAAACCGGGGAGGGGCTTTGGACGAATGGTCGCGTTCCAGTCAATGCGACGCGACGCGACACTCCCAACGTACCCTTTCGGCAAAACCGGGGACTTTGGACGAATGGTCGCGTTCAAGTCAACGCGACGCGACGCTACCCACCCTTTGGCATAAGCCATACCCCCACGCCTCGTACGCCGATGAAATTACATGTACACATCCGGAGGCATCTTCAACACGAGGTGACGGTTCCCTGAGTGTTGGTATTTCTGAATTCTTGGGGAGCAAAAGCCCCAGTCTCAGAAGAATGAAAATCGGCTTCGGGATGGAGTCGGTTTAGTGGTGTGACTGAGGTACTACTGATTTATTACTGTTTTACTGATATAAACGATAAACCCTTTTTTCTGGAGCAGTAATATTCTATCTGGTCCTGCTTGTGTTGCATTTCCCAACGCCAGCTAAATGTCATAATTTATACATGTATATGGTAAGATAATAATAGAATATAACATGATGAGTGCTGGCAGTGGAAAAAACGCGATTAAGTTGGTTGATGATGGCAATATATTTTGACACAGTTTTGCAAACGTTATCAATATATGGGTTCTATGATAGATTATTATCAATTTTAAAACTTAAAAATTTGGTTGTTCGAGCTTCTTTAATTTCAGTATTATCTAATGTGATTTGATGAAGTAGATTTGGCAATGAGTAACTGAAAAACATGTAATTTGTTGGTTGTTTGCGCATTCAAAGAAGTTCCTTGGCTTTAATCAAATTCGTCACTTTTTAAAGTTCATTATTCATTGTGTTCAAAAGCTTGATAGGACCATGTTGTGTAATGAAAATATTGGAGTCATCAGGAAAGAGAATAAATGAAAGAACTTCCGAGGAATTGTTTATATAATTTACATAAATAAATAAAACATAAATTATAGGATGACGTCACGCTATGGGGAACGAGGGTAGTACAAAATTGAGAGCTAAAGAATAATTTCTTAAAATCCTACGAAATCCGGGAAATGGACTGCAGTTAGCGTATTTAGTATGGAAAGGAGTGGAATCACGGATTTTAGTAACTAAAGAGAGATTTAAACATGCTTTCAAATGAGCCTTTCACATTGAAAGCTGATAAGTCGGCAGTAACACGTTCAGACTTTGAGGAAGTTGTCAAACAAAGTTCTACAACGTACGTTTAGATACCTTGGGTGATATGACGGCTATCAAGAAAGACATATCTGGAATGCATGCTACGCTTGCCGATTTGCTAGTAGCAGCAGCTGATTCAGCCGCCAGAATCAGTGCAAAATCAGGCACTCACAGAATTTGAGAAATGAGAGAAAAGCTACGGAGGCGGAAATAAGGGGGTCAATCTTAGCTCTATAGAGTTGCATAACAGGAAGCTGAATCTCCTGCTGTATGGGGTAGACAAAAGAGGAATGAAAATATAAAAGGTAAAGTGAAAAGCTGCATCCAGAATCTTGGCTTCACACAAGAGGAAACCATCAATGTGAACGCCCACAACGCTTGTAAATTGAAAAGGAACCAGTAGGTTAGAAAGCTTAAAGGTAAAGACCAGTTTTGGAAACGCCCCTCTCTCGAAAAAATGAAATGGAAGCTCTCATTACCAATCATGTGAAAGAATATGTTTTGACTAATAAGTGATGATACAAATTTTGCCGGGAAAGTCGGGAAACCGCCTACTAACTGATATATATGGTAAATTATTATATCTATTGGGACCAAATAGATATCGCGCACGTGGTCGCGTAGTCCCATAAACATCTTTCTGTGTACAGTGCTTGTAACTTTACCAAGACTGGGCCAAATTTCTTATCATTTTGATGATTCCAGAACCTTGCAGTACACACCAATACTTATATGCTAGATGATCAACCTTTGCTGATCGATTCCACAACGTTTCTTTCACAATGCAATCGCATGACCAGAACTGGTCTTTATCTTTAAAAACTACAAATTTATTACGTATATTTCTTCATATGCACATTTTCATACAATATAGAAATTCTGTGATTTGAATACAGACCAAAAGAAAAGTAAAAGAACATGAATATATCCCTTATGGAAGAGTATTTAGTACAAGGTTTAATCGGAAATAGAGAAAATTAAATTTTGTCTGGATTACTCTCAGAACGAAGTTGAGACTGTTGTATAGTAACAAACTTCAATTGGTAGAGTTCATTTATTTGTGGTTATGTGAAAGTAACAATTCAAAGAGTTTGTAACTTATAAAAAAATATAAACAAAATAATTACGAATGTTTTCGTCACTCTAATAGAACAGGGACAATCTTATTTTCATAACGCTTAAAATGTTCATAAAATCATGTTATGTAGTAACCTGTGTAACTTAATTCTCCACTACCATCACCTCTCGCTTTCTCTCTCTCCATTGCGACCTCCCTGTCTTTCTCTCCACCACTCTCTTAATCTCTTCCTTAACTCTCTCTCCTCTATTCCAACATTTCGGTATCACTATCACACATATACATGTATTATGCACATTGTTCAAGTATCCCCAACACAAACGTCTTACGTTGAGAGGTCTTTCCTTCCTGTACTTTAATATTTGGACCCGTTTAATAATGTATTTCAATTTATGCTTTTTCTCCCCCTCCCTCCCTTGGTTACCAACTATTTGATTAACCAGCTATGCAAAATGGCATCTCTATGTATGTAATTCACTTTGCATGCACTAGACGTTGCTATGTCGGGCAAACCTGACAAGCTTTTTAGTCGTCAAGAGAAACTTTAGTTTAAAAAAAGTATACATACAATTAGTAAACAGGTCTATTAATACCCATATGTAGATTACGACGATACTACCAAGAACATTTCTACGAATTTAAGAATTTTATTTAGTATAGTATTACATTAATTGTCGAGAACAAATTCTAAATATTTATTCAGTTGATTTGTTTTCTTCTAAGATGTCTGCTTCAAGTATATTAGCTTACACTTTTCATTTTATACGCAGAACATGTAATCATCGAGAGGCTATTACTCTTTAAATTATTTTCTTCCCTAAAGTTTCCATACTTACGTGATAGTATGCAAGTTTTTCCCCTTTAACCCTTCCAAATATTTTCTTTGTTTGTCTAACCTGACTGCTAAGAAAGCATTGTAGGCTTATAATTAAGCAAATAGGGGACCGACGGCTTTAAGCCATCTCCGAGGGACTTGGTAAGAGTATTAATGCCTTACCCAGGGCAATAGCGCATCGACTTGGTTTCGAACCAGGGACCTCCCGGTTACAAGACCACTGCTCTGCCACAGAGCCATAAGGCCTCCTAAAATAATTTACTTCACTCTCTTTTCTACCTCACGCTGTCTTTTTTTTTTTTCTTCTTTTTTCTTTAATTTCTTTAATCTTTAATTGAATAGCAACGACTACAGAATTACTAAAGTTCTTCGTCTTGCACTTATCGAAGTCAGAATAATGAATAATAATCATCACCATCATCATCAATCTTCTTTCGTATAATGTGTTGCATCTTGAGTAATTTTATTTGCAATCAGAGAGTGCACAATACGCATGTTTATAAAACATTATGATAACATTGCTCAGTGGAGAGCAGAGGTCTCGTATCAAACCGGAAGGTCCCGGGTTCGATACCAAGTCGATGTCCCAGTACCCTTTAGTAGGGTAGCAATCATTCCCAAGGCCCTCTAAAAGGACTTACAGTCGCAGCATCGGTCAATGGGAGCTTACTTACAAGCACGCACATGCTTTCTTAGCAGTCAAGTAAATCAAACAAACTGACAACCAACCATAATACTATAATATATATACAAATACACAAGTATCTCTCTGCAGTGGTGTTTCCACTTCTCATCAAAATCTCATCCCGCAAATTATTCACTGGACTTAGTATAGTTATGAAGTATTATATGTTTTATCATCTCTTTTTGCATGTTGTGACAATATGAGATGCAAGTTGTGCAAACTACATTATTATACAGAACACGACAACAACCATTTGTGTTCATTGACATTATTGACGTGTACATATTTACTTTTATACAACTCACTCCCAGATCCTAATCAAATGATTGGTTATGCGCGGTCACGTGTGATTCATTTACTGAGACTATCACACGTTTTTTCATGAAAAAGCGTGCAATATTTTCCATACTATCACACGTTTTTTAGTGCATGTACATGACGCGCAATAGTGCGCGTAGAGGTGAGAACGCTTAATACTGTGTGTGCATATTATATGGGTCTATTCTTGCGCAGCACTGTGCGTAAATGGGTATAGAGGTAAGCATGCGCTTACTATAGCTATGTGTGCGCACTAAATTAAGCCTTATTAAACTTGAGATTTATTTGTCAGCCATACTGTCACGAAATAATCTTGATTGAATTCTTTTTACATCAAATAACAAGGATCTAGGGGTTACGTTGTATAAAACAAATGATGCGTGTTTTCATTCATTCATTATAGGATCTATCCGCCCTCGTTGATGCTGTGTGTATCTATCGCACTCAGCCTAACGGTTTCGTGCAATAGATACACACAGCCTCAACTCGAGTGCGGATAGATCGTATAATGAACTCATGCGCATGCATCATTTGTATAATATCTATACAAAAACAGCTATGTCTAATTCTAAGATAAGATACCTAATAAAATTAAGATAACATACTACTACAAATTGTAAATACACACATGAATTATTGACATATTCAGAACATTGATTAACAATTATTGTACCTCCACTGCCAATGGCAGCCTAATGTGCCTTAGGCAACCCTAACCCTAGGGAGTGTGATCACCCATTTTGAAACATCTTTTTTTCCCAGAAATCTTACCTGGAACCCCGTGTTGTAATACGGTATTTTACAAAGTAGTTTATCTTTTGATGGGTAAACATTTGCTCCATCTTACATGTATAATGCTGGATACTCCACTGGATATAATACATCAAAGGATCTTAAGGAAATGATGAATACTGATTAGTAATACAATATTAATCAGTATTAATACCATTCTTTCCCTACAGCTATTATAACCCCCAGCAGTTGCCAGGTACCCATTTACACCTGGATGGAGAGTGTCATATGTAGCGCTGAGATTCGAACCCTGAATCTTTGGACTGAGAGTCTAGTGACTTAATCTCCATACCACGACACCTCCAATTTACATGCTTCGGTACACACTGAAGGATTTGTTTTATTCAATTTATTCATTGGATTTATTTCTCAAAACTCCAATTCCTTTTCATACATAACATAGAAGCAAAGCATTTTCTATAGTCCTAGTTTATACAAACTGCAACATAATTATAACAGAGCTTTTTTATTTATATTATAATTTGAGTAATGAAATCCTAAGGGCTTTGTACGTTTCGGGCTGAAAAAATGTCACGCGTTATTCGTTCTGACTGCAAATCATTCTAAAGGTTTTTGATTTTTTTTTTTTAATAAGTTGTTTGAAATCTCGAAATGAAATATAAAATAGTTCCTGAAAGAGGATGGCAACGGATATCGGTACTTGCGCGAATGCGCTGTACAGCAAATGTACACTCTTCAAATTGAAAATAATAAAATTAGCAATTCCTTTGGCATGTATAAAAGAATGGGATTTCGTCTCAGCAACGTTTTCACCGACTTAAATAAGCAACAATTTCATAGTACCGTTGCGTTCGCTGGTGCCTTCATCTACGTGGAAAGCGGACACGAAAGCTGTGATTATTGCGCTGTATCTATGTATTTGGTTAATCTTCTTTTTCGTTCTCGTTGATCTTATCATGTTAAAATAACAGTTGTGAATATTCCCAATTGTGAAAATTAGTGAAATTACAAAGATATTTTGATTTTCTGGGAAAGGATAAGATTTTGTTACATCAGTTGATCAGTGTCCCCTTAACTTCTTTATTAAGCAGACTCTGTATTGCAAATTTGGTAGTTCTATATTTCTTCGATGCTGAATGAAGTCTTTCGTCTTCTTTGTGCATGGCTGATCGTCAACGAAACGGAGTTAAGTCTTTTGTCAACTCTGTTGTTAAGGCAGGCAGCCAGTGAAAACGATTTCGTTTACTAAAATTATGGAAATGCAAACATTACTTTAAACAAACAGAACTTTGTTATTCCTGGCTTATTTTTCCTGATTGAGGTGTCATATGAAAGGGCAGAAAATGAACTTTCTAGAAATGTGATTTTCTCTTTGAAATTCAGATACCGTTCACCAAATGACTTTTTGGTACCCTTTCTTCAAATTGTTTTTAATCACTCATGCGTGAAGTATGCATCATATGAGTTGAATCAAATGAAAGAGGAGGATCTAAGCTTTACAAATATGTATCATTTATTAATTATAATTGTGATTAAGTTTAATATGATGAAACATCGATAATTCTCGGTTTCGTTTTTTTGGACGCACTGTATAAGCACATATAATTAACATAGGATAACATTCACCAACTTCTTTTGTTTTGTTTTCCAATTCATCAACTCTCAAGTACGTCCTTTCAACATCTTTCATATATCGCTCACACAAAGCGCGCGAAAGGCCGCCGAATGCGGAATTTTCGCGAGTCATTTGATAAACGAACATAAATGCAACATAATTCATTATTCCAACAATTCCGTGCAATTGCTTCAAGACAGTAAACAATCTGGAATAGTTACTCATGATAACTGTCTTTTCATTGTCCGCGGACAGGGATTGGGGGAACTTGTTCACCGGATGCAGTTGTTAATTGTCCGCGAGGAAATTTTAGGAAAATTGTCCGCCTTAAATTATTTATATGGTTAAATGTTCTGGGTCCTAATTGTCCGCGGATAATTTGGGGGAACTTGTCAACACTATGCTTTTGTCCTTGCTTTAAGTTTCACTGGGCGATTGCAAGTAATTTGTTTCAGCCAGTGGTTCTCATTTTCCTTACTAAGTCGATGGGCATAGGAATGCTTCCGAGCCTACATCGTATGATGCATTCCATCATCTCCCTAAAAACACGAATCCTTCTGGCGTAGATGATGGGATTAATAAGCTATTAAGCAATAGAAGGCCCAAAGGCCAGGAATATGCGCTGACAGAATCTGAGCTGTAAGGTAGCGGGAAAAATAGGGTTACAGCGTAAGGAATGAAGCAGATCACAAAAGCAACGAGAATAACCAACAGGTTCTTGGTGACAGCAAGAAGCTTTTGTCAATTATAGGTTCTGTCTGTTTCTTGACAGGTAATTTGGTTTCCGATCCCTCTCCACGTCGTGGTACTTTCGCTCTTAGGTCAGGTCCGCCATCTGTGCTTTCTATCTCCTCAAGAGATGGGGATACCGTCAAAGTCTTCGCATCCTGCGTATGAATCTCCTGCTGACCGGATTTTAGTCTTTCACCTTTTGATTGTCGCAGTTCGGGCTTCCTAAATGCTCGGACGAATTGGATACCCTCAAAACAGTATTCTCATTGACCAAACCACCTCGTTGGTTTACTTGGTTTTCATCGGAGGATATGATGTCCAATAGCATTGTATGCTTCTAAGTAAGCAAATAGGGGGCCGACAGCTTTAAGTCATCTCCAAGGGCAGTAGCGCATCGACTTGGTTTCGAACCAGGGACCTCCCGGTTGCGAGATCACTGCTCTACCACTGAGTCATTGCGCCTCCTCAAATATTGTACTTCGCTTCCCTTTTCTACCTTACGCTGTCCTTTTTTAATTCCTTTATTATATAAATAAATAGCAACGAATACAGAAATACTAAAGTTCTTCGTCTTGCACTCTTCGGAGTCAATGAACAAAATAATGAATAATAATCATTATCATCATCATCAATCTACTTCCGTGCAATGCGTTGCATCTTTATTGATTATAATTCTAAATCAGAGAGTGCTCAAAACATGGCTCAGTGGTTAGCAGAGGTATCGTAACCAACCACAATACTATAGTATATACACGAATACGAATACACAATTATCTCTCTGCAGTGGTGTTTCAACTTCTTATCACAATCTCATTTCGCAAATTATTCACTAGACTTAGTATAGTTATGTAGTATTATATGTTTTATCATCTCTTTTTGCATTCGATAATATGAGATAAAAGTTGTGCAACATAAATTATTATTCAGCACACGATAACAATCATTTTTGTTCATTGACATTATTGATGTGTACATATTAATATCTGTACGAAACACTTAATATGTCTTATTCTAAGATACGCAATGAAATTAGGATTACAAACTAAAACAAATTGTAAGTACACACATGAATTATTGGCATATTCAGAAGATTGATTAATAATTATTGTTCCTCCACTGCCAATGACAGCGTAATGTGCCTTAGGCGACCCTAACCCTAGGGAGTGTGGTCGTCCATTTTGAAACATCTTTTTTCACACCCTGTGTGATAAAAAGGTATGTTAAAAAGTATTTTATCTTTTACAGGGTAAACACTGGCTCCATCTTACATGTTTGCTGGATACGCCACTGGATATAATACATCAAAGGATCTTAAGAAAATAAATAATAATGAATAGTAATATTTTGGTTATTTTTACCCAGGGTACTAAACCACATCAGTATTAATATCGCTCTTTCCCTACAACTAACATTCCATTTACACCTGGATGGAGAGTGTCATATGTAGTGCTGAGATTCGAACCCTGAATCTTGGGCCTGAGAGTCTAGTGAATGAACCACCATACCACGAAGCCTCCAATGTACATGCTTCGGTACACACTGAAGGATGTTCCAAGTAATCGATTAATATTTAGTGACTTTTATCGTAATGTATTACATTATTCCGTGCAATTTCTTCAAGACAGTCAACAATGTGGAATAGTTACTCATGATTACTATCTTTTCATTGTCCGCGGACGGGGATTGTGGGAACTTGTTCACGGGATGTATTTGTATCCATGGTTAAAGCTTCCAGTTTTTATTGTCCACGAGGAAATTTCAGGCAACTTATCCGCCTTAAATTATTTCTATGGTTAAATGTTCCGGGTCTCAATTGTCCTGGGATAATTTTCGGGAACTTGTCCACACTATGCTTTTGTCCGTGTTTTAAGTTTCACTGGGCGATTGCAAATAAAGATTTTTAGCCTGCGGTTCTTATTTTCCTTACTAAGTCGATGGGCATAGGAATGCTTCCAAGCCTACATCGTATGATGCATACCATCACCTCCCTAAAAACACGAATCCTTCTGGCGTAGATGATGGGATTAATACAGCTATTCAAAAATAGAAGGGTCGAAGGCCAGATAAATGCGTTGTAAGATATCGGTAAACATAGGCTTACAGCGTAAGGAATGAAGCAGATGACAAAAGCAACGAGAATGATCAACATATTCTTGGTGACAGCAAGAAGCTTCTTGTCAATTTTAGGTTGTGTCTGTTTCTTGACAGGTAATTTGGTTTCCGATTCCTCGACACGTACTGGTACTTCTTTCACTCTTAGGTCAGGTTCGCAATCTGTGCTTTCTATCTCGTCTATAGATGGGGATACTGTCAAAGTCTTCACATCCTGCATATGGTTCTCCGGCTGACCGGATTTTAGTCTTTCATATTTTGAGAGGTCGCAGTTTTGGCCTCCTAAATGCTCGAACGAATGGGATACCCTCAAAACAGTATTCTCTCTGACCAAACCACCTTGTTGTGTAACTTTGTTTTCATCGGGGCATATGGTGTCCATGCATATTCCATTTTGTATCTTTCCGTCGACTTTCTTCGTTGGCTTCATCTTTTCCGCTCGGTGTGCAATGAATCTCCATAGTTTTAGGTACACAGTGACAACAACTGCAAAATGCCCGAAGACCCAAAAGGCTATGGCAAAGACAATTTTTTCCTCGTCTAGTCTGGCAATTAAGCAGAGCGAGGAGAAGTTAAACACCCACGTGAATGCAATCATGAGGCATAAATTTCGAGCCTTGTAAAGTTTCTTGAATTTTTCTTGGTTTCTCGTGATGCGATACCAACTGGTGAAGCCGATGAAGGCGTGGGATGTAAGGCTTACGCCAACACAAGAACTTGTGAATAATATCCCAAATGTACCTTTATAGGTCAAGTCATTCAGCAAATATGCAACAAAAAAGAGAATGCCGATTGATGTGAACAGATCGGCACATGCAAGGTTCAGGACAAACCAGTTGTGGGTTGACCTGAGCTTGCGAGAGAGAACGATGGCGAGGATCACGATGGAGTTGCCGATGATTCCTGTGATGCTTATCATAAGGAGGATAGTAGCGAGAACAACACGTTGGGCGAAGCCTAAAGACTGATCATTATAATTACCGCCTGGTGAATTGATTGATGGATGAAAGGTCGACGTAGGAAGGTTGCTTTCATCTGCCATCTTCAGCCTGTGATCAGCTAAAAGCTTTTCTGAAAAAAATTACAAGGAAAAGAACAAATACCATTTACACAGAGCTTTAATGATATCAATTTATTTTCTGTAAAATTGTCAAGGTAATATGGGTGAACCAAATGTTTCCATGCAATATTGAAGAATTACTTCGTTCTAAGTTGTGGACAGTTGCCTGTGACTGAATAATTATTTCACTTCTGAATCTTTTATATCAAATGTAATGCACATGGTGGACGAATATATATTTAAGGTAGAAACAAGCAAGGAATTGTTAAAGAAATTATTATAATGTATCATATCTTCTTACCTAGCTTAAACAACAATTTAGAGTCTAGTGACTTCGTGGTTCGATTAATATTATTATATAGAATCGGAAATGATCTCAGTCATTGCTCTTTTACGAATGATGGACTATTTCTGACCCCGTCTAAGGTCAAAGATTCAGAAGCAGCCTTCCTTCTTTTCTCAACTCAAAATACGCAAATGGCAGGAAAGCTTGACTAGTCATGGATGTCCACTTGATGAATCCGCCAAGATTTTCAAAACAAAACTACTATCAGCTTGAGAGAAAATGTTTATGTATTCATAAAAGTGATAAGATGTTGCTTGAGATCTCCTACATGGAAAATGAACATGATGAGAGCGGACATGCCATATGCCTATTCGAATGCCCTGATATTATGAGTTATTGTGAGTTATTTTGAGTTATGAGTCCTGCTGGCTCCAAACAGACTTTCAAATATTGTCGACCATTTCCGGAAATGCACAGCATGAATAAAAAGGAAAGGAAATCCTGTTTTCAACCCCAGTATCGCATAATTAAAGATATGCTGGTATGATAGGAGATGATATTTACTTGAATATAATATAGTGTAGGCAGCATTAAAAGACACGATAATAAATCTGTCAAAGTCACATTTGCCTAAAGCCCAGTGCACACTCAATCCGCCTATTAGACTACGATCCGATCAAAAATCCGTCGGATCGATGTCGGATAGTCAGATCGTAGTCGAATTGAGAAGAGTGCAATGGGCTTTTGACAAATAACAGCACCCTCTGCTACAACAGCAGCACCCTCTGCCAAATACGCGTAGGTGGATGCAAATATGCACCCCAATTGCACCCTTATGTCTTAGTGTGTACAATTGCGATCCGACCAGTCTCACTTAATAAAAACATAATGTTTTTTTTTTAATTTTTGTAGTACAGCTAGGGCAAAGGGAGGGGAGTTCGCAAGATACGACACAGAGTTACCATTTTGTGTTTGGTAGATCACATCTCAAAAATTCATAACTGTCTTATTTATAATCGGTTTTTCCTTAAACTTTCACTCACTGACCTGTTTCTGTCATTTTACTGCTTCTATTGTAACTAACTTAATATCAGGGTGGACTTTCTCTTTAATTTGTGTTTCGCGTAATTTCTAGCAAATCTTTGAGGCTTTTTTAAAACAAGGTGTAAAATATAGTCTTTAATTGGTTAATAGTATTACCTAGAATTTTGAAACGGGGGTGGGGCGCTCTGGTACCTAAAAAAAACTCATAGATGCATGCTATCAAAGCTGGCCTTTACTTGGTGTGGGGGTGCCCGAATAATCATATATATTTATGTTATGATGCCCCTAAAAAAATTTAATAATTTTTTTAAAGGGGCACGACTCCTGCGCCTCCTCTTTTTGATCGGCGTTTCTTTTAATTATGCCTTGTGGATTTTTATGACACGTTAATATCCCAAACAGTACTCCTCAAGAGTAATGACCTAAATAAATTTATTTACCGTTGTACACACAGAACAAAATCATTTCTGAATGCAGAAATCAATGCTAACAAGGAACTAAGGATACATTCAGCTAAACAAGAAAGTGGACACTCTTCATTGTTCAAAATTTTCTTCAAAGCCGTCAATGAAAAATGATAAAATATATTTAAAATTAAAGGAAAATTAATACTCGGCCAACATCAATCAAGATCAATTAGGTTTTGAACTTTCACACTTGGATGGGCACATTAATTGAACTGTAAGAACGTCTGATTAACAAAATTGCGGATATAGAGCAAGTAGCCATTCAAATGTTATTGAATGTGTGCATATGTAAGATACTCTTGTTCAACAATGAGAACAAAGAATGACAAACGATGAGAACGATTGAGCTCGAGATGTCAACTGTAGTCTCGGGACTACATGGTTTTGACAAGCATGGTTGTTGTTGTTGTTGTTGTTGTTGTTGTTGGGTTAAAGGCTGTCCAATCTGAAACGATTATTTCCACCTGGCAATACTGTTTTTCAAGTTATTCCTCAATGATAATTAGATGGCGCTGTTTCTTCTTTTTTTCTGGCTCAAATATTGATTCAGTGAGTTTCACAGCAACAGTTCAATCGGTGGTGTGGGCTATAATTTTGGTATCGACCATGAACAGGGTGCGAGTATTAATTTATAAAGGTTAACTGTGCAGTGCTAAACTATACTTTTCTTTTCTTCCTCTCCGAGAGAGAGAGATAGAGAAGGCGAACATGAAATAATATACATTTTTTAGCAATTGTCTTTCAGAGACTCAATTTTTAAAATCTTATAATAAATTGTGTCCACTTTTTGTTGGGGGGGGGGCTGTGTGTAGTAACCCTTTCCCACTTTTGTCGACCATTGGAACAAACTGTTGATTGTCACACTTGAAATTTGTCATACGCACTAATCATATGTACAATATACTCAGTTAAATATGTTAGTCTACATTTTTATCCCATAATGCATAAAGAGTTAACATTCTTTTTTTGCTGTCGGTTTTTATCATAGAGGTGAAAAAATGGGTTACAATACAATACATCCTGACAGCTGATAGCGAAAACAGTTGACAGTTGATCCGTCAAAACATTTAGTAACAATGTACCCCCCCCCCTTCTTTTTCATACCTCAAACTCTGCCCTACAATGTTCTGAATATTGCAGCTCAAAACTGTTATCGAGACATATATCTTTATAATTCATAGTCGTACACAGGAACTGTTGATTTTTTAAAGAAATCTTAAAATGCTTTTCGTTTCCACGAATAAATTAAGTTTGGCTTTGATACACCATACGATCATTGAGAACTCTAGGTTTGTGTTCATTTATATAATGTATCGTGGAAAAGGTGTTTTAATCATATAAATGCGTTACATATAAAAAAAAAATGCAATCGTAACGACATACATTAAGATGCATTAAATCTTTCAATAGAACGGGTCACACTTACATTGCAAGGCTGCAAGCTTGCATCTTTAATAGCAACCGAGAATGTAATTTATATTTCAATTCATCTATTGTTTTACAATTTTCATTATATTATTAGCAATGAACATCATACCATCAATCATTGTTGCTATTGAATAATTTTATTTTTGTCCTATTCAAACGTATAAGCTAATCTTGAGCTCTGATATGGGAATCGGTTTTTGAGGAAAAAAAGTATGATTTATTCTGGATTGTTTATCCTGCACAGTAGATTGGTTGTTTGAACCAGTGAAATAAAAACAAACGCCCCAAAACTTACTGGCCATCATCTTCGATAAAAAAACACAACTTCCATTTGCACATGGTGACCTGTGTTAAGCACATGGTTTCGGGCCTACTTACCTTGATTTCCTTATCTTTCTATGCTCATTACTCAGCCCCTATTCATTTTCTACCAAAATCGTTTGGCACGTCATTACATAAATTACAAATACGTGCATCCCTGTCCCAATATGAGACAATTCTTGCAACTCGCTGCCCTAACTTGAGGTGTTGGTTGCCCGAATATCAGAACTACCCCTATCTACCCCCTTTTTCATATGATTTACATAAATAAATAAATAAAACATACATTATATGAATTCTATTTTGTTGTAGATATAACAACAGTATACATGTAGTTATTGACGTAATATGTTAGTTTTTTTTTTTTTAAGTTTAACCCTTTATCGATACATTTACAATACGATATCAACAGATGTTGGCCGTTGAATATGGTGGTGTAGTCTTTAAATAATCATGAAAATTTTCCATTTTAGATTCGTCGAGACTTTTGTTTTGAAGAAAGTGAAGTGTTATTTATAGAAATTTAAAAGAAAAAATATATATTACCGTCGGCCTAATTTATCGACCACCTAAAGGCCATGTCGATTTATTTAATGAAAACTCAGAAAAATGGATTGCTACTCTTTCTCGAGAAATTAAATATTTATATTTACTGGGAGATTTTTATATCAATCTTTTATTGAATAATAATAACAGTAATTCTGAAATTTTCTTAATGTGATGTATTCAAACGCCTGTTATCCATAAATTAACAAACCTACACGAATCAATCATCATTCTTCGACTTTGATCAATAACAAATTTTCAAAAAAATTTGATAATAATATTACTAATGGCCTACTTTATTCAGAAATATCAGATCATCTTCCAACTTTTGTTATATGTTATAATAATATGGTCACTGGAAACTCAAACAAATTAATAATGTATACGAAAGAAACACCCAAGAATATTGAATATTTTTTTAAAGAATTTAATCCATGAAGAATGGTCAGATGTATTTAATCAGCCAAACGTTAACATTACTTACGATAATTTTAAAGATAAGCTTCAATTTTATTACGACAACATTTTTCCTTTGATAAAAAGTAAATGTAATACTAAACGTGGTAAAATGCCAAGGATAACTAAGGCCATTTTAAGATCTCTTCATACGAGAAATAGGCTTTACAAGATCTAGATAGATACATAAAATACCGGAATAAATTAACCAACGTTATTCGAAATTCTCGTAAAATGGATTATTCAGAACAATTAAATAAAGTAAAATCTAACATTAAATTAACTTGGGAAATTATAAATGAAATCATTAAAAAGAAAAGGCAACATTTACCAAAGGTCAATTTTGTAATAATATATATATATATATATTCATTTGTAAAGCGCAATAACTATGTGGATATATTCTACTGCGCTGCAAGAGCTCGTAAATGCCGTGCTATACATACTACATGAACAAGTGAGTTTTCAGTTTTGATTTAAAGTAGTTATTGATAACAATGATGTAGCTAATGCTTTTAAATACTTTTTTTTAAATATAGGTCTTAGCCTTGCAAATAAACTGAATGATAGTGCCTTATATTTTTCTGAATTTCCAGAACCTACACCCTCATCGCTTTTTTGTCAACCCTAATGAATGAATTAATGCAACAAAGGACCTTATGGATAGTAAAGCACAAATTCAAGACAGAATAAGTACATCGCTCCTGACACAAATTATATAAGTAATTGCTTCAACTCTAATTCACATTTTCAATCTTTCATTATCATCTAGCGAGTGTCCTAACTCTCTAAAAATTGCTTAATGGGCAATCCAACCCTTCTAATAGTGTCATTTGAATGAAAGCAGAAAACTCAGAGAAACAGATTGGCGAAAGTTTGAAATAAATCGGACCAATGCTAAGAAAGTTATTGTTGTTGTTGTTTTTATTTCCGAAATCAGATTAGAATATTATATATAGTAAAATATACAAAATGAAATATTAATACATGTACATAGACAAAAATCGGTGGAAAGCCCAATTCAGCAATGTTTATAGAACATTACTTTTCTTCCTTGGGGTCCTTACACTACAATATTAACATAAAAGCGACATAAAGCAGAATAGAAACAAAACATAAATATAATTTTTTTTTAAATACCAAAGTAAAAAAATTCAAAAAAAATATCATTCGCGCGCACACACACACACAAGGTTATGCAAAAATCATTTGAGTTTAAGGAAGTGTGTTAAGAAAAAAAAATCAGTTATTAGGGTATGGAAGGATCTTAATGTAGTTACATTTCGGATGTATTCTGGTAGTTGGTTATATTGTGTCCCCCTATAGAAGAATGTTCTTTTGCAATTATTTGAATTCGGTTTAGGGAGATTTAGATTTTGGGACGAGCGAAAGGAATACGTGCGATATTTGATATTATTTGACATATAAGACGGAGTGTAATTATTCAATATCTTAAAAATCATAGTACATACATGCTTTTTGTAACGGCAGTCTAGAAAGTCCCAATTTAGAGTATCATGAACATGTTGATTGGATGTATGAGAATAAGGATTTACTTTCGTTATCACACGTTATGAGTGTTTGAAATTTGAGACCACTATAGCTATGCGAATCTCAAATCGGCAAATTTGTCTGTGGATTGTGACGTAGTGACGGATTACTCTCCCGTTTGTCGTGTAGAAAACTATCACTTATTTCTCTTTTTCTCCCAAGTGCCTTCACCCTCGGGGCACTACTCAAAATATATCATGGAGAGTACACTATTACAGGTCCTCTAAAAAGAAAAGACCATCCCGGGTCATACATTTATAAAAAGTTTTAGTCCTTTTTTGTAGTAGAGCAAATGGGAAATTTGTCCGCCACTACATCACATAAACATTATCAAGTCAGCCAATTTGAAGGGCCCATACGTATAGTGATTGCAACTTTCAAATATTCGTAATTTTTTTCCGATTTTATTCAAACTTTCATCAGTATGCTTGTTTGATTTTTCTGCTTTATTCCAGACAAGTTTGCTATCAAGGTTGGATTTCCCTTTAAGTAACTCCGGTATATAAACAAAAAAGATTATCCACATGAAATAAGCAAGTATAGGCTCATCTTTATTCTTCCTAGCATATCCAAAGTTCTCAAAAAAATAATTTTTTAATAGGTTATATACATTTTTGAATAACCATGAAATATTGAATTTAAATCAATATGGTTTCAGAAAATCAGATTCCACTGACCTAGCTTTGGTTGAAATGTATGATAAAATATTAAATGCAAGGGCCAATAAAAACATGCAATGGGGATTTTTATGGATTTATCAAAAGCGTTTGATACGCTAAATCACAATATTTTGCTCAAAAAAACTTCAAATTTATGGAATTCCTTCGAGGAATTACTCTCTCGTGGTTTAAACATTATTTATCATTCCGGCAACATAATGTGGTGCATAATGGGTTTTCATCGGAATATCTTACAATTAAATGTGAAATCCCACAAGGATCAATATTAGGTCCTCTTCTTTTTCGTATTGTATATTAATGATATAACCAATGTATCGTCCCTTTTATCGTTTATACTTTTTGCTGACGACACCATTTTTTACTCTTATGAGAATTCGGATGCCCTCGTTCGTATAATTAGTTTAGAATTACCAAAAGTATCCAACTGGTTTAAAAGTATTAAACTATCTCTTCATATTAATAAAACGAGCTTTATACACTTTAAACATACAAAAGTATGCCCCAGATCTTCCTTATAATATTGTAATTGATGATGTACCTTAGAACGTAAGAAATGTACACAATTTTTAGGTATTCTTATTGATGAAAATCTAAGCTGGAATGAACACATACGACATACAATAACATGTATTTCTAGAAATATTGGTACACTTTATAAGACAAAAATTATCTTCTTAAGAAAACTCTTTTAATGCTTTATAATGCGCTTATCTTCCCATACATTTCATATTGTACCTTGGTGTGGGCTTCAAGTGCAAAGACAAAAATTAACCCTATTCATTTATTGCAAAAAAGGCGCTCCGCATATGTACTGGCTCCCATTATTTAGCCCATACAAACCCATTATTTTATGAATTTAAAATATTGACTATCTTTGATATAAACGCCAAACAAAGTTTTATCTTAATGTTTAGATTCATGAATAGCCTGCTTCCTGATTCATTTAAGAATTTCTTTGTATTAAATGATACTATTCATTCTTACCCTACTCGGAATTCATTTAACTTTCATTTGATACATCCTAAATTATTGATACTGCATGAATCAATAAAACATCATGGTCCAGATCAATGGAATGCACTCCCAGACGCAATAAAATCATGTAAAACCTTGAATTCATTGAAATTCAATACGGAGAAAGCATTTATGCTAGGGTAAATTGTTTGATCTTTACCCGGTCCTGATTAAATATTCAATATTCTGTCCAGATTTCTATAAACACCCATTACCAACACCATCATCATCACCATCATCATCATTTCTTTTAATTCTTAAAAAAAAATCTTTCTAACATCGGTAAGTTGAAAAAAGTTGTATTTTACTGCTATTTAGGTGTCATCAATTGTCACTTAAGTACCGATTTTGAGTGAAATCAGTTGGGTTTTGTACAGTGGTGTTTGAAATGTTGAGAATCAATAGAACAGGTTTTAATACACAGCCAGGATAGTAATGCAGCTATGTGTGCACTTAAGTACATATGGATAATTAGTACATATCAAATACATTGATGATCGTAATGTCAAAATGAAGCTCACCATTGACTAAAGGGGTTACGTAATCCGAGAAAGTCGATCGCGATAAATAAAACGTGATTTAATCAGCAACTTTTTGATCAGTCGTTTTGTTATTCATCCAATTTCAGTTTTGTTGAAAATTAAAAATGGTGGTACTACATACATGTATCAATATATGAAACATCAACTCATTTATTCGCGATATCTGATTGGTTGATAGGCAGCTTTTATGACATGTAAGCCATTGTTTTCCACAAGTTCTTTCGACACCAGATTCTAAATCATTAAAGCAGAAGATTTTTTAGCCTTGTATAGAATTATGGAGTGCTTTCATATGACAATAATGTTTTGATTGTTTCTTTGTTAAGCACCAAATTCTAAATCATTGCAGCAGAAGATGTTTTAGCCTAGTAAAGAATTATGGAGTGCTGTCATATGACAATAATTTTTTGATTGTTTCTTTGTTAAGAAATCGAAACTGAAAACTACTGCTATCAATTGAAATTAACTTTTACTGGCTAAAGGGTGCAATGTATTTATGTATTTGTATATTTATAGCTAAAAAGCCATATCTCACTGAGCGGCAAATGCTTGCGAACGTAGCGAATTGTGGGGTATCGCCCGTGGTCGTAAAAAGTTCAAAAGGTTCGTAAGAGGTTGCAAGAAAGTTCGCAAACAGTTTTCGTTGTCGCAAACAATTGTTCGTGTCGCAAAGATGTTCAAAACAATTTGCGAATTTATTTGTCCGCAAACAGTTGCAAGCGTTTGCAAAACAGTCGTAGGCCTTGGAAAAGGGTTGTAAGACGGTGTCGCTGAAGTTCTTTTTGATTCGCCAATGATAGCGACCACGTGACCATATGGTTCCTATATCAATCTAAATACTGGGGAAGGTTGCTCACCTCTTTTATAGGGTTGGGTCCAGAGATTTGCCTAGTACAATTATTACCAGGAGTTAGCAAAAGGTCCCAAACATTCACAAATAGTGGCAAAGGATGGGCAAATAGTTGCTAATCTTCGCAAAAACTGTCGCTAACATTTGCTCAAATATTACTAATTGTCGCTAATGGCAGAGGCGAACCCTGATTTTCGCCAACCTTCATCAGAAAAGTTGGCGAATCCAAAATTCGCAACGTTCGTAAGCATACGCCGCTCAGTGAGATACCCCCTTTTAAAAGACTTGGACCAAAAGTTCATGCCACATGTATGTGTAGTCCCATATACCCTATTCTATGTGCAGTGCACGTGAATTCCATTCAAGATTATTCGATTTCTTAACAATTTTCGGATTAAAAAACCTAACGATATACACCGATTGTACTACATATCCAACCTCTCAACAACAACAAAAATGTCCAGATTATAGTCGTGTTACCAGAATTCAACTTTACCTTTAATGAATGGAAACTGAAAATAAGCATTTTCAACCGAGGGTTATGTAAATATAATTCATATAATTATGGGAGTCTTGTCAAAACAAGGTTGAAATAATTGAACCGAAAGTTTTTTCGTGAAATCATTATTTTTTCTTTAATTTAACAATTACCTATATAGTTTTAACATTTTTTAGCCTCTGTTCATGATGTGATTGTAATTTGTATTCTTGATAGATCAAAATCATATCTTCCTAGAACTTCAATTAGCAATCTAAAGAGCCGGGAGATTGATCAATAAAGTTCTGGGAAGATTTGAACTTTATTTCATTGTGATAAAACCATATTATCACAATAATTTCTGAAAAGAGGTAAGAAAAAGTTATTCCAACTTTATGGCAAGAGTGTAGTTTCATTTCTTTGTAACACATGCACATTACTTGGTTAAATTGGTAGGAATATTTAAGCACATTTAATTTATTATAATTAAAAATATACCATTCGCCTTAAACCATGAAAATGGCATGCCGTCTTTAAACGTTGGTTTTCCAGAACACATTTAAAGTAACGTAATGTAAAATTCAAAATTGGTTGACTCAGATTCTGTGGGAGTTTCAGATCTGAATTTCAACTTTATTTTGTACAAGGGATCAATAATATAATATCATTAATTTCTTAGATTTAATATAAATATATATTTTTGATTTCTCTTTAATTCCTACCATAAAAAGCTCCACATATACGATGCATTGAGTTTCCATTGATGGTTTCCATAGAATTTAGACTAATTAAAATATTTCAAGCATATTCAGTAACAGCAGTTTTAAAATAGTCACCCGACATATCAAAATTGTTTTGAATTGATGCAAAATTCAAATCATTGCAAAGGGGAAGCCTTACTGATCAAAATATGTTTGGGGCCGGCAGTAATCATCTCTCAAAAATGTTAATTTTGAGATCCAGATTTTCTGCCTTCAGCGGTCCTCCGTAGAGCGTCAACATTCGTTACGCCACATGCGAGACACAGCTAGCCACAACATTTCATTTTACGCCTTTTCATGATATCTATATGATTTTTCAGCAAATTATTCGTGTTTTTCAAGAGAAAATCTTTCCATCCATATATAATTTGTCCATAATTATCAGATGTCGTGAATTTTCTTCTGGTGCCTACTTTAAGAGTGTAGATCCTACTAATTGGTTAATGCAACTAGCGTATTCAGGAGATTATATATTAAAAAGGGGTTATTGATATGAACAACAAAACGTAGGCTTTGCAAGTCTGGTAAATTTAGGCCATTCGAACAGATATATTAACATAGAAATAAAATATTCATGAAACAAGCTAGGTAAAGAGTCTCTTACGCGTGTAGGAAATAAGAGAAAACAAACGAACATTAAGTAAGAATACTCATGAGTTCCTTGATTTGTTTGGTCATTCTCATTTGTTCTTTTATTTTGTTATTTCATTTGTTCTTTCGTTTATACTTAAATCTGTTCTTGCATTTGTCTACTTTTATTATCCAGAGAAACGAGAGATTTGAATTGCCAAATTTAGATTTTCGTTGCGTTACTCTTTAAGCTTGTTTCTCCATATGTTATCAATCTTAAAAATCTCAGTTATTGCATGCTGGCTTACAGTTAGCCACCTTACTGGAAGGAGTATAGGCCACCATAAAAGCTCGTTTACAAAGACGCTGTAAACCGTACAAAGATTTCTTCATATAGCTCTACGTATAAGATGCAGAAATGTGAATGGTAAACCAGTACACCATACGTCGTCTACGTCATCATTAAAAAAACGCCGCGGTTTACCGCTTCATAACTGAACGGGAGTTAACGCGACAATGGTATTTATAATGTCCCGTATTCTACTCATTCCGTTAAACCAGACACGAGGACGAAAGTCACTATAAACTAATGGAAAAATATCGTCTATAACTTTCATCATAGATATATAATAGTGAATAAAAACACGATAAAGCTTTTCGTATTCTACTCATGGGAGTAAACCGCAAGAATTAACAGCATCCAACAAACACACAACGTGCTCAAGACATTCGCAAGATTTCCAGAAGACCTTAAAATGTTTAGACGCCCTATATTCACGTACCAAGAACGTTCTGATCCGTATTCTACTAATTCGGTTAAACCCGACCCTGGACACTAAATCATGTTAAACAAAAGTAAAACGTAGACCTTAGACTAACTTCCTTTGTTAAACCAAATTTTGAGCCAAGTGTGTGTAACTGCAGGGGTATAAAATGTGAAGGTTGAGAAATACGTTTTCATCTCTTTATTATTTCGCTATAACTAAACTTCAAATTTTCTTCATCAAATGTTGTTTATTTACACAGTTAAAGATCAACAAGCGAAGTAACAATGACATCATAAGGCCAGCTACTTTCAGATTGCATCTTCTTTGAATAAGAACCAGGACCCCGCCCTTGATGAGAGATATTTAGACTTCTACTTTTCTTGTTCTTCCTCTTTCTTCTTTCTTTCTTTCTTTTCATTTTCAATTGGTAATGGGCATTCATCAGAGACTCCATACTTGCAAAAGAGCTATTTGGATGTGTACACCTAACCGGTGACTTATAAATGAAATAATATTAATCACATCTAACGTTATGCATGCCATATTGGTTCTGTCTATGACTACAGTCCAATTACGGTCCAATAAAGCCTACGATGAATGCTACAAGAGTTTGGAAGATTCATTTCCCAGAAAATATTCTTATTCTAGCAGGCCTCATGGTACAAATGGCCTAAAACTGGATAGCTCTTCATGGAAGAATGTTATTCAAGAGATTGCCTAAGAAGAAAAAGAAGACAAAAATTATTTTGGTTGAATAATTGAGTTAGATAATTGAACAATGCTGGGATTTCATTAAGCGAAGCAATAGGAGATCAACTCCGATTTAAAAATATAATAAAAAAATTGATTTAACCAACAGTTTTGCTTCTTACCAATATCTGGCTACCGTTGCATAAAACTAACCATCGATGGTAACTTTGTCATTAATGGTAACTTGCACGGAAACCTTCATTTGATTGGCTGTTGAGTGATGTTGACATGGTAGTTAACAGTGACGGCAAAGTTACCATCAATGGTAAGTCTAATGCAACGGGGCCCTAGCATGTATTTTTATTCTCCTTACCCACGGTTTGTTTAGACCCTGCTTCTTTACTCCCATCACACGGACCATGGATAATGGAAGAATTTTAATTGTTATGATATACATCTTGATGTGTTTGTTTGTTTTGTGTTGATGTATTCTACACGTATGCAATAATAGATGAACGACTATTAAATTCTGAATAGATTGTGTAAATCTTTAACAGGTTTTTACTCATGTAAATCAAAGTAAAATTTAACTCCGATGATTAATAGAAAATTACAACCCTCGTTGCACATCAATCTGTTTATTCCACTTTTGTCCGTGTTTTAAATTGTTATCAGGGTAGTCACCGCTATTGTCTTGGAAGTTGTGGTGTCAAGGTTGTCCTTTAGTTATGTTGCAGGTATAAAACTAGAGGCCCTCGGATGTCAGGAACCCTTTATGTAATCCAGAGAAATCCTCTCCAAAGAGGTATTGACCTTTTTACCCCAAAATACGTTTTGTATGGATCTTTTGGGCTTTATTATAAATGCAAAGGGCACATTGCCCAAAAGAAGGCTGTATTGATAGTGTACCGACTGCAAACCAACCGGAGACCGAAAGTCATAGGCCGACATAGAACCCAACTGGTGGGTGACCGGTCATCCAAACAATGTGCAGTGGTGGCATTAGCAAGTTTAAATCTAGAATATTTTTTCTTTCTTTTTGCCCCATTAAAAATAAGTTCCTTGGCTTTGATCAAATTCGCCACTTTTTAGAGTTTATTATTCATTGTGTTTGAAAGCTTGATAGGATCATGATATGTATAATCAAAGATTGGAGTCATCAGAAAAGAGAATGACTGAAAGAACGTCAGAGGAATTTTCCATTTGATTTACATAAATTTTAAATTATATATATTCTTTTTTGTTGTACACATAACCACAGTTTACATATAGTTATTGACTTTATCGATTCATTTATAATATGATAGCCACAGATGTTAGTTGTTGAACATTTGTGCTGTATTATATCACGATATAGCAAATGGTGGAATAAGTTATTTCAACCATACACCGGAGTACATATATATCAAATACATTGATGATCGTAATGTCAAAATGAAGCTCACCATCGACTAAATGGGTCACAAAATCCGAGAAAGTCGACCGCGAAGGAAAACTCTAGATTTGGTAATAATCCTTGAGACAAAAATGATCCATGGAACGAACAATCACGGAGCCAAGAAGCCGGACAAGGGAATTTTAATAAAACGTGGCTTCATCAGCAACTTTCTGATCAGTCGTTTGGTTATACATCCAATTGCAGTTTTGATGAAAATTAATAAACGGTGGCACTACATAGCAATATATGAAATATCAACCCATTTATTCGCGATATCTGATTGGTTGATCGGCAGATTTAATGACGTGTATGCCATTGTTTTCCACAAGTTCTGTCGACACCAGCTTCTGAATCATTGAAGCAGAAGATATTTGAGCCTTGTAAAGAATCATGGAGTGCTGTCATATGATAATAATATTTGTTATTGTTTCTTTGTTAAGAAATGGAAACTGAAAACAACTGCTATCAGTTGTTTGGTTATACATCCAATTGCAGTTTTGATGAAAATTTATAAACGGTGGCACTACATAGCAATATATGAAATATCAACCCATTTATTCGCGATATCTGATTGGTTGATCGGCAGATTTAATGACGTGTATGCCATTGTTTTCCACAAGTTCTGTCGACACCAGCTTCTGAATCATGAAGCAGAAGATATTTGAGCCTTGTAAAGAATTATGGAGTGCTGTCATATGACAATAATTTTGTTATTGTTTCTTTGTTAACAAATGGAAACTGAAAACAACTGCTATCAATCGAATGGATTTTTGTTTTACTGGCTAAGGGGCTGCAATGTATTGCTATGTGTATGGCTAGAAAGCCATATTCGAAATACGACAAGAAATAGCTAAAAGTCTCGGAGCAAAAGTTCATGTCACATGTATGAGTGGTCCCATATACCCAATTCTGTGTGCAGTGCACGTGGCTTCCATTCAAGATTATACGATTTCTTATCATTATTAGGATTTTAAAAGTTCAGAATATACACCGGTTGTACTACATAACCAACCTCTCAACAACAACAAAATGTCCAGAATTCGTCTCGTGACCAGAACTCAACTTTATCTTTAACGAATGGAAACTGAAAACAAGCATTTTCAACCGAGGGTTATGTAAATATAATATAAACAAGGTTTGAAGTAATTGAATTCAAATTCATTGTTTAATCTTGCGTGTTAATAAAGTGCTTTTATATGACATTATGGCTTTCATATCTCCAGTAGTGAATACGTCCTATATAGACAAGGTTTTGATATAATTAAACCAAAAGTTACTACTTTCAATATTGCGTGTCAATCAATTGTTTTTTATATAATATGACATTATGGTATCATTTCTGGGGTTAATGAACGGAAACTGATAATAACATTTAAACAGAGTGTTTACTGGAAAAGGGGCTACATCTGGGAATCGTCGTATAGTTGTTTTTACAATGAATAAATTAATCTTTAAGAGAAAGCCCTTATCATCCAATCGTGAAGGAATCCTTATAATAAAAGTTAATTATTATCTTTTTTAAATCACATGAAATGCATTTTATCAGAATAAGTTGTGTTTACCATGACAGATAGACATACTTCTAATTTGTTAAATACCTGAAGTAATGAAGTAATTGTTATGTTGAATATTTTGTAGCACCCACAGGAATAAAATTACATGTAATAGGATTTCATTAAATTATATTTAATTAAATTGGACTACCATAGTCAAAGTCAGAATTTTCATGTTAAAATTTATTTAAAAGGCCATGTGTAGGCATAATCGTGAATTCAGTCAACATTTTTGTAAAATCATTATTTTTCTTTATTTAAATTGTTGCCCATAAAGTTTTAACAATTTTTGGCCTCTTTTCATGAAGTGATTGTAATTTTTATTCTTGATAGATCAAAATCGTATCTTCTCAGAACTTCAATTAGCGATTTAAAGAGCCATAGGGATTGATCAATCAAAATCTTGGAAGATTTGAACTCTAAAACTTTTATCTCTAAAACTATCTTGTCACAATCATTATATGAAAAGAGGTAAGAAAAACTTATTCCAACTTTATGGGCAAGAGTATAATTGCATTTCCTTGAAACAAATGCACATTACTTGGTTGAATTGATTTTTAAGAGGGAATATTTCATTCGCTCTAAACCATGAATAAACGCATGCTTTTGTAATACTTCGGTTTACGCAAGCGCATTTAAAATTTCCTAATGTAAAATTCGAAAAGGGTTAATTCAGATTCTGTTGTAGCTTAAATTATGAAATTCATGTTTTTCTTCTATATCTCCATTATTTTGTACAAGGGATCAATAATATAATATCATGAATATCTTAGATTTAAAATAAATAAACTTATTGATTCGTCT
Organism: Mesocentrotus franciscanus; assembly: GCA_037976565.1. Lineage (NCBI taxonomy): Eukaryota > Metazoa > Echinodermata > Echinoidea > Camarodonta > Strongylocentrotidae > Mesocentrotus > Mesocentrotus franciscanus. Next base: position 18,167,885 of record CP137673.1, read on the forward strand.
TAAATTCATACATTCGGGAACTATTTCAATTCGTGCTATAAGAAGCTCCACAAATACCATGACGAACGCTAGATCGATTGTGTACAAAACTGATGAACTTGGTGTTATACTGAACAATAGACACATTTACATAGCAGCTATAACTGAGACATGACAAACGCCTGATATATCAGATGAACAGTTGTCAATAAACAATTACTTGATATTCACGGATTACCGCCATACACAGCGTGGTGGGGGAGTAGCATTGTGTATGTTCAGAAAGATATACCGATCTTTCCCCTTACCATGATTATGTGTTCCTTCTGAATCTGAATTTGAATGTGTCTGGTTGAGAATACGACCACATAGATTACCTAGATGTATATCAAGTATCATTGTATGTCTAGTGTATATCCCACCATGACCCCCTCATCACACCACCCTGATTGATCACATAACCAATTCGATTGATGTGTTAGGCACTATGTCTGTAGTTAATTTGGGTGAATTTAACCGGGTAGATGTAGACCCCTTGTTGAGAGTACATGGACTCAAACAAATGGGAGATAAGCCAACTAGAGGTGAGGCAATTCTTGATTTGATATCGACTAATATGAATACAAACTACATGTCACCCAACATTGACTCTCCTCTGGGAATGAGTGACCATAACACAGTGATATGGACTGCATAGAATACAACAAATGCTCCCAACAACGAAATCAAGAAAACATCACGTCCATGACATATCAAGGGATCCACGAGTTTGGAAAGTGGACTACATCCCAATTTTGGCAGGAAGTCCTTTCCGCACCAGAAACAGAATCAAAGGCAAATGCTTTTTATACCTTGATCCAAGGAGCATTAAATGAATACTTTCCTCGTAGATCAGTCAAACTGCACAATGCTGACAAGCCTTGGATGACCGCACGAGTGAAATACACCATTAATATCCGTCAGGAAGCGTTTGTCCAAGGTTCCTCAACCGAATGGAAGCGCTACAAGAACTTGGCCAGCAACCAAATCAAACAGGCTCTGGAGAACTTCTTTGTTGTCCTTGGCAGCAGGGGCGGATCCAGCCGGCGGCAAGGGAGGGGGCCTAAAAAGGGGCCCACTTCGTGCGAAAATTTGAAAATCGTGCCGGTCGATTTTTCGCTCAGTGGGGGTAGTGAGCACAATTTTTTTATTTTTGGAACCCGAAAAAATTTTTTCCCTCCGGGAAGGGTTATTATTTTTTCTACCGCCACCCCTTGGGCGCCAGGGGTAGTGAGCACAATTTTTTTATTTTTGGAACCCGAAAATTTTTTTTCCCTCCCGGAAGGGTAATTTTTTTTCCACCGCCACCCCCCCCTTGGGCGCCAGGGGAGGGGGCCCATCTTCTTTTTTTCTTCAAAAAAGGGGGTTTTTACCTGTTTTTTTCTAGGGAAGGGGCCCGGGCCCCTGGATCCGCCACTGCTTGGCAGAACTAAGAACTTCAGGACTAAGAACTTCAAACCCCTCAAAATGGCACAGTGTTATTCAGCTTTTCGCCAATAAGATCACACAACCCTCACCTATATCTGTGCCAACGCTACCTGAAGCCAGTGATGAGGAAATAGCTAATGCCATTAACCAGGAATTTCCTTCTACATCACAGGGTCGACCGCCTCTAAGTACTTAAGATCTTCCAACATATCTTCCTTCTCTAGAGCCTCCACAGATCGAAGTGTGAGAGATGTATCGGGAGCTGAACAGGATCAACGTTGAAGAAGGCCATCGGCCCTGATGACTTGCCAAACATAATTCTCAATGAATTTGCTTGCGAGATCAGCATACCCATGACAGACATCTTCAACTACTCTCTCAGAGAAGGCAAGGTCCCTCAGACCTGGAAAGACGCAGATGTTGTTCCCGTGCTAAAAGAGAAATCTCCTGTCATCACAAAACTCAGACCTGTGTCTCTAACATCTCAATGTGCGAAAATTTGTGAGGGATTCGTGGCTAAGTGGATCCAACATGACATGGGACCAAATGTTGAGCGACATCAGTATGGAAGACTCAAGGGCTCCTCAACCACACACTGTTTGATTGAAATGATGCATCAATTCTACAAGGAATCAGACAAACAGGATTTTGTAGGAAATCTTGTGGTCACAGATTTGTTCAAAGGCCTTTGACACGGTAGACCACACCGTGGTTGTAACTAAGCTCTGAAATATGGGAGTCCGTCCGGAAATCATCCCATGGATCGCCGACTTTGTAATGAACGGGCACCAGAGAGTAAAGTACCAAAGCGCTATCTCTTAATCCTGGAAGAAACTAACCTGTGGCGTTCCACAGGGAACAAAGATCGGCCCCCTAGCCTTTTTAGCAGTCATCAATGACGCACTGGAATCGACAGATTGGCATACAGTGAAGTATGTGGACGATCTTAGCATCGGGGAGACAAAGACCGTTAATGAGCCTTCTCACCTTCAGAAAGCTGTCAACGACCTGGTACAATGGGCTGACCAAAACTACTTACACCTAAATGCAGCTGAATGTAAACAACTCCAGATTTGCTTCAAGAGAATCAAACCAGCACCACCGGACATATCTCTAGGTCCGAATGTTTTGGATGTGGTCAATGAAACAAATATCCTCGGTGTCTGGGTTCAAGATGACCTGAAATGGGACAAACAAGTCAAAGAAATGTTGTCGAAGAGCAAGAAACGAGTACACATATTGAGCAGACTAAAGAAATTTCGAACCCCACGAGAAGACTTAGTTGCCGTTTACAAGTCCCACGTCCGGCTAGCTATGGAATATGCAGCACCGGTGTGGCACCCTGGACTCACAAAGCAGCAGACTAGTGCTCTGAAAAAAATCAAAAAGAGAGCAAAGAGAATTGTGCTTGGAGCGGAACTCGCATATACAACTGCTCTCAAAGAAGCTTCAGTGGAAACATTAGAAGAAAGAAGGCATGACCTCTGCACAAAGTTTGCGGAAGCATGCGTACGTTCCCATAGAAGATACTCAACTGTGCTCCCTCTCAACGAGATAACTCATTCTATGCAGCTCCGGACCAGCCGAACGTACAAAAATATTAATGCCAGGACAAAAAGATATCAGAATAGCCCCAATCCATTTCTGACAACTTGCCTAAATAAATAACGGCAAGGTTGTGTGATTGGGGTGAATAGAGAATAATGTATGCCTAAATCTATATATATGTTGTTTAATTCAGCATTGCCAACTCATGAAACGAAACCGGTATCACTATTTATTTATTATTAATAAATATTTTGAAATCATAACATATTTCTTATATAATTAAATTTATATTTCCAGGGCCTAATCCCTTATTGAGGCATGAAGGTGAGTAATACGCATAGCATTACAGGTATCAACAAGTTTCTTTTTCTGATCAATTAAGCACTAAATTACCATATAAATTACTAATTTACCCAATTTCTACTGAATGATGCAAAACCAAATAACACAATATTAATAGAAATATGTTTTTTTATAAATATTAAAAATAATCTATTCAATACTCTGTTGCGGAAAATCTTTGTTTCTTATGCCATGAATTTTGTTGTTCGTACTTACTTCTTATAAGAACAATTTACTCTTTGAAAATACATGGTTGACGCGGTTCTAGGACACCTACCCCCTGGAACCCCGATAACCACCCCTAGGATAACCACCCTCTAGGACAACTACCCCCTAGGACAACTACCCCCTTGGGCAACCACCCTCTAGGACGACTACCCCTCGGGACAACTACCCCCAGACAACTACCCCCTAGGACAACTACCCCGGACAAATACCACCGGACAACTAACCCCCAGACAACTACCCCTACGACAACCATCCTCTGGGAAAACAACCCCCAAACTCTCCTAGGGGTTGTTGTCCGGGGTGGTTGTCCGGTAGTTGTCCTAGTAGTTCTCTGGAGGTAGTTGTCCAGGTGTAGTTGTCCTAGGGGCAGTTGTCCTAGGGTAGTTGTCTGGGGTAGTTGTCCGGGGAGTTGTCCCGGGGGTAGTCGTCCTAGAGGATGGTTTCCCTAGGGGGTATTTGTCCTAGAGGGTTGTTATCCTAGGGGTGGTTATCCGGGGTGGATGTCTAGGGGGTAGGTGTCCGAATACGGGTTGACGCGTATGCCATGTTCTTGTCCTAAAAATAATTAATTTCATTACTTCGTCGTATAAATAGAGTAAAATATATAATTGAATCATGCTTATTGCTAATATTGTGAATTGTCACTAGAAAATGAACTAAGTATTGATTAATATATTATGTGTTTTAACTGGTATTATTTGAAACAATTGTCAAAAATTGTGATATGATTTTAATTGTAAATTGTCATGCAAATCGGCCGAGGCTGCGAAATGATGATCTTAATAAACTGAACTGAAATTAACTAACCTGATATACGATATTCTATAAACGCTTTCCATAAAAATCTAGACCAGTGGTTTTGAACCGGGGTGCAGTGGCGCACTGGGGTGCCGCGAGACATGTTTGGGGTGCCACGAGAGAATTTAAGTAATATATTTATTTTTTTTTTAAAGTTATCATTAATTTTGGAATAATATCGATTTCGTGAAAACCAAATATTGGAAAACGCTAGAGTACATACTATTTCACGAGGAAATAGCATTTTAAAGATAATAAAATGTCTTTTTTCCTCGCTCGCTTCGCTAGCTCGCTCGCAACCTTTAAAAACATGATGATTTCAGGCAGTGAAGTGCCTGAATACCTCCATATAACATCTCTCATAGCAGCCAATATATCTATACTATAGTACACTTTACGTCGTTTACGTCATCATTATTTTGTTTATGCCGCGGTTTACCACTTTGTTTCTGAACGAGTCTTAACGCGACATTGGTGTTGATAACGGCCCGTTTTTTACTCGTTCCGTTAAACCAGACACGAGGATAAAAGTCACTTTAAACAAATAGAAAAAAAAATCGTGTACAACTTTCTACGATATATCAAGAGATGAATGGGACTATAGATTCGAGAAATAGTAGTGAGTAAAGACACGATATAAAGCTTTTCGTATTGTACTCATGAGAGTGAACCGCAAGAAATCCAACAAACACACAACGTTCTCAAGACATTCGCAAAACATCAAGAGGGCGTTTAAACGTTTAGACGCCCTTTATTCACGTACCAAGAACGTTTTAATCCGTATTCTACTAATTCAGTTAAACCCGACCCTGGACACAAAATCAAGTTAAACAAAAGTAAAACGTAGACCTTAGACTAATTACTTTCTTCGTTAAACCAGGCTAGGAAACCTTTATTTAAACCAGAGAAATCATCTCCAAGGAGGTATTGACCTTTCTTTATCCCAAAATGCTTTTTTTTTCTTGGATCTTTTGGGCTTTTTATGTATTCCAAGGGCACATTTTCCAAAAGAAGGCTGTATTGATAGTGTACCGACTGCAAACCGATTGGAGACCGAAAGTCATAGGCCGACATAAAACCCAACTGGTGGGTGACCGGTCATTTGGAGGGGGCGGGGGCCTTTGTGTTGAGGACTAAACATGTATTCTGAAGTTGTGATCACCACGACCTGAGACGACAACATTCATCACATTAGCTCTCCGTACGTGGTGACTCTGCCTCCTCTACCCGATCCTAAAGCCCCCATCACACCAAACGAGTTCTCACTACGTTCTAGAAAATGTTGTCAATCGGGCTCAAACTGTGTGAAAACGGAGTTGAACGTAGTAGCAACTGTTTACGATCTGTTTAAGAACTTCATGGACGGGCTCGGACTGGTTAGGACGGGAGGGTGCTCTAGAACTTTGAGCCTGTTCAAAACTTTCCCCGTCCTGCAATTACACGCAGTGACAACGTACTTAAAACGAGATTGACGTACTACGAATGGACCAATTGACGTTCTATGAACGGAATTGCCGTACTTCGATCCTATTAGGAACGTGTTACAACGTGACGTGGTCGAGCATCAATAAGCAGTAGTATAAGTCCCCATCACACCAAACTAGTTCTCACTACGTTCTAGAACCGTCCTAGAAAATCGTAAAACGGGTTGTGGTCGGGGTAGAATGTCTAAATAATGCATATAATACGATCCTAGTTCGTTCATAAACAGTCCTCAATACGTCCATCTCGTCTGTACCCCGTCCACAGTCAGTTCATATCAAGTTCAGATCGGGTAAATTTGACATTTCAAAGCAGTCCAAGCCTGTCCGAAATCAGTTTAAACCCGTTCTTAACTAGTTCTACCTCGTTCCCAATACGTCCAAACAATTCTAACTAGTTCGCAACTTGTTCTAACTAGTTTGTAACCCGACCACCCCGTTAAGAGACAGTTCAACTCGTCCTCATCTCGTTCTTAGTGCGTTCGAACGCGCTCCTATCGTGCGTGTGCAATCCCGTCTTGGCTCGAGGGCTATAAAAACCCAGCGCGTTCTTGCCATTCCTCATTATACTACTGCTAATTGCTACTCGTTGTAACACGTTCCTAGTAGGATCGAAGTACGGCAATTCCGTTCGTAGTACGTCCATCTCGTTATAAGTACGGTGTTACTCCGTCTAATTGCAGGACGGGAAAATTTTTAACAGACTCAAAGTTCTAGAGCACCCATCCCGTCCAAACCAGTCCGAGCCCGTCCATGAAGTTCTGAGAGAACTGTTACTCCTCTGAAAGACACTAAAACAGCATATAATTGATATTATTGTAATATATTGCTTATATATTATATAAGCAAAATTTTCTCCTGGCCAAACTAGTGCAGATAGGCTTTAAAACGATATTTAGACATAGATCTGCATACTATTTAATGTACAAGATATACACGCAAATATGTGTATTACTGATATATAAGTGAAGTTGTTAATGGGAACTAGAAGTTAGCACAAATGCTAGTCGAGCCTAGTTCCAACTAATTAACTAAATACCCTAGAGAACTGAAGGAGGGGGAGGAGGGAGAGAGTGAGGAAAAAATTGCAGCTTGCGACAAAACCCTTAACTGATTGGAAACACGAGATGGCGCTGCAACAAATTAGAGCAGAAACGTCATGGAGTGACGGTTGGACATAGTACGGTCATGGGAGAGGGTGAGAAACAGAAAGGAACTGCTCACTAACTCCAAAAGAAAATATTTCAACTATTCTAGGGTCATGAATATGCATTTTGTATCATAAAAAAAAGTTCTACGAAATCCAAAAGGGTGCAAAGTATTGAAAAATAGGCCTATCAACAATAATTAGCATCATTATCAAGAAGCCCGAACAGATCTGACTGTAGTCGGTTTCAATTGGGTACACCTTGACACCCCTTATTTTGTTGTGTGCTTGCCCAACAACGTAACTTGAGTCGTAATCTGTCCAACCTGGGCTCAGTCTTATAAAGAGTTTCGATGGATCCGAATCCATCGCAAGTCCTCCAACAAAATCAAGTTTGCAGTCCCCTATCTCTTATGTACATAGTTGCGATTGATATCAATTGCTAATTAGTTGCGATTAATCGGAACTGTTCATAAGACAGGGCTCTGAACCGAGTTGGCCAAACCATGTTTGATATCAAAGCTCCCCCACACTTGCTTCATTTCATAAGAAAATTAAATTAATTTTTGATAACTTCCTGAAAAAGATGTATACACTCATCAGCCCTGAATTATCATAAAAATAACAATAATTGATGTATCTAGCGCCTCTTCAAGAGGATACACGGCGCTGTGAATATTCATAAATATTTATTTTCTTTCTTTCTTTTCTCTATCTAAAGTTTTAAATGATATATTCAAAATAAAGCAAGGAGCTAGCCCTCGACAGGTTTTTGCTTCTCCACTGTTGATATTACCACCCTTTTCTCACTTTGTACAATTATATTATATATATATATATATATATATATATATATATATATATATATTGATAACATACCGATAACAATAAAATGTTTCATAGTCAATTAAAATCATTACTTGACAAAGCACTAAGGGCGAAAGTTTGCAAAACAATTTCTTTTTGAATTTAGGAATTAACGCGAATTAACACGATCGGAGACTATTTACGAAAAATCAACCTAAGGCAATTTCAGTAGCCTTGTGTGTATATTGCAATGTGAGAACATGGCAATGACGTATTACCTATCCGAACATTGCCCTTGAGTTGAATTTTTCTAAAATAGTTGGGATCGTGTTGGTAAGTGTATGAAGTTTCAGCCGAACAACTGACGCAGGAGCAAGTGTCGTACAACAATAAATATTACCGGATTATCACCAGGAAAACTACATACGGACAACTTCCCTCAACTACTATACTCTAGGACAGATACATGACAGGACAACGACCCTCGGACAATGGCTACAGCCTCGAGACCGACACCCCACTACAGGGGCGGATCTAGCCGGCGGCAAGAGAGGGGGCCCAAAAAGGGGCCCACTTCGTGCGAAAATTTCCGCTCAGTGGGGGGTAGTGAGCACATTTTTTTTGTTGCCCCCGAAATTTGTAAATTGGAAAATCGTGGGGGGTAGTGAGCATAATTCTTTTTTTCTTCTTTATTTTGCTCAACGGGGGGAAAGTGCTATTTTTTCCAACCACCATTCCCCCTTGAACGCCAGGAGGGCCCATCTTCTTTTTTTTAACAAAAAAGGCTGTTTTTACCTATTTTTTTTCTAGGGAGGGGCCCCCTGGATCCGCCACTGCCCCACTAGAACGACAGCCCATTAGGCAATACCAATCTCTCGAGCCTTTTGAAAAGCTATTAAGGGTGCACGAAATCGTTCGATTTAAAAGTGTTTATGTTACAATAATAACCCATTATCCCACTGATTCCCCAACACACACACACACACACGCACAACAACAAGAAAAGCACCAACAACATCACCAACAACAACAACAATAACGACAACAGCGCCAATGACAACACATTGGTTAAGAACCGGTGCTTCATGAAATTGTTTCAGTGATGTTGTTTCCTGATCCCTTTCTTGCAGGAGCGCCCTCTTCCCCTTCACCAGCAAAGACTGAATGGACACCATGACCATGTCGAAGATCTGTTCTCCCCACAACATCTCTGAGGGCTCTACCGAAGCTGGGGATTTTAGCGGCATAGATGATAGGGTTCGCACATGAGTTTGCAAAGGCAAGGATGACGAAACTTCGGGAGAGAGGACTGTAGAGATGGGTGAAGTCGAAGAAGCAATGGTTGAAGAACAGGAACTTAAACTGAAGAGGTGTCCAGCAGACGATGAAAGTGGTGACGACGATGATGAGCATTTGAAGGACGTGGCTTTGCGCCTTGCGGAGCGCCGTGGCACGACGCTGACATAGAGAGTAAATGGTCCATAAGTGCGCTACCGACTGGTAAGGAGTGAACACATTCTCCATTTGTTACATAAAGACTGTAGAAACTTGCAGTGTTAATGACACCGGATACAACCCAGATGATGATGACGGCAATTGAGGTACGCTTGGGAGAAAAGAATCGTTGAAACCGGAAAGGAAATCGTACAGCCATCAACCTCTCGAACGATATGGTTGTCAGGGTGAAGATGGATGTGCAATTGGATGTCCACATGTAGCTATAAGGGTGGACGACCTTACAGAAGACCTCACCTCCAGTGGTGTTCGGATACCGGGCCACTTTAGGGTGTGGTATGATGAAGATGGATGTTAGGAAATCGGCCACGGCTAAAGCACCAATCAAGGTGTCGGTAGCACAGCGTCGACGTCCTGGCCAAAAGATGACCAGCATTACCAACAAGTTCCCTAGGATACCGATGATGGCTAGGAACAACTGGACAACCTGCCACCACTCCCAGGAAAAAGGATCCCACACCCATTCGTCATTTCTGGAGATGTTCTGCCAATTAATATTCATCGTTGTAATTGTCGTTATCTCAGTTGTGTGATGAGCCATGTTGGAGAGGGTAAGATTTTGAAGTTGGATGCTCTCAACTGTGATAGTCTTTACTATTAAAGATGTCGTTTACCTACGATAAGGAAAAACGTCGAGGATGAAAAGCATACCAACAAGCACTCAAAACATTTCATGACCTTTTCTATTGTGCATGGGGATCATGAATAAAGGGAAACAACAAAAAATGACACTGTCAATGCTTAAACCAATGAAAACATATAATCGTCTAAACAAATCTAAAAACCTTTTTCCCACTTAATTGCATTGTTTAATTTGCACAGTTTGCCGTCAAATTAGACTTCAAGGATGATAAACACAATAAAATATAAAAATACAAAAGCAACAGTAAAAACAAATCATCCACAGTGTTTGGGACTCACATATGAAAGAAGAAAATAAATCTGTGAAATATTCGATCAGAAAAAAGGAGTTGTTAGGCACTTCCCATAACGTACCACTTAACACATACACACACACACACACACCCACACACACACACACACACACACGCAAAATTAAAAGAGGTATATTTCTAATACTACAAAGTTCTAGTTTAAATTTCTACACGGTGAATATCAGTCATAGATTTGGTGATGTCAATTTTCTTCAATGCAGGTGAAAGAATAGATTTATGGAGAATTCAAGTCTGTAATTCTTTTGCCTTTGAGATAGGCTGCATTTATTGCTGACTGCAATTACAGTAGATTCCGGAACCGCTATTTCGATATTAAAATACAGATATATTTTACCGGGAAACCTAGTATATTTATGCAATAATATGCAGACATAGCCTATGTAGATATAAAACTCATCATATGGTGGACACTTTGATAGTATTATTAATTTGCTCCTGCACGGGGAATGGTACTTCTCTGAACTTACAAAACGCGAATCTGTTTATAGATTTTGCTCGAAACAAAACTGATATCTGATCTTCCTTCGACAGAAACAATAGGCTCGCTAAACAAGATAATCGAAACGCAGTGATGTCAGTAGATGTCAAATTTGATTTTGATTTCCATTGTCAGTTATCTTTTACAGCGAGGAAAAAAGCAAAATTGACAAGGACAATATTCACGAAACCAAAAGCAGTCACTAAATGCAGCCTAATGGATGATATGATATGACTAGAAATATTAATTTGTAGCATTTAAAAATGACTTGAACTAAAAATAAAATATATTTAAACGCATGTGGGAGGGACATCTGATTTGGTTTGGCGGTACGCTCACTTGGTCAGCTCTCTGTATTTGCTTATACAAACTGTCTGTACCCCCACCCACCACCCCACCTACTAATTAAAAAAATCACTCTACACCCTACATATAAAAGTCTTTTCACCAACATTATACGCTGCGTTCTAACAAATATATCAAAATTAATCATTTTAACTCCACCATAATTATAATTCTGATACATAATTTTTCTTTTTATACGATCTTTCCCTCCCCATACAAATTTAAATGATATTTTCTCCACTTCTATATAAACCCATAAAGGGACAACAAGGAGGGATGAAACATAACTTAACTTTGTTAGGGCATCAGTTTCAATAAATGTAATTTACCCATGATAGTCAAATCCCGTTTTTCCCCACCAACCTAGCAGCTTTTTTTTTTTTTTTTTACTTAATATTTCTTTAAAATTCAAATCATCTTTTAATCTAAAATCGACTGAAAATTTAACTCCTAAAATTTTTACTTCCCTAGCGAATTTTACAAATAAAGGCCCATCTGGGTTTTCAGTTTCCTCACTCATATACATAAAATGTGTCCTTTCCTTATTCACCTTTAAACCAATAACTTTTTCAAAATTTTAAAATATATATTGCAACCTTCTTATTGAGTCTATGTCTCAAAAAAAAATTGTCATATCATCTGCATACAATACTTGTCTTATTTCATGTTCCCCAAAATGTATCCCTTTAATTATTTTGTCCCTCCTTACTTCATGCGCCAATAATTATATTGAAACCAAAAACAACTTGATAGGACTACAATGGAATACCTTGTCTGATCCCCCCTTTCTAGATTGAAATAACCAGTTAAATACCCCCATTCATAATACAACTACTTATAACATTATATAATATCTTCACCAAAGAACAAAACGAATCACCAAAACCAAACAATTTTAACACTTTCAATAAATATTGATGGGATACAGAATCAAAAGCTATTTCAAAATCTACCGCAATCAAAAACCCTGTCCTTGCTCCAATGAATGCCTAGAATAAACCAATATATCGTTTATCAATCGAACCGCTTCCCCAATATTCCTGTATTTTATATATCCCACCTGATCATAATGAATTATTTAATTTTGATCCTAGTTGCTAAAGTCTTCGATAATATTTTATAATCTACATTTAACAGCGTAATGGGTCTATAATTTTTGATATCCAACGCATCTTTTCCCTCTTTTTCTATCAATGTGATAGTCCCTTGTTTTTGAGATACCGTTAATTCACCCCTTACAAACGCACACACGCACACACATTGAGCATGGATGAGATTTATCAAGGATATACAAGGCCAGGGAGAGACTGAGAGAGAGAGAGAGAGAGAGAAAGGTTCGATGCCCACCTACATTTCCAAATGATAAACTATGAGTAACTGAGTAAGAAATATTTAATTAAGGTCGTTCAAGTGTGTAGGTTTGTTGTTCTCAGCAATTATTGGAAAGGGGGTGGAAGGGTGCTGGTAGGTTAAATACTAAGACAACATCAAAACAAGAAATGACATTAGTTCGAATTCTACCAGAATAAATGAGGTGTATATTGGCACAGATGGCGCTTTACAAGATATTGTTGTCAACCCAACCGGAGACCGAATGCCTGTATGTCGATATAACTGCATTAGTCACACTCTATTTTTCGAGATACGATACAGCAGAGTCAAACTAATGACGATAAAGACATTGTGCCAGTTGCAGTCAGAAGAGTGGGGAACAAAGTTCTGTTAAAGTCCACTTTCATACATTCATGAAGGTAATGATACAAATCATACAACAATAAACATGTTCACGAATGTACTCTCTGCTCGCCTAAGACACAGTGAACTTCAATCCTGGAAAAATGGTGTCTTTGTGTAAAATCTGCATAGGGAATTGATCAGCGTTGATAACTAGTATCATAATTAATCTCTAGAAGGAGAACTTTGGCTTGGTGTTGTTGTGAAAGGTGGCACAGTTTCTCTAATTACACTCAAAAAATCTCTGACGATAAACCTCGACTTTGCTTTAAGATTCCCTCCCCCGTATGCTTTGCTTTCCTTGGATAAATTTAGTATACAACTGTAAATAATTTTTTGTGTGTGTTTTGTGCATCTTAGTTTGTTGCATGAGGCATGCTTATAACTAATTTCAAGTTCCCAAATTATATTATCTTTATATCATTTTGCGTCAAGTAGTGCAATGATATGAATTACCAAGTTTACAGAACTTATTGATAGGAGATCCATTTGTTCACTTGGAATAGTGTAGGGCTAAGAATAGTATACAGGAGAGGTTCGTTTTTTTTGGGGGAGGGGAATCTTCCAAAATCATTATTTTTTCTTTTCTTTTCTTTTTCTTGGTCAACAGAAGAATGGTTGAGCATGTAAATAGCCTTATAATGAGATAGTTCAATTTTTGTAATGTGCGGATAAAACAAAAAGTGTAATGACGAAGATCGTCATTGAAATAATAGGCATGAAGAAAGAAATGCACGTTTAGGCCTTCTACCGAGCTATGCCCACGGATATGCCCACGGATACCAGTAATGGACCACGCCCACTTACCCATCCACCCAAACTGAGCGGACTCATATTGGGGGATTACCCCGATTCCGTCGCCACGAGATTCGGCAAGAAGTTCACAGAGCTCTCCCATTCATGCCCAGCTTATATTATACCAGCCTATCAACATTCGCGCGTGCCGATATTATTATCATCCTATCCATTCAAGCATGATAGCCTGGGTCGCGGAAAGCGGTACGGAGTACGCCCCGCTGGCCGAAACACACCACCAGCAACTTGCATGTAAGCTAGCTATTGATACAGTATACACACAGCTAGCTAGCTCGGCGCGTTATCGGCGATCTCACGCACATTTTCCGTAGCTGCTGTACACTGAGCATGAGGCTCGCTATCGCTGATCGGATTCTAGTTCTCGCTCTATAGGAGTCCACATATGCATTAGCGAAGTGTGTGTTGAAGACCATTGGATGTGCCGAAAAAAATCGGTTGGGGGTAGAAGCATACTTTCATTTTTAAAAAGTGGATAATTTTCGCTGGATTTGCGCCTTGACAGTGGATTTATAATGTCGAATTCGTCGTTTGAGATGAAGGGATTCGCTAGGAGGGGAGCGTTACGTCAGAAGAACGTGCATGAGATCAAAAATCACAAATTCATCCCGAGGTTTTTCAAGCAGCCGACATTTTGTAGTCATTGCAAGGATTTCATATGGTAAGTACACACGTACATTGCATGTTGTAGATATAACATTGCGCGGATGCACTGACCTCGCAAATCATTAACGAATCAGGTCATATTTATTATAAATGATCATTCATTCATCACAGGGATCATGTATTTAGGCTTTCCAATCGAATTGAAAAGAAATGTTCCAGTTTGAAGTCAGATCTTTGTACTTGTAGGACAATAGTACGTGGAATATTTAGTTTACCATCTTGTTATGTGTCCACTTGAGTGATCATGACTGATGTACATGTAGATGATGGCATACATCTTGCATTTTTGCACTGGATGTAACCTTTTCAAAATGACCATCTTTACTTTTCAACAAACATTTTTAAATTTTAGTGATGTAGCAAGCAGCAAGGTTTGGGATTCACATTAATGAGAACATTAAACTAGATTTAAACCATGTCTGAATTAAAAAAAGTGAGGGAGCAAGTTTAGAATACAAAAGGAACACTAAACCTAATCCTAACCCTAACCCTAGGTCTTCGACGTTTATGTACATAAACCCTATTGGTGGGGTATTTTAAAGTTAAGCCTAAGTGAGAGTGATTGAGATTGATTTTTGTGATAAAACTGCACTTTGGAGTTCAATCACAGAAATTGTGATCTGAAAATAGGCAGCATGTTAACCCATGGCCTACTGGATCCGAGTGGTCCCTGTATTATGCCTATGGGAAATAGAGAAATTCAGTAGTCAATGCCTCAACGGGTTAATATATTGCTATACCTGTAGTACACACATCACATGTGGCTTCACTGTACAACTTGCAGCCTTGTAAGATTTTTCAACAATATTTTTGTAAATTCCTGAGCCCAAATCCTGAAGATAAAAACCACCCACAAAAGAAAAATTCCATGACAGTATTGATACAGGAACCACCGAATTGCCATGGGCAATGGATACTTGTACAAGGTTTTATGCAGGTATTGGTAGGCCTACTCCAAGTACTACATGTACATGTACAGTGTATATCAAAATGAAGGACTATGATTTCCTTGTAATATATGACCCCGTTCTCACTCACTTTGAAAGTGGTCTAAGTTAGACCGCTCCAGAGGAACGGGTCTTGAGGAACGGTTTGCGAGCGTTCACACTCCGAGCAGTTTTATATGGCTCAAACCACTCCACGAGTCAAAGTGGTCTTGTTGCTATGGCAGCTCAGATCAGCGGGTCAATTTTTCGCGCGGAATACAAACCGTATGTACCGTGTTTCGCGCGGAACGTCACTAGCTCACTTCCGTTCAAAGTACGCTTCCGTTCACATTGCACGTTAGAGCGGTCCAAACTGCTCTTAATAAGACCCGTTCCTCAAGACCACCTCCCGAGGTGGTCTTCTGGAGCGTCCAGAAGTCCACTTCCTGGACCACTTTGACCATTCTCACTCACCTAAGAACCGCTCCTGAGGAACGGGTCTTAGTTAGACCGCTCTAACGAAGTGAATGAGAACGGGTTTATGTCAATCTTATGCCATTAAGCTATCCGTTTATTTTAAATGAAGTTTTGAGGACTGTAGAAAAATAGGCTCAGAGAAACAAACACATTTTCAAATTCCGCGTCAGTGATATTTTTAACTTTCCAGTCAGACAAAGCACACATATACTGTAGCGAGGTATGTGACCTTTGAACTTTGATCAGTAAGTGTGCTCATTTGAAGGACAATGCAAACACTCCATCATTCAGATTGGAAGCAATGTTTTGTAGATCACACGTATGCTGACTTTTTTCCTCTTTTTGTCAAGAAAACTTCACGTTTATTTACATTTGTAGGAAAGTTGATAACAGTTTGCATATCCATGTAGGATAATCAATATACATGTATGTTGGTGTGATAGATGAGATTGATAAGTTCAAAGGAAAGAAATGTGCAGTGCATTTTGTCATTTATCTATTAGCTCATATTTAACCAGGGTTGCCTAGCTTGAATGCTTAAAACACTATTTTCCAACAGGGCCATGCAGATGCAGAAGGGCCAAAATACTTATTCTTAAAATGAGGTATAAAGTGTAATACATAGCGACTATTAGACTATCAGCGTGTCCACACACAAAACAATTTATCCCGAAACTCTATAACGAAACGTCGATAAAGAATCATCGTATAAATTCCAGGGTGTCCACACACACAAGAAAGTAATCCCGAAACTCTACAGCAAAATGTCGATAGGTGCGCAGTTTGCTACTGCGGTCATGAAATGGAAGCGGAAATGAGAGGTCAGGTCTCCTTTCGCGCGAGGTCACGTTAAGCCCCGCCGAGTTATACGTTCTAGTTCGACTAGGTATACTAGTTACGTCCACACACAACACATTCCGTGATTAGTCGTGATTAGACGTGATTCTTTATTGAGTTCTAGTTCGAAACGATGCCCAAACCCGCGTTTCGTTATACGACGTATCGTTAGTAAGCGTCTACACACACAATTTCATCGTATAACTATCCCGAAACGGTATAACTAATCATTCCTAATCACGGAAAGTGTTGTGTGTGGACACGGGGTAAGTAAGTTATAGTAATGAAACCAAACAGTCAATAATACTTTGATGATTAAAGGTACTATGTCCCATTTGCAGGCCAAAAAAAAAAAAGAAAAGGTTAAATTACAATGGCATTTGAAAGATAAGACTGAATAGAACTCCCTTCAAAACGAAGAGATCGAAAATGTCTTTTTGTGGGAAAATAACGACGATTAGTTGTTGAATCAACATAAGTGATTGCAATCACTTATGTATATAGTCTGATTTTCAGACCCTTGTACCGAATGGTCGTATGTTTTGTGCTGCGCAAAGATTCAATCAGTTTAATTTTGGCCATTACAAGAAGTGGGTTATTGATGTACATGTAGACAAATTCTGCATGTACATGTACAATACATGTACATGTACCTGTAACAGCTCATTTTATGTATGTTATTACCAAAGAAAAAAAGAAGTCAGTCAGTCACTCAATAGTATAGTGTCTGACAGTGAAGTCTAGAAAGTAAACGGGTCTCCTTGCATAATTTGAATACTAGGATGTTGCTAACGTTTAATTTCACAGATGGGACATACATGACATATTCATGATTCCTGCAATGTTCTACATAATTTGATGTTGGCTGCAAAAGGGACATACATGTACATGTAGTATCTTCAAAGGGGAACCCAACCTTGATAGCAAACTACTCTAGAGGAAAGCAGAAAATATCAGAAAAGTAGTCTGGTGACAATTTGAATGTACCTGTGTGTATGTTTGCAATTTGACTGCCAGCTTAAAAGTGACAATTTACAATGTACTTGACAATATTTGGAGCCAGGGCTTTCTAGTTGAATGTTAATGCCAAGAATATTGATATTGCAAACAATAAATATGTGTGTACTGCATGTGGACTGAAAAGAATGATAATAGGCCTATGTGTACTCTTCCATTGAGACTTGTTAGCTTTTGATCAAGGTATACAAAGTACAGTGTAAATTTCCTGTTGTAAAGTCTTATTCAAACATGACCTGGTGAACTGCCTCAAAAAACCTGCCACAATGTGGCAAATAAGGATGGCATAACAAATTAACCATATTAATATAATTAATAGGGCATATCACATGATGCTATAACATCCCTATGCACTTCCAAAGAATTGTGGAAATTATTACCCCAGTTGTGGCTCAATCCAGCAGCCATTATCAGTGCACAGTGCATTTTAAGGAATAATCCTACCAGGTACCCATTTACCTCACCTGGGTGGAGTGAAGATTAACGTCCTGCCAAAGGGCGAGTGCTGTGGCAGGGATTCAAACCCTGCACCTTGTGGTTCACAACTTCCATAGACTTATCCACTAGACCACAACACCTGTATTGTGCTTAAAGTTTGTTATGGAAGCATGCATGGTGACATGTACATATAGGTCTTTTGTTTTAATGCAAACTTGTCTATGATGCATTTTTGCACCTGTACATGAACATGCAGTTATGCATGCCATACTGCATGTTATGGGAAATGTTTTTTTATTTTGCTTGCTCAGCATTTTTTTAAAAAGCTGATTGAATGCATATACATGTACTGTATACATGTATATTAATGTGTGAGTGAGGCTGTACACGAGGGAAGGTGTGTGGAGCAATGAAAAATGTAACATTTTAATCCATTTTGATTCTTGAATCATTGAAGGACCTCTCAAGCTAATTACAGCTTATCCTCTATTAATCTATTGACTTGAGAGATTTAACCTTTGCTACACCATGGTCTATTGGTAAACATATTGTATAGCAACTGGATAGCCACATAGGAATGACCAGATCAAGCCAAGGGGAATCTTACAATACCCCTTTCATATCAAGGGTAGTAGAGGATTGATTCCGGATTGAGTCTGGACCCTATACAGTGTAGCTAATGTGAATGGTACAGGGTGTATCAGCATGACTTCAATCCACACTTGGTGTGGACCATATGGACCCATTTCAAAAGAAAGGTTGAGTCCAGACTTGCATACTGTATATATACTATTATACTTGTACTAAGTACAAATGTACATACAGTCATGTACTGTATAGCCTCTTGTCGATGGCCCTGGCGCTGTTGAAGTCCGTAAATTCTGGCAAGCGAAGCGAGCCAGATCTGGCGCTTGCGCCGAGGGCCTCTTAACAAGTGATCTGAATTATATATTCATGAGACCCGATTTCCTACTGAATTATGTATACGTGAATAATGTAACCACCGCAGCGATTGCCCAACACAGACCCGGCACAGTCTCACTGCTCTCACGGAGGAAATCCGCACAGAGCGGTAGATATTACGTCATAGTAGCTCTCTCTGATTGGATGATTTTCACCGAACTTCAGTTGGGTCGAATATTCGCCAAACAAGGAAAAACATAAGAAATTCAGATCACTTGTTAAGAGGCCCTCGGCGCAAGCGCCTCGTATCTGGCTCGCTTTGCTCGCCAGAATTTACGGACTCCAACACCGCCAGGGCCATCGACAAGAGGCTATGTACTGTACAGCCTGGACCAAAAGTGGATACTCTATATTAAATATGAAAAGTATGATCCGCATAACTTACATGTAGATGCAGATTGAAAAATCTGCTTTATAAATATAGATGCACTGTATGTTTTACAACATGATGACATGAAGAAATCAGAAAGAGTGAGAATAGAAGGCATTACCTTGTGTGCAACCATAGAAACAAATGCTAATAAAGTGAAACCTGTACATACATATATGTACATGTATGTCAAGTCTGCTCGAGAGAGAGAGAGAGAGAGAAAAGTGGTCTTCATAGGCAGGTTGTGTACATGTATATGTTCAGGTTGTAGTACACGTTTCAATGGGAAATACTTTTCAAGGAAAACATAAAATGTGGTCTTGATAGACAGGTGGTCTTTCTAGAGAGGTGGTTGCTTTTAAAAGCAGCTTTGACAAGTAGATATGATAGACCCAAGATAAGTTTTGATTTTGATGTAACATGTACGTGTGTATCTGACTTACACCTTTTCGTACTATTGTGAGAGAAAATTTAAGGATGGGTGATCTACATGAACATTCTGTGAATGGTGGGGATAATCCGTGCAGAAAGGCATTTTTCCAATTCAAGAATGATTGATAACCTTTGTGCTGAAACCTACGAGATGCTCTTTCACACTGCTCAGTGAAGTCTCACGTAGCCCCATTTAGCTCCACAAACCTCAAATTGCACGAAACTAACACTAACCATTGGTGCTTACACACATGTACATGTCTCTTAACTTAAAGATAAAGACAAGTTCTGGTCATGCGATTGCATTGTGAAAGAAACGTTATGGAATCGATCAGAAAAGGTTGATCATCTAGCATATACATGTACATAAGTATTGGTGTGTACTGCAAGGTTCTGAAATCATCAAAATGATAAGAAATTTCACAGATAGGACATACACTGTATGTGACATATTCATAATTCATAATAATTCATAATGATGTTGGCCGCAAAAGGGATACACCACCTTTAAAGGTAAAGACCAGTTTTGGAAACGCCCCTCTCTCAAAAAAATGAAATGGAAGCTCTCATTACCAGACATGTGAAAAATATGTTTTGACTAATACGTGATGATACAAATTTTGCCGGGAAAGTCTCGAAACCGCCTACGAATTGATATATTTGGTAAATTATTATATCTGTTGAGACCAAATAGATATCGCGCGTGGTCGCGTAGTCCCATATACATGTACATCTTTCTGTGTAGTGCTTGTAACTTTACCAAGACTGGGCCAAATTTCTTATCATTTTGATGATTCCAGAACCTTGCAGTACATGCTAGATGATCGACCTTTTCTGATCGATTCCACAACATTTTTCACAATGCAATCGCATGACCAGAACTGGTCTTTATCTTTAAAGTCCATTTGGAGTGTTACTGAGGTACATGTACATGTTTACTGTACATGTTTACTGTACATCGCCTCTTAGCAATGATGATACCTTTCAATCTTTTGTGATGGATCCGCTTGTCCATTGCATTTTTCTATTTTATTTGTATAGTCAACCTTTCCTTTGAGCACATTTCAGTTTATTCAAAACCCTTTCCTTTTAATAGGCCATTTAATACCTCAGCATTATGCTATCTCTGAAATGCAATATTTAACCATGGACCTACTAGTAGGTTAACACTCTGTCGGCTGCATACATGTACTGTACATACATACATACATATTGAACAATACATGTATACAGGTTGTACATGTACATGTATCAGGTCAAAGCCGTTTGTGTACCGGTATGTCTGTTTTTAAACTTTTTTTTTAATAAATCGCCAAAATATGAGGATGTTCAGGCACCTGGCTGTCTGAAGTGATGGTTGCCAGAATATTTGAACTTTAAAGTTTGAAGAAAATGGAGGATTACATAAAAAACTTGTACGCATATAAAACTGAAGTATATTACTTTGTGAATATTGTGTGTTTTCATGTATGTGCAAGGCAACACCGACACAGATTCATGAGACCCAGCTCCAACTCTGACAGCTACAGGCACAGTTTCTTCTCGAGAACACTCCGGGACTGGGATGAGCTCCCTACCAACTTCATTGAACTGCCCTCTGCGGAGAAGTTCAAGGGAGCCATCAGTGCCTAAATCATAGGAGGAACTGATTTTACTCGCACAACTTGTATACATACGCACGCTGCACTAATCAATCGTGACCACTATGAGAGACACCACACCACAATTTCCTTGTTTAGTTGCTGAAAAGGCTTTCGACGAGTACTGGCATAGAAGTAGAAGTAGAGGCAGTGAAAAGTATGCTCACAACTCACAAGTCACTTTAATTTAATTAAGAGAGTACATGTGAGTGTACACAATTAGAGGTACAGTACTCTCTACTAAATGAATATTTGAAGATAGTATTAAGTAGAATATAGTTTACCGGTACTGGCATGGAACAAAAAATCGGAGCAAGATGAATTTTGTTGACTGATACTATTATTTTAACACATTAGTAAATTAGAAACTGACTATAGGTTCCACTCAATTTCCATAGATTGTATGTGATGGGTTTATTTTAATGAATTCAAAGTCTAAGATATCGCGGGATGATATTGCACCCTTTGTTAATTGATAATGAAAATGTATCCATGTAAACATGTGAGTGAAAAGTTGAGACCTGATTTATCCACACCGCATGGTGTGTGAGATAGACCACTTTCATGAAACAGAAAAAACATCTATTTGACAAGGTACTAAAAGAAGGTGAACTACAGGTGTGGGTGAAAAGTTGCAATCTAGTTTATCATTACCACATGGTACAGTACATGTACAGTATATTGGACCTACTGTATATGGGACCCACTGGTGTTATGAAAGGGAAAAACCTATCTGAGAACATCCAAAAATTTCTGACAATGGCTTAGACCCTGTGGGCCAGATGAGTTACCAGAGTGAATAATAGGGGTAGGCGCAATAAAGCAGGCTTATTTAATGCACAACACAAAAATCTCTGTTTTTGTCTCGCCTGCGTAGCAAAAAGCGAGACATAGGCGCCTCTTTTCCGGTGGCGGCGGCGGCTGCACCCCGCAAACTCTGAATAAACCCCATGTTTCGGTAAGATTATTTTAAAGTTTAGATTTCATTCATGCGTTTTGTGCTCATTCATGCATTTATACATGTAGTTAGTTAACCAAATTCAAGGTGCACAGATCGGTTACTCCTTCATACTTGTAAGCCCGACAAGCATGGGATATGAGTTTGATGGTGAATAAGATTAATATTGAATTCTGGTCATGACGGAGAACAAAATTATCCAGAGTTTCCTGAGTTCAAGGCTAATGTTGATCTGACATTTGTCCCAGGCTTTATTTCATAAAAGAGTATGACGGTCAGGTTCGAGTTGCATAGGGTTCTAGTTTGCTTTAGCGTAAGGTTAGGGAAAGGTTTAGGGTTTAGATATAGTGTTCGGCCTGATGTTTAAGAACTCTAGGAACCCAGTATTCGTAGGATTAATAATATTCCGCTTTTATATAGCGATTAATACATCTACGATTAATACATCTACGATGTCTCTAAGCGCTTTACAGATACTATTACCCCGGTCATTGAATTCAATACTTGCCCGCACACACTGTGAGCACAATCTCCACTACCTGGGGAGCATTCCAGCAAGGCATTACTTGATGCTCAAAAACTGTTTGACTAACAACTACGGTCGCATCCTACAGGGTACCCATTTAACACCTGGGTGGATTGACCATGAAGCATTTTTTGCAGGAGCATTTGTCATAGGAACAAAAAGAGGGATAGGGCATTCACTGTATAGCCAGACAACAACTATTGTCAACAGATTTACAGTTCAGTACACATTATGAAATAAATTTGATTTGTCATCCTCAATGATACAAGGTGTTACAAGGTGTAGTGTGTTGTGCCTCATGAACAATACTTTATTACTCTTGGAAAAAGTTAATCTGTGACAAATGTAAAGTAGAGGAAAATGGCAACTGCTAAGTCCATACGAGTAAATGTCATGATCATACCTTGTAGTTATAGTACTCTGTATCTCTATATCCTCTACCTGTACTGAAAGCCAGAAGGATGTTATCCTATACACATTACAATGTTAGACAGAGTTTAATAGTAATACTCTTGTGGCTCTCAACAAACGATATCTTCACAAAGGTGCAAATATAATTATAAGCCCTGATGATCTATGCGTACATGTAATACCTTTAAAGCTAATTTTGAGTGAGACATTATGACAGCCTGTTACATGTCTAACCAGGTGCTATCACTGATGTACATTGTATCAAGGCAAGCCGACTCCTCTTTGTGTCACCATCTGGGAATAAACAATTTATAGTCCTAGCCAGGGTTGGGTTGGATCGAATTGAGCATACGCGTGAATACCCCCCAATGTCTGCCTGCCTCTCAACACGTGTGGGCATGTGTTTTCGTGTGTGTGGGTGGATGCATGTTGCGAGAGGTCTTCCGGTGGACGGCTGCACCACATATATCTCATCATATTATTGGATTGTGCAAGGTACGCACAGTTTTCGACACAAGGCAGAAGGACATTGTACATGTACATGACTACTGTACATGTACAGTACATGCATGAAGTGCCAGTTTTATTTTCGGATCCTCGGCTGCAAGCTATAAACTTGACATGGTTTTGTATGCATGGGTCTATGCATGGGTCTAAGCAGGGTATTGGAATTGACAAAGAGATGAGTGTGGGTTTGTATCTAAAAAAATGAAGCACAAGGGTTTTGTTAACTTAACTGAATTCATGAATACAGCCCTTTTAAGAAGGAGGGTCACTTGAAATATGGACCATGTTTCATTTGATATTTACACCATGAAAAGTATTAATTAGTTTATACTGAAGAGATTTGATTTGCTCCGCATTGAAAAGGAGACAGAGTTATAAACATGTTTGTACGCACCATATTTTGAATGGTTTTATTATTTCTCAAACTAAATTCTGTCTAGTTCTGATAAGGTGAACTTAAGCATTTCAATTAACTTTACCCCTTTAATCAAAAAGAAAAGAGAGAGAGAGAGAGAGAGAGAGAGAGAAGAAAATCTGTAAACCAAGTGTAAAAAGTTAGGTACCTGAGGAATCATAAAAAGAGAACATGAAGGGGATATGGAATACGAGTTGATAATAGCTCCTTTTTTTGCTTTGTTGTATTGTTTTCTATTTTAAAAATATTTCATCAAACTTTGGTTCTATTATTTCATGAGCGTACTCCCCCTTTTGTCCCTCCAATGTGTATAAATTCATTGATGCTTAACTATTGTAAGGGCTTTTTGGTAATGCCCGGCATGAAAAGAAGTATTTGCTTGAATAGATAAATTACCGGTATCTGTAACTGGTACAAGCATCTACTGTAAATAGAGAGATAGCTTGGTAGATCTTCTGTAATTAAAGCAAATGATCTGATGTGGCTTCATTTGGTCCCCTCTGGATTTCAAAGACAAGGATTTGACACAAAGAAGTCTAGCCATCGGCATTGAACAGGGTCGACTCTAGCCATTGTTTAATGTTAAATCTGAGATGCATGGCCCTACATGTACGTGCTATCAGTGATAGGGTGTAATATTAAAGCCCTACAAACATCGCGCTTCAAAATGATCATGAAGTGCCTCAAAACAGTAAAAATCTTTGAGTGACCGGTTTTACCAAACTCATTTTCCCCAATAGACTACAGTAGTGTTATAAAAACCATTAGGAATACGAAAAATGAAATTTCAATTTCCAATCATAAATATCTTGCTAATCAGACAGGCGATCGGCTTGTAAAAGTCATGAGATTCCTGACTGACCTAAAGGTTTATAATTATGATTGCAGCATGAGCTAAATCCAGGATTTTGTTTCAGAATCTGAGGCAATGTTACCGAGTCACTTAAATATCTGTTTGAGTGGGTTGGGGCCTAATAAGAATACACAGTTTGCATGTACTGTAGACCTACACACATGTACGCAATGATATTGATAACTTGGCAATTTTTCAAAGAGAAAATTTAAAAGGGAGTGAAGCTGGCGAATATGTTTTTAGACTGCTATAAGGATGTACATGTACAAGGATATGAAAAATATAGAATTATAGTGTAAATTAATATACAATACAGTTATCTTGCTCAGCTCAGTCATACATTTAAGTTTATGCATCTCTGTGCATGGTTAATAATACACATGCTCCCATGTATGATAGTACTACATGGACATCCAGGGCATGACAGAACACTTGACAGGATGATTTCATTAGATTATCAAGTCTTATCTCTTCAATTGTTGATTGTTGATATGGAGATGCCCATCATGGCCTACATGTGATGTAGTTTGCAGGCGCAAACCTTTGTCAGTCGTAGTTTGTAACAAAAGGTCTGTCCTCATCAGACCGAGTTGACCAAATAGCCCGCTATTTTGTGATCCGGGAAATTAGCCCGAAGTTTATACAAATCGCGTCTTCATCAGCTCGAGACTCAAGCTCGAGAAATTAGCTCAGGAAATTTGCTCAGTGTTCGCGCATAGTGCAATTCATTGGGCTGGTGAAGACGGACCACAAATAGCGGGCTATTTTGCGAACTAGCCCAATTAAGATATCTTGGGAAGATTTCCCGTGCAAATAGCCCGCTATTTGCGTCTTCACCTGCCAAATAGCCCGCTATTTCGTGATGTGGCTAATTTCCCGGATCAGAAATAGCGGGCTATTTGGCCAACTCAGGCCGATAAAGACAGGCCTAAAGTGTCAGAACAGTGAGACTATGCAGACTGCATACCAGGGGAGTGTTTCACAAAGACTAAGATCGACTTAAGTTAGACTTGAACTATGGCAGGCCGTCCAAATTAAAGTACAAGTCCACTCCAAAAATAACTTACTTTCAATAGAAGCAGAAAAATCAGACAAACCAATCAAACCAATCAAAAAAGGTTTGAGCATGATAATGATAAATCAGATGACTAATAAGAAAGTTATGAATTGTTTAAAAAGTATGTAAAACTATGGAACAATGGAAATCACTACACAAATTGCCAATTTGGTTATCAGTTTGTGACGTCATGTCCTCACTATTTGTCAATAGGGGCTTTTCGTTTGTGTGGACGAGGATGCCGTTCCTGTCCTCTAACGATGCGAATTGGCTGCAGTCGACCCGTCCTGTTCACTACTTTATAACCCTTTTCATATGTAGTCGACGCCCGTTCTCTACACGATGACGTAATAGCCCCCGCTCGCTTATTCAATTTCTCCTTCTTTCATCATGTTATTCTTTGTTTCCCTTCTATCATTTTCTCTCTCTGTTTTTCCATCTTTCATCTTCTCTTCTATCTTTCCATTTTCTATTCTTTATCATTTTCTCTTTCTGTCCCTCCTTATGTAATTGTTTATTGTTACCATTCTATGGTTTTCTCTTTCTGTCTTTCCTTACATTATTCTTTATTTCTGTTAGTGTTTGTTTTTATTATTCTATTAATTTCCTCTTTCTATCTTTCCTTATGTTATTCTTTGTTTTTCCATCTTTCATCTTTTCTTCTATCTTTTCATTATCTATTCTATAACCTTCTCTTATGTTGTTCTTTGTTTTTATCATTCTATCACTTTCTCTTTCTGTCTTTCCCTTCTGATTTACGGTGCGATATAGCAAGATGATGTCATTTTGACGACGGGGTTCGAGTTTTCTGACAAACCTCAAATCATGGGTGAACGCGTCCTCAAATTGGGCCTGACGACGCGAGACGACCCGACGCATGCGCAAATCGCCGACATGATGTCATATCTTTGATGTCGTCTATGTGGACATGCCAAACGAAAAGGCCCTAATTGCTTTATGTAGTTTAATCCCATTAATTTCCCTTGTTATTCCCCAACACTTGATTTCCCCATGCCTTTGCCGAGGTTATATGATTTGTATCATATTGCTTGCATGACATTTCACAAAATCTTTTATGAACTTTGAAGAATTTATACTATTTTCTGAATATTGTTCATAATTATTGATTTTTATATAAATACATGTAGTTCATCAAAATTCACATTTTTCATGATTTAACTGGAAAAAATTACTCTGTATTAGTGCATCCACACAAAAACATATTACTATCAATCTAACTTGGATGCTGGTGTGAAGAAATAAGATTCTTAGGGGGAAAATAGGAAATTTATGTGATCAATATAAAGAAAATAATTAGTGGATAGTGAGGACATGACGCCACAGACTCATGAGTGAGTTGCCAATTTGTGTAGTGTTTTTCATGTCATTACAAATTCATAACTTTCTTATTAGTTATCCGATTCTGCTCAAACTTTTTTGATTGGTTTGTCTTATTTTTCTGCTTCTATTGAAAGTAAGTTATTTTTGGAGTGGACTTAGTTGCCCTTAAAGTAGATCTTATTCTTTGTGAAACACCCCCAGTTCTGCTGCACTCCTAAGCCCTATACTATAGAGGTGCTCGTCTTTGATACAGTCAGAGACCGACTAAGTAAGGCTTGGCTCAAGGTTTTATTTAATTCATTTTAGTGTCAAATTAAAGTTTGTGCCTGCAGACCAACCGTGGCCTGCGCTTTAGTAATGTACAGATAATGTTTGAATCTTTGCTTGTTGATAATCATTGTAGCTTGCATTTAATATCCACCTCTTTCAATGTAAATGCATTGGACCGAGTCTGGATTGCAGTAGTAGACCAAACACCCTTTCACCCTTGCCTTCTGAGCTGTAAAGAAGAGGTTTCCACACCACATAAACACATCAGAAATCTAAAACATGGATGGAACTTTATAGTATCTGGTGTTCACACAATATGTATACATTGTATCTCTCTCTCTCTCTACATGTACGTGCCATATTCTGAGACATTAGGGACTTTTAGATTTGCACGTCGACATAGTGGACTGCAACGTGTGACGTCCTTATAAGGCACTGTGATGTCCTTTTAAGGCACTGCCGGGCCCAGTGCCTTAATACAATGTCACACGGCAGTCCACGCTCGTCGTCTAAATCTAAAAGTCCCTATTGGGGACCATGGAGTGCCACAACTCTCTGTCCCATATTCTATGAAGTAATTCATTCTCCCCGAGATCAATTCCACTTTCAGAAATCCCACTCCTTAAGCTACTCATCCACAGAATCCTCCTTCTACCCCTACTCCTCCTCCCCTCGATTCTTCCAGTCAGTGCAAGATTTTCCAAACCATTCTTCCGTATAACATGACCAAAGAAGCTCAGCTGTCGACCTCTTATATTAATTCAGAAGCTTTCATCTTGTTCCTGCCATGACAAATACCTCATTATTAGAAACTCTTTCTGTCCATGAACTTCTTAGCATCCTTCTCAGGAACCAAACTTCACAACTTTCCAGTCGCTTTCTTAGGTCTGATGTCAGGGTCCAAGCTTCACATCCATACATCACATCCATACATCAGAACTGGATACACATAGCAATTGAGTACGCTAATTCTCGTTTTCATCTTCAGCTTCAGTTATACATTGTATAGGCAAGTCCAATGTCTTTGAAGGTCATTTGCTGGCTAATACAGTACTACATGTACATGTACCTAGCATATTAAAAGATAAGTAACAAAACTGAATACCTATTGTAAATGCCCCTTTCCTTTTGTTATGTGGTCAGATCTGAGCTCTCACAAGGCTGGTATTAAACTCAATAGAATCGCTGGTTATACCGTCTGTTTGGAGCCAGAATGGAATGAACTCAAAACAGTAATGTTTCATGTTTTAAAAAAAATGATGATGTTGGTAACTTATATATGTTTCATACAAAATGGGACTTGCCTACAGAATATATATCCTTGATACAACTTGACCAATATGGAACCATATATATCACTCAGGTTTCTTTTCTCTATCAAAACTGAAAATGTTTATATAAAATTTAAATAACAACAACAACAAAAGGTGTACCTATGAATATCAATGTACATGTAGGTGGTCTGCATTCGTGATGCCCCGTTGACACTTGCCCGCATTTTGGTTTGCGCCTAGTTTGAGCAATGACACATACTCTTGCGTACCAATGCGGGAAGTATTCGTGGTAGCTTGCGGGAGGATGCGGGCAGATGCGGGCCCTGCGTGAAATGCGTGACAGAATTTTCAAAATGTTCAAAATTTTGGCACGACAATTTTGTTTGGCAACATTCGTGAACACTTCGTGAACTATGCGCACCCTATGCGCTACCTAGTCGTGCTAGTGCGCGCCGATGCGCGCCGATTCCTGGCCGTTGGCCTAGTGGCACGCATGTTCACGACTAGTTAAAGACTAATTTGCTCACAATTTGCGCATTGGCTGCGCATACTTCCCGCAGTTTTCCCATGCCATGCGCATAGTCTACGAATCCGGGTCCTAGTGGTTACGCATTGCGTGAACTATTAAATAAAATAGACGTGACCCTGCGTGCGACTGCCTGCCAATAATTGGCATGCATTGGCATGCGATAGAGCGGGCAGTGCACGACCAAAATGCGTGCAAGTGTCAACGAGGCATAAGAAGGTTTTACCCATTATGGTGTTGGGTAATTGTACCAATAGACCTAATAGAGCAGTGATGCTTGAAGTCACCTTGTCAGTTACGCTAAACACTCATGTGCACAAACTCAACAAGTCCTGCTTGATGTATGAACTAGTAGTGGTGAACTTTAGAAAACTATCTATTGTGCTTTAGAATTTTGATCACTAAAAGCAAGCATACGTGACATTGATGCTCCCCAATTTATAAATTTACACACATGCAGAGCTGCCAACCAATACGTTTTACCCGGAATTATTCTGTTTTTCTCTCAAAATTACGGTATTACGTTTTTTCTTCATAAAATACTCTTTTTGTTCTTTTTTTTTTTGTGTGCACATACCGCACGACGACCCAATGCCCTAAAATGTTGATCACTACTTCAATAGAAAAATTCAATAGAGATTTATGAAGAGTACGAATTTACAAATAGTAAACAAAAGAGAAAGAGAAAAAAAGTGAAAGGCGTAAATATTCTCAAAAAGGATGAAACGCCGATAATACCCCCAAAACAAGAACAAAAATCTACCTACTTGTAAATAAACTGTAGGTCCTAATATGGAAATAACAGCATTAGGAATAGACATTTCTGCATTTTTGGAAGTGTGTTGCGCATGGTTGCAAGTTTCGTTTTAATGAATTCCTTTGTTTTGCTTGAAATTCCTTTTTTTAGCCATCATGGCTCCTTTTCTTGGTTGCACAAGGCTAGCAGCTCTGTACATGTACCTGTATATGGATTGAGGATGGATAATTGCATATCATACTTTATTAAAGGATTCTGTTAGGGAAAGAGAAAACAGAAAAAATGCTGGAATTCAGTTGAAGGCAATACATTACATTATACTCTTGTACATATATGTAATTCACACAAGTATTTTGTGTATGAATACTGGTTGTTGTGGCTGTTATGTACATTGTCCATGCAAAGTTCAGTTTTGTTGTCTGCTTTTATAGCAACTGTTAATTCAGAGCCCTAAGTATATACCAGAGTTGCATGAGCAGCAAGAGTAACATTTCTGCTTGTAGATTGCCAATAATTGTTGGGCTCTGACCATCAGATAGAACAGAATTAGGCATTATCATATTTGGCATTTTGAAATAATCAAAATAACAGGTTTTTTCATACAAAAAGGCATATTTTTTTCTCATAGTAGTTCTCATGTGTATTGTATCCATTTTAGGACTTTTTAATTAGAAGAATGAAGCTGTAAAAGAAAAGTACCACCAGTGTTACCAATTCGGAATGAGCAAAAGCTAATCACTACATGTACATGTTATGTAGTCCTAACATACATGTATATGCAGAATGGGTTAGCTAGCGGCTGAAGGGTGTGCATGAATTCAAACTTATACATCATCTTGATAATTTACCAGGAATGCAAATAATTTACCAACAAAGAGTGATTATGTTAGTATTAGAGTTTTTATAAACTTGTAGCAGACATATGTGTGACAAGGTGAAAGCCATTGGCTGTTCAAATACTTAAACACACATGTAACTATTCTGCCATCTATCATGTGTACATGTATGTACATGTACTGCATGTTGTGCAGTGATAGACAGATAAAGCATATTCTTCTCAATTAAAAAAAATAATGTAATTAATGCCTAACTGATAATACTGCTCTTTGCCACATATCAGAAAGCTTAATCTTTTATTTCTTTTGGTTCTTTTTTTCCACAGGGGATTTGGAAAACAAGGGTTTCAGTGCAAAGGTAAGATACCATACTCTTCTTTTCATTTGATCCATTATTTTTATCTTTTGAAACATTATGTTTAAAATACAATTTTGTCCTCAAAAAAGTTGTTGTTCTCATCACCAGAAGAGATTTTGTCTGTTGTTCGATTGACTTGTACATTATATCAGTGAATTTTATCAAACGTACATGAACATGGACAAGCTCTTTGAGCAAATTTCATACTTGGGTCATGATCAAAATGTGCCATTCGGTGGACATATTTGTATTCAGGACCACACCAAATCCCTGCATTCCATTCTGGCTACAATGAAGTGCTTTGGCATCATGCGCAGCTTGGTGAAACCTTGCGATTATGTCAAAGAGCCTAGTAGGAATGGCAATGATGTGGATACTGTCGTAGAGGATGCAAGCTCATGAACAGTGGAACGATCAAGTGTGCCTACATTCTCTCTGCCTATATACATGCAATTCACATTATATGAGGGCTGCATGTTTAATGTTCACCAATCTACTTGTAATCTCATTTTTAATTCTAAAAGCTGTCATACTTCACCTCTGCTATGCCCAGTGCAATCCAATTCTGTGCATTATTTATTCTTCAGCTGAGAAAAAAAATGTATACATGGAGGACCACAAGTATAACTATGATATTATTAATAGAAAAGTTAACACAAGATACATACAGTGTAGAAAAATGGCGTATTATAAAAAGCCGAATATATGGTTATACAGCAGTGACATTTGCTTAAAACTTTATTTCATCTATGGTACAAGGTTGCCTATATATGCCTTGGTTGGGATAAGGTTTAATTAAGGTTGCAAGAAGGTTTTAGGTTTGGTTTAGGATTTGGGTTAGCATACTGTTTGGTCTATTGGGTTGAAATGGGGGATTTGATTAGGTTTAGAAATATAAAGACTTGATTGGAATAATGGTCAATACAAGTAGATCAGGCATAAGAAGCCATAAGGAATGTTATACCATAATTCACAAAAATTGATTGATATGAAATTGTGGATTGAAACTTAATTCTAATCAATGATCATAAGGTAACTAACAAATTTGAAATCTCTTGTGGATCTTTATGATAATTTGTACATAGTGACTGGAAGGGGAAAAGGGATGTGTAGCATGTATGTAGCCTGCAGTAGTGATTTGATATATAGGAAGGGATGTTGAGAGAAGTGATAGAGAGGGAGACAGAAAGATTGATACAGAGAGATAGAGAGAAAGAAAAAGAGAAGGGGGAGATTTGTATAGTGTAAACCGGAGATAAGTTGAGGGCTATTTACATTATAAAGACACTTGGACCTACATGTATGTAAATTTAGGATATATGTCAATGGAAAAGAAAGAAATGAAAGAAAAGCAATGTAGAATTAGTTAGGGGGTGGGGGAATGGGGGGTAATTTAGCATGAATAAGGTTAGATGAAGAGTCCTGCTTTTATAGAGAGAATGAGAACAGAACGGGGGTAGCAATATTGAGGAAGAGGGAGAAAGGTTTGAAGGGAAAATCCCTTCTTTCGTCTATCCCCTCTGCAAAAAACCACATTCTTTTAATAAATATTCTTATAACTATGTAAACCACATTTAGAAATTGACTTAGTGTGCGGTATACATGTGTGCAGGGATGTGGGAGTTTTTTCTCAGAATGAATGAACAGTACTTCAGCTACATCCTTGTTAATAAAGCTTTGCGTTGTTTGCATGCATAGTAATGTTCTTTGTCAAACCAAGTGATACCAAAAGTGAAGCGAGAAAAAAAAAATGATCCACGGACCTTTCATTGTTGGGTGATGGTGATGGAATCCCTCAGATTTGTAATATGACATCTGTTGATTTCCTAGTGTACTGTACTTCATTTAATCGGAGCATTTACTGTAGGCCTACATGTACATAAAATACAACAAATGAAATCTTGATTGGGTCTGGTCTGGTCATTAATTCACTCATGAGCTTTGATACAATTGGTGAAAATTGCCATAGAAGACATTTAATATGTTTTATAGAATGGCCAGTAAAAGATGTAGGTTTGTTCCATGTACCTGTCCTACATGTACATGTAGTGGCCACCTCTCTAGCTGTCTATTGTGTTCACCTACATGTACATGTATATGTCTTGTATAAAAAGTTCAGATCTTTTTGCAAATTATACAGTAGAATGTTGAAAAAGTAAATGATATGTTTATTTTTCAAGGCAATCCTGACTGTTAGTGTTTACATTAAATATTTGCAATCTCGTATTCGTAAGATAGGACATAGGCACAGGACCATTTAATACATGTACAAAGGAAAATGTACATGCAATACACTCTATAATACCTCAGTCACACCAATGAAGCCGACACCATTACGACAAGAGATGGAACAAAAACTGACATTACCACGAATGGCCAAGAATCGGTTGGTTTGGAGTTGGTTTGGAGTCAGTCTGAAAGTGTGACTGAGGTCTAAAAGAGAAACTTCCTTGTATTGCATCAGCGGTCAAGTTAGCAGTCGGGTGAGAAGTACACTCGGAGATGCATGTCTGGAATTCTTGTCGTCTGTAATTGGAGACTGGAAGAATCGAACGAACAGGGCATAAAAGCCAGTTTCGGAGTGGGATCCATTTTACGAGGAGGACGGGATAGACAATAAAGTCCATTGATTGATGAACTCAATCTCAGAAGTAATCTGGAAAGTAATCGAGTTCCGCCTTTCTGCTCCAATTCAGACAGTCATGTCAGACATCAGCATATCACAAATGACGCAAAATGATGTTGAATCGAGATGGAGGAACAATTCTGTTGATGCACTTTTGTTTTAAAAAAATTAATGGTATTTTGGCATTGATATGAAATTCAGGAAAGAGAAAATGAGAAAAACAGGTTTAGGCCTATAAAAACTATTTTTATGTTGTGTTAAATCACATTCATATTGAAGGCCAAAATGGATTGAATTCAAACTTGGTCTGCACTTAAAATCTCATGAAGAAGTGTATAATTAAATTGTATACATAAAAGTATAATCTGTTAATTACAATCGAGAATGAATCTGTACTTCCATTTTAATATTAAGAAGTAAACTTCATGCATGATTGCAAACATTAATGTTTACAAATCTAGGTTAACTAATAGCAAAGTTAATAATTACTTTTTGTTAGACTATACCAACACTATGTTAGGTGTAGTAGAATCAAGTTTTATTTATACCTTATTTCCATTCTCAAGAAAATATAATTTGTTCGTGACATAGTGTGCATGTACTTTTATATTCTTCAATTTGTAGTAATCATTTGTTCAGTTTTTTAAGGCCCCCTGTTATTTATAGCGACTAGTTTGTGACTTTTGGTACAAAAAAAAAAAATCCAATTTGTATTCTATAGAGAATTGTCCAAAATATATTTTTGAATTTTCATAAATGAGTACATGTACATGGATGTAGAAGAAGATGAATAACATGTTTCAAATGATATCACAGTGTTGTAGATTACATGTAAAGCACAGAAGAAAAATAGAATTGATTAACTCGTTTGTGAAAAATGAATAGAGATTTGCTCACTAAGAAAATCATAAAGTTCACGCAGGGATCTTGGAGGGATCTTGCAAATCTCAAAATATAATTTAATTGTTATTAGCTTTTTCTCATACTCTAGAAACCATATCTCTTATTTTTGTGCTGCTTTTAATAAAAGCAACTTGATATCAAAGATAAAATTACCCTATAAACGTGACTTCTCTACAGTGTATGTTCTCAAAAATGCTGTGCATACGTGTACATACATGTACTACTGGTATGTGCAAGGCTTGAAGAACCTAATCCACAGTTTATAGTGTACAGAGGTGGAAACAGGATGTTGTGAGTTTTCAATTTTGATTATTTATTGATAAAGAACTGGATTAGGTCAGATAGCTTTCTTGGCACATACATGTATCATGTATCAAGCCTCAGGCGCTATAGTTTAACAATGGAAGAATCAGAAGATTCAACGCATGTACACTGTATGCACAGTATACCACGTGCTCTAGTACACATACAGGTATGTGGTACAACTTCTATCATACTTTTTCCTGTTTTTTTTCTTCTCCATCTTTGTGCATATTTAGAATTCCTTTGGTCTTTGATTTCATTTTCCATTTCCTTATATCTCTACAGAGTGTCATTGTGATCTAGCTTCCAATGTTGTTTCCTGTTTGCAAAATGTCAGTATCACCTCCTGTATTAGAAACTGTGTAGGCCTATACAGGTGCTTTTTTTCATTGCATTTTTTCATTGCATTTTTTCATTGCATTGAGAACTATTTTGGGACATGCTGTAATTTAGGTAGACAATTGAAATCCTTTAAAGTGTATTGGTACAATTAAAAAGCCTTCATCTCTGTGAATTATTTCTACTAGCTTCTGATGCATGCTGTATGGTTAATAATTATATTATATTGACTGGGCTTGAGGGGTATATCAGAAATATTGACCAAGCTAAGATCATATTGCCCCGAGTTGAAAGACGAGGGCAATATGGTCTTAGCGTCAATATTTATGACCCGAAAGAAGCCAAGTCAATATAATTATTATTACCTATCCCCCTCTATAAGGCTTTTTTTACAAATGATATACAAGTTTGGTATCAAGCATGATTTTTACTCACCATGTATGCATGTATTTCCCTTACTCTTGTCCAGAGATGAAAATGTATGAAAATGTCATTGTGACTTAAATTGTTACCACGCATACACTTTAACGCCTACACAATACTGCGCGTAAGCACTTAAATAAATGCGCACTGACAAGAAAGAGTGGAATATGGCTGAATATTGCCCTCTGATTTAGTACAGGGGTCTATGGGGAAAACCCGGAAGAGGGCAATATGGCAAATATTGCCCGCTCCGGTTTCGTATTCGGAGCAGCGTACAAAATATGACTTTATATTTAGCAGCTAAAATGCCTTGTATAGGTAATAATTTATATTATTTTCCTGGCGATCTAGTGCAATATGTCCTGTACGACTTTTATCCATATGTGTATATTATACCTAAGAATGAAGTTTAAAAAAAGGAGAAATCTTGTTGCAACCATTGCTTAATGGTAGTGATACCAAAATGACAATTTTTCAGAAGTCATATTAAAAGAGTTTTCATTTTGTTTCATACATTTATGATGTTAGGGACACATTGCGCATAATTTGTCTTCTACTCTATTTATATTAGGAAGGAGTCGAAAAGAATATGAAGACCCCCCACCTTTTTCAAAATATGTTTCAGTGAGTCTACTTTTTGATAACAAACATGTACCTACATGTATGCATGTTTGATAAATTCATATGGTTATTGGCAAAGTGTAAAATGTATCATTCACGAATATGCAGTTTGGGGCATTTGACACTTATTCTATACCTCTTAAAACAGCACCTTTTACAGTATCCTACCTGCAGATATACGGAGGGGTATGGATTACATTGCCATTTGACTTTGATATTATGCTTTCACACACCCACGCGATGATCGTTTTTTGTTGCATAAATGCTCAGTATTTTAGCCCTTGATTATCCAATTTGTATGTGTTGGGAAGGATTTTGAATATCAAGCTCTGTAGGCTGCAGGCACTATTTGCGCAAGCTCAAGTCAGCATACTATACTTGCTGGCCTAGCTGATCATTATTTACAGTTTTTGTAAGATGTTCATGGACTCATACCGTGTACGTGCAATACGCTCTGTTTGTGTGAATATCATGCATTAGTATACAAATGCGTTTGTGTGAACTGGACAAGATCAAAACATTGCCTAAATGTAGGATAAGGGTGATTGGCTACATATACATTGTAGGTATGGCAGCCTTGTTCATACTACCCTGGACCCGAAATTCAAGGAAGATATTACGTGATTATAGTTCAAATAAAGGGATTACAATGTGATGAGAGATTAGGAATAATCTACATTGTACATGTAGATTCATCATCACATTTCTCATCCGTGTAGCATTTTATTAGATTTCAGTGTAAACGCAAATATGTAAATTTGAAAACCCACAGGCAAACTGAGCCCTATTTCATCCAGCAATGAGCATTGTATTAGATGAAGGGGCTTAGATTAGGGATGTTATCAAAATTCTGAAAAGATTTAAGTGTAAACGCAGTGATATAAATGTGAAAATTAACAGGAAACCTGAGCTGTAATTCATCCAGCAATGAGCTCTGCATGTACCAGTTGAAGGGGTACAGATTTCATCAAGGTCTTTCTGTCTCTGCAATGCCCCTTGAATCCAAAACCAAGAGGCAACCAAGTAAAAATAATTATAGTGTTGTGTATACCATCATCAAAAAGATAAAATACATGTATAGCACCATGAATATCACTGATATCCCAATTACATGTACAAATGTACAGCTAGTACCATAAATAGTTAAATAATGATGAGAGTTATAAATGGGGATCGTACAATGTATGTATGGCAACATTTATAAATGGAGTGAAATCAGGGAGTCTATTGAGATCGAATATCACAATACCACCCTCTCCCCTTTAGTCATCGTAGCATTATCACTGTATAGTGCTACCATCACCATCATCACATCTTAGCCACTATCATGAATGCATTACACCTCCACATTGGCCATCAGTCATCTCAAACATAATGCTTCTATTACTTTATACCATTACGCCCCAAGCATCTCAATCAGCATCATTAGTATCACCATCATCATAATCATCAATATCATCATCATCACCATCATTACAATCATCAATGTCAATCATCTGCGTAATCATCAAGATCACCACCACTAACACCACCAATACTAACACCATCCACACCATCCACACCATCCACACCATCCACACCATCCACACCATCACCATCATCACCAACACAGTTTCTTTATCACCACTCGCTTTTATAACCAAAACTGCCACCACCACCAACCCTACTAGCCTGACCATCATTATGACCTGGAAGTGCTACCACTATGTCCACCACTACTACCACCCTCAACAACATATACATGTATGTAACTGCAGTTAGCGTCACCACCACCCTCACCAGTATGTCTTAGCATCATGCACCACCACCACTGCTGCTGCCACCAGGATCATCAGCACCACTACAACTATTAACATCACCAGCACCATCACTACCACCTCCAACATATACATGTGTATAATGCTAATAAGTCATGGCCATCACTACCACTATGACCATAGCCATCACCCCCACCACAACAATCATTTCCAATCCCACCATTTGTTAGACATAAATCCTGGCGAGGATACATCTCTAGCTCATTATTTTCAGAGCCAGTAAGCAATGACTAGTTCAATCTTCCCCAGTAAAGATTTCAACTATTTTTTGTTTGTTTGTGTGTGCTTGTGTTGGGTAGGGAGGGGAGGGGGGTTACATTTAGAATTCAAATAGTTTTAGGAACCTAATGAAAAGAATTGTTTTGAAATTCTGCTTGTCACTAGGTGTTATGTTTTCCACATCAACTACAGTGGCTTCTTAAACATCACAGAAATAGGCAGAATAATTCTGTTGCCCCCTTCACAAGAGCTAGCATAATGGGTTTGTGCCCATCTGCAACCCTCAATGTTATCATTGCACCATTATTTTGATCTTGCATAGAGTACCATTTATCACTTAGATTACCGTCTTCAAATCCACCATATGTCTTATTATGAACCGTACTGCACCTCTACCATAACAATTTACATTCTGTTCCAATGGCATTTAAACAACTGTTACCGGTATCACCTACATGTACATGCTATCTCTTTGCGGCCAGAAGGCCGTTAACTCTCTTTAATAATTGATGCGAGCTAACGCCCCTTCGGTTTTTAGCAGACGATGTATTGATTACCTGTTAACGGCATCACAACTTATATTGCAGACATGCTTCGTTGAGTTAATTCATTAGAATGTCATTATAAAGTGTTAGAGATGTATAAATGATGAGTTCATTAAAGTTGGTGAATGGAAGGGCCTAATGGCAAAACCATTGCCAATTTTCTAGAAAACCTTTTTTTTTAATCATTGCTTTTATTAAACCAAAGCAACATTCTCTAATCCTTGTTAACTTGTTGCCACGTACCACACGACCTGACTATCGATTCCTGTATTTATCATAAAATATACATCTCGAGACTAGCATATACAGTATACTGTGCAAAAGCAATCATGAATTCAGGGGGAAAGCATTCACTTGAAAAGTTCATGCTCGTAATACTGGTGCATTAACTCTAATCCAAACTGGAGAACAATTTTTTCCAGATCTGGAAAGGGTAAGGATTTTGAAGTGATGGTATTTTGACAAGCCAGCCATTTGTTGACACTGAAAGCAGACCCTATTTACTTGGGGAATACGTTAAGGAGATTAGCAAATTTACAAATTTGACATTTTGTGTATCGCATACAAATATACTCTCCAGATCTAGTACATCATGTACATGTACAGTATGTGCATATTTTTAGCATGTGTTGCTTTTAACTGTTTTAGTCAGAAGTGAGTGCTCTCTAAATTTCTCCTTTCATTCATTGTGGAAGTGCACAGAAATGAATTCAGTATGACTTCTACAAATTTGATTACTACCATTTTTGTTGTTCTCATGCATATTCATCATTAATGCTGTTATTTACTCTGCAGAAAGTAAAAGAATACAAGATAGAATAATATTATGTCAAATCAGAGATGTTGAGTATAGGAATTAAATGTGCTTTAAATCTTTAAATCTGTTCATTCTTTGTTCATTTGGATTTTTGTTGTTGACATGCATTGAATAATCCAGATTGGGAAATGCAGAATATACCTGAGGGGGAGCAGCAATGAGCCATTTAGCTTTTGACAGATTAAAAGAGCTTAGGAATTTCTTTGTAAAGCTCCTGAAAACTTGGAGAAAACATATTTTGCCTTGAAGAATTTTTTTTATAGCACTTTAAAGATAATATGTCGTATGTCCCTTTGCAGCCAACATCAAATTCTGTAGAACTTTGCAGGAATTATAAATATGTCATGTATGTCCTATCTGTGAAATTTAAACGTTAGCAGTGTTCTAATATTCAAATTATGCAAGGAAACCTGTTTCCTTGCTAGACTTCACTGTCAGACACTACTGAGAGACTGACTGCCTTTTTTCATCTTTGGTAATAACATACATAAAATGAGCTGTAAAGGGTACATGATCATTTGTCTACATCAATAACCCACTTCTTGTAATGGCCAAAATTAAACTGATTGAATCTTTGCGCAGCATAAAACGTACGACCATTCGGTACAATGGTCTGAAAAATCAGACTATTACTTACTGGCTCTATAGCTCCTAAGTCGATTCGACAACTAATAGTGGTTATTTTCCCACTTAAAGAC
This sequence comes from Mesocentrotus franciscanus, assembly GCA_037976565.1. Classification (NCBI taxonomy): domain Eukaryota; kingdom Metazoa; phylum Echinodermata; class Echinoidea; order Camarodonta; family Strongylocentrotidae; genus Mesocentrotus; species Mesocentrotus franciscanus. Next base: position 18,208,689 of record CP137673.1, read on the forward strand.
ATTTTCAAGCCCCGTTTTTTAGGGAAGTTCTAAATTAGTATTGTCTTTCAAATGGCGTTGGAATTTAACCTTTTCATTTTTTTTTGGCCTGCAAATGGGACATACAGAAGTACCTTTAAAAATAAAAGTATTTTTGCATTGGTTATTAGAGCATGACCAGTGATTTCAATGTATTAATAAAGGAAATCATTGTTAGAACTTGAGACTTTTCTGTAAAAAATGTGATATTAGTTAGAATTGTACAGGTCAATATCCTTTTGACCTGACATTTTCTCAAACATTTGCTTGGAGATTTATAATCAAGATAACAGGGTTTTTAATAGTTAGGGTTGCATTTGGATTGTAGGTTATGGTTAGAGTCGGGTATATTTGTTCAAGGGTTGAAGTATAGGAAATTGACTGCGGAGCACTTGTAACTGGAGTATGTGCCATGGAACTGTGCTTTTACATACTGTACATGTACATGCAGAAGTGGAGGTTGTGGTCTTGTGGTATTGTCTAAATATGTAGTTGTGGTGTAGGGACATAAGGCCTGTCTTCATCAGCTCGAGTTTGCCAAATAACCCGCTATTTTCAGACTCGGGATATTATCCCGAAGCTCGAAATTGCATCTTCACCAGACCGATACGCTGATCAAAAACTAGCTCGGACGGGCCAATTAGCCCGCTATTTCCAAAATACCGACATTTTGGAAACAAGACCAAGATTTCTTGGGATATTTTCTCGACCAAATATCCCGCTAATTGCAACTGCGAAGCTGATGAAGACGCAAATTAGCTGGATAATTTGCGATTGGGATAGTTAAATTAGCGGGTTATTTGGCAATCTCGAGCTGATGAAGCCAGGCCTTATAACTGTGGTTTTGTAGTTAAGCAGGTGCCTGTGAGTACACAAGGCTTAATATGTTTATATTCAGGAGCATTAGAATACCACCATAGTATTGTTTTTCTATTAGTTTTTTCCTTTTCTTTTTCTTTTCGTTTTCTTCTCTTTTTTTATTATTTTTGATATTGTGTATATGTTTATGTGGCTTTTGTGTTGAATTGCATTTGGTTTGTGAATGATGACTTCAGAGATAGAAGAAGGGGAGGGATTGAGAGGGCAAGAGAAAGATAAAGAAAAGGAGAGAAAGGGAAATTGATGAAAGGATGTATAGAAAAGAGGAGATTAAACATATGAGGAAGAGAGGAAGACATTACAAAAGTTGGGGAGGGGTAATTATACAAGCATCATTACCTTCCATCATTCATTTTCTTCATCTAATCATATCGAGCTTGGTTATAAATTCCACTTTACTGTGTCAGTGTGTTTTGGCCGAGGCGTATAGAAGATCTACATGTACATGAATGGCATACTTCATCCCACCCATCCATTTAAAAAGCAATTAGTATCAGTTTGCCATGTGGAGATGGTTTAGCGTGAGATGGGAATTGTTTGGTTGTTATAGTTCTGACGCCATTCATTAGGTCCCATTCAAACACCATGTGTACACTTGCTGAACAGAGAGAGAGAGAGAGAGAGGGGGGGGGAGGGGAGGAAAGTGCAGTTAAGCAGTTAAGCAATTGCCTACTGGAACCGGTTGGCTCCTGCTTTAGAGCCTATGTGAATGATAGAATTCAGTAATCGATAGGTTAAAAGAGATTGAATTAGAAGCAAAAGTCACTATTAAAATTTCAAACCACCAAAATAGACATAGAAGTTAAAAGAGAGAGAGACAAAGACAAAGAGAGAGAGAGAGAGAGAGAGAGAGAGAAAAGAGAGAGAGAGAGGAGAGAAAGAGAGAAAGAGAGAGAGAAAGAGAAAGAGAGAGCTAAAAGAGGGTGAGGGAGGGGAGGAGGCATGGAAAAGTGATAGGATTAGGAGAATGTGGACAATCGACGTGGAGACTAATGTGCATGTGTCATGCAATTGTTACTATTTAAAGTAAACAAGTTATAGAGTCCAGTATGGCCTACACTCTGTTCATTTTTGTCTTCTAGTTTGAAGAAGAAAAAAAGTGATGTAGATAAACTGGGTACGAGGATCCCACATGAAGTAATTTCAAGTGATGAGGTCGGGTTTAATGTCAGTTTGTCATGCAGAAAGTTGGAGGAAATGTCAAGCTTACTTGCAGTGATTAGACCATGGCATGGATCGCTAGTCTAGCTGTTCACACACTATCTTTTCATTCTGAACTTTAACAGTGCCATATAGGTGGTTTGAACCGCCCATATAGTTGAATGTTGAACCCAAAGCTGTTTTAACAAATATCGCTTGTCTTTCTTCTTGGATTTTAAAAAGTTTTCCAGATTGTGAAGTTTAGTTTTACAGAACGATATTTGTATGATGATAAAGGACAAATGAGGCAATTATTAATTGACTGCCTCTGCTGAGAGCCAGAAGGGCATTAGCTCTTATCATTTGATGTGGAGTTAACACCCTTTTGGCTGTCAGAAGATCACTTGTCTCCATAGGTCTGTCTTCATCAGCCCGAGTTGGCCAAATAGCCCGCTATTTTATGATCCAGGAGATTAGCCCGAAGTTACAAATCGCATCTTCATCTGCTCGAGAAATTTGCTCAGTGTTTGCGCATAGTGCGAGTCCTTGGGCTGGAGAAGACGGACCACAAATAGCGGTTTATTTTGCAAACTAGCCCAACATATCTTGGAAAGGTTTTCCCAACCAAATAGCCCGCTATTTGCGTTTAACCTGCCAAATAGCCCACTATTTCGTGATCTGGCTAATTTCCCCGATCAGAAATAGTGGGCTATTTGGCCAACTCGGGCTGATGAGGACAGGCCTCTTAAGTCCTATCTTTGTAGACTTGGTAGCACAGTAAAGGGAGGTACTTGTATCAAATATTTGAGTCCTTACGGAATTGGGTAAATTCCTCTTCCATCTCGGTACTTGCAAGATGTGGAGCTAACACCCTTCCGGCTGTCAGAAGATGACTTGTCTCCTTACAATATATTTCTTGGAGACTTGGTAGCACAGTAAGGGGAAGTACATGAATTGAACATCGGAGTCTCTACTAGAATGGGTAAATTCCCTTTTCCAACTCAGTACTTGCAAGGTGTAATGTAATTCTACAACTGTAGGTACATGCTTTATCAGCCGATAAATACTATGCTTTATTGATGGTCTGAAGCGGACGTTGAAATTACGGATCACATGACAATGGTTGGAAGGAAATCAGCGGGGGCCCAGCTCCATCTTATATTGATTATCCTTTTTAATTTGATTTAGGAAAAGTAAGCTTACAATTAAATTCTATTGCTTGTGGGAGTAGAATAATTTCCAGCTAGATGATTTATATCTCAAAAACAAAGTTTTTTGTTACGGGTAAGTCCAAGCTATAGTGTATTTTGGCCAACATCTAGGATTTGAGTATATCTGATGACTGTATCAAACCAATAATCCTACAGTATACTTGGGCCTGAAGCAGACAAAACATCAACTTCAATGATTTGTTAATGTCCATTTATGTTTACAATTCCATAATATAATTCCATAATACTTGGCAACATATACTTTGGACTGGCCTGTTAACATATTTTGTTGAATAATGATTCCAACATATTTAGATAAATAAATGATATTTTTGTTTTTTCCCTTCAAACATTTAGCTGATAAGTCTCACATCAACTTTCACTGAAGCTCCAAAACCTGTACAATGTTCTAATTCTGCCAAGTTCTATTGCTTCTACTTGTATGTTCCAATGCCCCTTTTTTTCAATGCAACTATATTTTGACACCCTGATAATTCAATGAACCTATGTTTTCACACCTTTATGTTTCAACACCTCTACATTGCAACACATAGTATGAGCAACTAAGATTGTCACATGGCAGTTTAAATTAAATTTCTGTCTTTACGAATACATACATAATTCACACAGGTGGTGGAACATACCGGATGTCAGATCAAAGGGTTGCCGCCATCGGCCGTCACCAGCTGGCATTTTTATGAAGCTAAATACAAAAATATAGATTGACAATCATTTTGTCATCTCCCGCTCAAATGGGGAAAAAATGGTGCCCTGATATTTCCTTTGGCGGCATTTGCTTCTGGCTTTGTTTTTTTTTCAGAGACATAAAGTTCAGGTTAATATCAGAGTTACATGTAGGTATGCAGTTGTCAAGTTTAGCATTAGGGATAGGGATAATGTTTGCTCAAATGTTGAAGTTAGGAATTTGGTTGGTGTACAAAATTGACTGTGGAGCATTTGTTGTTAGGGAATGTGTCGTAGAGCAAAGAAGAGGAAAAGTTATTCCAGGAAAGATGCAGAATGCAGTCTGATTTCCAAGACTGACGTCCAAGCTCATCAGGGTGAAATTTAAGCCGTCGACTTTGACTATAAGCAGATTGTACGGACACTGTGTCCTGAAAAATTGTGATGTAAATGGGTTTCCCAGATCTAACCTTTATTCAAGCTATTTATAATGGCTGTGAGCCTGCAAGCCCACAATTTGTGTGCAATCAAAACAGTAATTTTTACCGTGCCTTATTGCAGCTTTGACATGTTGGGGTGAATGTTAGATCCTTGAAGTCAATGATTTGTAGATTTGAATAAAACAAATCCTGTCACCTGTGAGAGACAAATTGGTCAATGTAACTTTGCAGTAGCTTTGGAGAATATGCTAATAGACATTTTTGTTGTTATTATTGTAATCATTATTATTATTATTGTTATTATTATTATTGTTTGTTTTTTTGTTTTTGGGTTATTATTATTTTTATTTATATATTGTTTGTAAAGGGAGTCTTCAGGTGTGAATTATGGTAAATGACTCGAGATCAAAGAAAACATAAACAGGATCAACAAAAACCTTCATAGAATCCCATAAAATTTCATGTAATAGTTTAGATATATATGTGATATGAGTATGATAATTAAAAAACAGATTAATGAGCAGAGAAAAATCAGAATATTAGGCTTGTTATTCCAACCAGTAAAACAGCTATTGTAGCGGTGCTGTTCACCATACCTCTTGTTATTGACTTTTCATAACTTTGCTGTTCAAAACAGCCCATGTAACAAAATGTTTTTCTTATTACCAGAACTTCAATATTTAGTCAACAAAAGTGCTTTTGAAATACGATCCTTGTTTAGAGTTGCCAGAACAGTAAGCCTGAGCTGGTTTGTTCAGTCCAATACAAATAAATCAGGGTTAGATATTAACATAGTGGAAATATATTTTTGAGGAGGATGAGGATACTGGTCCTTAAATCTAAGAAAAAAGTATATGATATCTATTAACCATTTCATTTCATGAATGTTGTATCTTATACAGGTGGATAGAGGGAGGGGTATGACCACCCCCCCCCCACACACACACACAAATGATAACATGTTGGAATGTAGGCTTTATTTTTGAAAATGAAGATCATGTGTTGTGGATCATTGGTATTGTGGTACACTGTGTATGGCATATAAACCTGTTGGCAAAATGTATGACAATTCAGTTTCATACACTACAAAATGATGCATAATTTGTAAGCTCTTTTGAATAGCCAATATTATGAGAGTAGTCTACTTTACCAGACTGTATAATGAATTATGAGAATGATTTATCAACCCATTTTTGTCCTCACACTGATACCTAGAAGACACTTGTTTGCTTGCACCTCATTATTCAAAAGTCACAGAAAGCAAATTCAATTACAGCCCAATCAGCGGTCAAGTCCGGGTGGAGAGAGAGATAGAGAACAGCTATCACATTACACGGGTAAATAATTGATTCTGGACACCTCGAATCAGGATAATCCAATAGAAATGTTATCAGTTTCGGTGTAATGAGCCTTGTGTGTTGGTAGCTACCGTGGTTACTTGTAGAACTTTGGGAATGGAAACGGTGATGTTCCTTGTTGGGATTTTCTCCTTCTTCAATTACATGCTCAGATTCCGCATGCACCTTTCAACCCAAAAGGAGGTAAAGATGGTTTGAAAGGGGGAGGGAGGGAGGGAGAGAGAGAGAGAGAGAGAGAGAGAGAGAGAGAGAGAGAGAAGGGGGAGAGACAGAGGGAGTGAGAGAAGGGGGGGGGAGGGAGAGCAAGAGGGAGGGTTAGGGGTAAGATAAATAAAACAGAGGATAGAAAGAAGAAAAGGAGATAGAGAGTAAGAAAATGAGATAGAAATAGAGACAAGGAATAGATAGAGAAACAGGGGAGAGAAAGAGAAAGGGTAAAGCGAGAGGGGGGAGAATGCAAGATGACCAAGATGAGGAGGAGAGAGTGAGGGTCGAGGAACAGAGTGAGAGGAGGGGGGAGAGAGTGATTTAGATAGAGCAGAGACAGACAGAGAGAGAGAGAGTGAGAAAGGAGAGAGAGAGGGGGGGAGGTGGAAAACTTGTAATAAGAGTCATTATTGTAGTAGGTCATCCTAAGTATATTATTGTGAAGTGTGTAGGTACAACACTTAAGAAAAACCTGTGCAGCTAGGTTATTTTTTTCTGGAGATGTGTTTCTTAAGATATCCTTATCTTTGTACCATAATCTATGGAAATGAAGTATGGGAATAGCACATTTGTACGACTCCCAGTAATAAGGTCATCACTGCTAGAGGCAGTAACGACTTTATTGCGGGCCGTGGATATATTTTAAGCTAGTCATTACTTTAGGAAATCTGTTGAGCTCTGATTTTATCTGTGGTGAATAATATTAGAGCGAGAATATTTGTGAGTAGAGTGCTCCGTATTATAAACTGTATAATGAATGAGACATAGTTATTATAAACTGTATAATGAATGAGACATACATGTACAGGTAGCAGTTTGCTAGTAAAATTGTTAAGTGATGTATATTTTGATTGCATTTTATGCTCATTTCATTTCTTCTTCTTACTAATGTTGGCACGACTTCTGGGCCCGCAACACAAAGGCTTGCAATCGATTGCAAATTTAAAACAACGATTCTGATTGGTAAATGGTCAGCCTTTTGAACATTATGTGTATGTTTCAATGATTTTGATTGGCCATTGTCACCTTGCAATTGATTGCAAACCTTTGTGTTATGAGGCCCATGCAGATCGTCACTACACATGAAATACATTTATACTACTACTTTTGATACCTGTGTACAGTATGTGTTTGTCATATTTCTGTTTTAGATGGTCAAAAATGATACCAGCAACTCTGAAACAGCTTCTTTTTTTCTTCAATTAGCGAGTACATAATATGGATAAATAAATAGGAAGCAAATATTCAAAACACCTACCCGCTGAATTAATTTTCCTTGAAATTCCAATTGTTAACAACAAATCATACTATTACAAAGAGTTTAAATACTATGTCATACAAATTGACTGGTAAGGAGACTGTAATGTTGAGACTTGATTAAATTCTAAACAGAGACTGAACAACTGTAGTATTAATGAAAGACTCAATTAACAAAGACAAACTGCAGTGTTTACATTGGAACTAGTTATTACAAGTCTGTAGGTAAACAGACAGAGAACTATAATTATTTAGGCTGACTGCGTTTAGTTAAACAGGTTTCTTTAACGGAAACTATTCCCACTTGATGTTGTATGAAAGGTATTATTTAAAACGCTTGTGTGCTTCGAAAATGCTATTTCGACTTCCCTAGATCTTTCTTTGCTCATAATTATGGTATACTTATTTTTTTAATGTCTCTTTAAAAAATCCTTTTGGAAGAATACATCATTTAATTATTGTCTTTTAAAAGCAATCAGTTCACTTAAGATTTTGATCCAGTCATAATCAACTCAGATGACTTTTGACTTTAAATATTGCATGCATGTACAACATTTATTCAGTTTCATTGTATTTGCTTTGTTTAAGAATGTGTATTTGTTGCAATTTCTTTGATGCACTTTCACTATATACAGTGTACATGTATAATTGTATATACTGTACGTATCTTTCGCATTTAAAATAATTGTTCCTTGTAAATTCATATATTTCATTTTTCCCAAGTAGATTTATACTTTGTAGTTGACTAGATGCTTGTAATCCTTGCCCAAGAATATATATCTGTAAATGTCAATACTTACGGTTAATACCTGATGTTATTTTCACTATAGGACTTTTCAATATAAATGACTGTGTATAAAGCTCTTTAATAGAAACCTGTTGCAATTTAAAGAGAAGGTTGAGTTCTGGCAAGAGGTGAAAAGCAATTTGTGAGCATTATCATTGTTATTATGCAAGTGTGGAAGAACATCAGATAAAAAATGTTCCCTGAAAATCATGGCTCTTCAAATGCCCCATATACATCTTTCTGTGTATAGTGCTTGTAACTTTACCAAGACTGGGCCAATTTTCTTATCATTTTGATGATTCCAGAACCTTGCAGTACACACCAATAATTATACATGTATGCTAGATGATCAACCTTTTCTGATCGATTCCACAACGTTTCTTTCACAATGCAATCGCATGACAACTGACAAGAACTCAACTTTATCTTTAAGTGCTATAGAAATGTAATGTATTATGTGTATCATTGTTATAAGTGTTGTGACTGTAAAGCCTTGTTAGATCATACCCAGTGCCAAAAGGATGTTAACCCATATACTGTACATGTACATGTACTTTAAACACAGAGTTATCATCCTTCTGTCTCTGAACAAAGAGTTACAATCCCATTGACTGTATAGACCTTCTGTTACTCGTCTTACAGAGAGGCTTACATATAAGTGTTGAAAGAGGAGTCACTTACCACTTCATCCCATCCACTTAAGGCCAAGATACTTGACCATTTATTACACCATTGTATTGAGGGTGTTAAGTGTGTCGGCACTATAAAACTTCAGTCAAGCCAGAATGAAACCAATTAATGTGTTTGTGAAATGCAAATGAAACTCATGTAGAAAATGAAACACAGAAAAGCATACCAGCAAATTGAAGGCTGTCAACAACAGTGATAACACAAGAAGGACGTTGTTACAGATTTAGCAATTTAAAGGATGATTGAAAGTGTGTGAATATACATGTATTCTACAGTCACCTATTTTTTACTTACTGGGATTGGTTTATGCGTTGTAGCCTGATATGTTTGATAATGTTTAATAGCCCTGTTGAACATTTATTCAAATGCTCAGTTATACCATTTTCCATGAAAGATATGCATGTAAACAGGGCCTAGATGCAGAGGCTAATATCCATCTAGAAATTGTCTGTTTGAACCAGAAGGCCTTTAACTCGTTACATTTTATTCAGAGTTAACGCCCTTCTGGCTCCAAACAGATGATATGACTATTCATTAACTTGTTAATAAGGTATTATTGCCTATAAGAATCAGCCAATGGTTTAATCACCTGATTCTATATAAATCTATTGTCAAAATGAAGTTGTCTGTAATCTAACAAGATAGATTAGACCAAATCATGGAGCTCAGCTAGCTTGTCAGTCACTTTCCAGGATACAAGCATGAGTTCACCTAATCCTCGCTCATCCTACAACCAAATACACTCTCTTGGTGTGCATGTACATGTACACATTTTGTTCTAAATATATATACATGTGTACTATACTTGTAGTTGTAACCTCTGCCATTGTGCCTTGTGCATGTTGAGCATACACTCAGTGTGGCTGGGAGATATGTATTTTTGATACCGAGTCGCCTAGATGTGTTTTGATATTGATCGATGGTGTATATTGTGGATGCAGCTGACACGTTGGGGCCCCACTTCTGGTCTGTATCGGAGCACGGAATAGCGCTACGCATGGGAAATGTTTGTATTAGTGGAGAGAGAGAGAGAGAGAGAGAGTGAGGTAGAAAGAGGTAGAAAATGGGAAAGATGAGTTATGGGAGCAGAAGCGAAAGAGAGGGGGTTCAAGACAGAGTGAGAAGAATGAGCTCAGAGAGAGAGAGAGAGAGAGAGAAGAGAGAGGGAGAGAAAGAGAAAGGAGAGAGAGAGAGAGAGAAAGGGAGAGAGAGAGAGAAAGAGAGAGAGAGAGAGAGAGAGAGAGAGAAAAGAGAGAAGGGGGAATCTACAGAGTGAGGACAGCCCCTCCACCCCCCTCCAAATTAAAAAAGAGAGAGAGAGAGTGGGAAAGAAAGGGGGTGACAAAAAGGAAAGAAGAAAAATGTAAAATGAGAAAAGGGAACGTAAGAAAATTGTGCAGAAGAACAAGAAATGGAGAGAGAGAGAGAGAGAGAGAGAGAGAAAGAAAGGGAAGGAGGTGGAGGAAAAAAGGGTATTAAAGAGGCACACACGGACAAAAAAAGAAAGAGAGAACCAGTATTAGAAGAATAAGGGGAATGTATGAACAGAACAGAAAGTAGAATATGATTGATCTAAGGTAGATGGTAACGTACTAGCAATATTTTCTTGCCGTACTGGGATTCTATTATTGTCATACGGTAAATTGTGCTTTTAAAGCTAATATGTACATGTATATCCCAAATTTGAAAATGAAATAATTTGGCCATCACCTATCTCAAAATGCAAATTAAAATGTTCTCAATCAAAAATAAATGACAGGGAGAAACAGAACATCAATCAAGTATTCTCTTCCAATCGTCCATCATGCATGAATTAAAATGTGTCAAAGGAGTGCTGCAAATTGAACCATTCTTGGCATGGGTTGGTGTCTCTGTGCTTGGTGTTTATCATATTCTTAGAGGCAGAAGGTTGTTAAACTCATGCTGAAGGATATGAGTTAACAACCTTGGGAGAAGATTTTTTTCTGGTTTAATGTTTATTTTATGCTGACACAAAGCTAAAGACAGATGGGTGTTACATCTATTGTTAAGTGATACGCATTAACGCTCTTCTGGTTGTCCAGACATTATATGCTGAAGTCTAACATTCATCATCTTCTCAGATGCAGCTGAGAGACAGAAGAGCATTAATCTCATATTTGAGTTACGGGTTAACACCCTTCTTGCTCTCCTGGGGACGGCGTACTCCGGTCTCTAACGGTTTAAATTTCTAATCAAAGTCAGTGAAGCTGAGCTCCTCCTCTTATCCCAGTACATTTGGATTCAGACCGGATATTAGTGGAATACGGTTACTTCCCTTCTTTAACAATCTGTTGAGGTGAGCGTACGTACGCTGGTATGCATATTTCATGCAATCAAAATGGAAATGCAGATAGAGCTGGAGAGAAAGAGAGCGCTCTGACTGTGTTGTAAATGATGCATGGGGAATTAAGACGGGAGAGAAGAGGATTTTGAGATGGGGTTGGAAAAAGGATATGAGGGAGAAAAAGATGTGGAGGGTAGAGTGCGTGTGGAGGTGAGGGAGAGACAGAGAGTTAGAGAGGTAGAGGGGATGGGGGAGGGAGAAGGGGAAGGGGAGAAATATACAAGGAGTGAGAGACAGAGGGGGAGAGAAAGAGGGATATAATAGGGAGAAAGGAACAGAGAGTGGGGAAGAGAGAGAGAGAGAGAAAGAGAGAGGGGGGATGAGAGATATAGTAATGGAAAGAGAGAGAGAGAGAGAGAGAAGGGAAAGGGGGTGGGGTGGAGAAGATACTCCCTCAAACAAACATGGATATACAGATTAGAAATTGAATTACCTTTTACGAAAAGAGCAAGGCATATTTAGAGGTATATTATCCTTTCTTACACATTCTTTAATCTAAAAAAAAATTGTAGGAAGAAGCAGTTTTGAATGGGATCTCATAAATGGGAACACAATCTGTGCTGTACAGTGTATAGACGTCGTGTGCTACATACGATGGGGCTAACTTTAATGGTTTCGACATGCGACAATATTTGCTGAAAATACTTTTGTTCGTTGCTAAATGAGTGATTTGCGAAATTCTTGATAAATAACAGTAAAAGATTGAATGCCATTCAGCTCTCACTCTTAGGAGACATTACCATTCCCTTTACATTACATACTGGTAATCATCTGGTGAGACTCAGAACGGCGTTACATCTATGTTACTTCATAACACAGGCTCACAGATTGAGCACCTTTTTTAGCTTCCAACACATGATACAATACAACATCTCTTTGGATCCAGAAGGTTTTTAACTTATATTTACTTTAACACAGACTTAACACCCTTCTGGCTCCAAACAGACGATATACTGATGTGCCCTTTGTTTGGGATCAACTTGACTCTGAGATTCAAGAACATAATGTAGCTAAATTTGTTGGCCTGTATGGATAACCCTTTTTTGTTGTTTTGGGGGTCTGTAGAGGAAGCAGTAAAAGGGTGGAAATTGACAAAAGTGGCAACGGAGTGGCAGCTGATGGATGGTGACTCTACTCGACAGATTAAAAACATTCGGTGTAACCATGGTAGGTTTCATGGTATAACTATAACTATGTTTCTGACATGTACTTGGCGCCTAGCCATGTATTTATGAGATTATTAATTAATGTGGGTAAATTATCTGTACAGTGAATGTTTCTGATCTTTCATTTTACCCTCACACTTTTTTCTCAATGTTTCCACCCTTTTGTTTATCTATTTCTTTTGTATTCTCTGTATTTCCCCCTTTCTAACTCTCTCTCTCTCTCTCTCTCTCTCTCTCTCTCTCTCTCTCTCTCTCTATATATATAGATGTATCTCCCTCTTTCATGTTGTTTCTCCTTTGTCTTTTGTTTCTCTTCATCTGTCTTTGTATTTCTGTATTTTACTTCATCTCTCTTGACCTTTTCAATCCCCTCCTGTGATCCTGTTTTTTTAATTTCCCATTTTGTATTTCTTTGTACCCATCTTTGTCCATGTTTTCTCCCTCTCCCTCTCTCCTCTCTCTCTCTTCTTTCTCTCTCTCTCTCTCTCTCTCTCTTTCTCACTCCACTTTAAAGAAAGAAGGTCTTTCAAAGTCACCCTCTATGTTATTCTTCGCCTCTAGCCCCTACATGCTGTTTATCACGTCATCTTATCCTTGATTAGCTCACTGTCTCCCCATCTTTCTCCTGAGACAGTTTCCTAAATATTTTCATAATCAGCGCTTCATCCTACCACCTACCACAAGACGACCGTGTTCAATTTCATTGGGAAGCTGTCGCCATGGTCATTAACGTTCCAATCATGAGATAATGTTTCAAGTGTTCTTGTGTAAACAGCATTCCTCTGGCCAGCAGAAGACAGCCACTCCCTTTCAAATCAAGGAATTTTTTAAAAGGAAGTTATATGGAGTTCTAACTTGAATGCTAACGCTATCTCCCAGCACTAATGCTTTTCTGTGTGAATTTCAACAAATATTAGTCAAATTTAAATTTGGCTACTTAAAATCATCATCATTCCTATTTTTCAACTCAACCAACCATCAGAACAACTTTAATATTTTTCTTTTACAATACAATTGCAATTCCCATCATCTTTAAGATGCCATCCTCAACATTCTTTTATCAAGGGGCAGGGGCTGTGTGGGTATCATTCTGCACGATAGATCCAGCCGGGGTTGCGAGATGCAAGGATGAGCCTCCAGTGGGGAGGGAGGTGGGAGAAAGGAATAATTGAAGCTTCACACGGTCCACAATGATTTCAGCGAACAAATCACACCTTCGCAAGCAGCTCCGATTATCTGTTACTGTTTATAGGTGGGCTGCTTGGAGCCTGGCATAATTCAGTTCATACATCGGTGCCCTGATTGTCTGAAGATCATCGTGGAAAATGCTTGGAGATCATATTCATGTTTTATATCCCTGTATCTTGCTTTCTTGCATTAAGATCTTCCTTTATCAACTAAATGTTATAATTATTTCTGTAATTATTCATATATGTTTGTACCTAAACATAACCTATTCTATCTATTCTATCTGGCTTCCTATCTGTCTATCTATCTATCTATCTATCTATCTGTCTGTATGTCTATCTAAAATTGAAACAAGACAGATAAGAATAAAGAACTCTGTTGATAAAGTTTTTAGTGAAACAATATTTTGCCCATAGGGCTTCTTCATGTTATAATCATCTCTGTCTCGAAACTTCATATCTTATCTATCTACGTACATACGCACATACGTACGTACCTACCTACCTTCCAATAGCTACCTACATGTACCTACCTACCTATCATTTGTCCTGTCCACAGACATGTACCCTTGCATATTCTTGATGTAAATTAATGTTGTCTTTGAGGAACCAGTGTCTTATCTTGTGCCATACTATTACGTTTTCTGGAGGATAAAGGTGAACTTGAGCATCAGTTCAGTAAATCACTGACAGAAAAGAAAAGAGCAAGACAGAAAAAAAGAGAAAGAGAGAGAGAGAGAGAGAGAGAGAGAGAGAGAGTGAGTGAAGGGGAGGAGAGTGCATAGAAAAAAATGCTTTATGGCAACAAATAGACTTCACAAAGTTTTACTCAAAGTACCTCGTAGAGGTCAGCAAGTTTTGTTCAAATTTCTCTGAGACAATCGTAACACCTTGATTCCTAAAGTTCTCTGCTTGTTTCTCGACCCTGAAACATCATCTCCCCTCCTGATCTTCTTCCATCCTCATCGCCTTCCTCTTCATCTTCCCTTTCGTTGTTGCCACTTTCATGTTTACTTATTTTCAGCCAGGCTTCCAGTCTGAATGTGGCATTGTTGATACAGCTCTCTCTGGCGATGAACAGCGGTGTGTTTCTCCCCTCCTTGTGTCGACACTTGAGAGGGCATTTGCAATTCCACAAGCATTTATTCAGCCAAGCTGGACACATTCCCAGGCTTTGCTAATGTTGTCATGTGATGTCGATGTGTATGCCTCAAGAGAGCAGTGCACACCTGTCCTTTTTTCCACCACATTTTTTGTTGTTGTTTTTCTTCCTGAGATTTGTGTGTCTTTCCGTCTTTGTTCTCCCTGTTTGATTGTTTCACAAGATTTTAAAACTTTTTCTATTTATATACTCTGTCTAAAACTTCATTTTACCCTTATTTCTTGTGTTTCAACTTTGTGTTATTTTTTTTACTCTCTGTCTCTTGCTCTCTCTTTTTTTTTCCTTCTGCATTGTAAACTAAGGCTTCCAGTCTGTTTTGCCATTATTCTTCTTTTTGTTTAACTCCTAATGAGAACAATGTACGGGCAGAACAGTATGGGATACGGTTGCAAAGACTCTAGAAATCCCCTCAATCACATTTTCAGTCCCCTATATTCCTGTAGAAATCGTGATCAGATTATGGAACTGTAATGTTCCCACATTTCAAAAGGTGCACGCACATTGCTCATTGAAATTACGTCACATTTAGTTGTTTTTTTAAAGTCTTCACAATCATGTTATTAGCATTTAATATGCAAAATAAGTTATGGCTTCATTATGACGTACACATAAGACAGTGTCACGAGATCAACGTGTTATAGGTACACATCAGATTTACAAGTAATAATTTCTGTTATTTAGAATTAAGTTGAGTTATTTGACTTTGAAGAAGTAGTTTTCTTGTGACAATTTACAGATACAGTTCAGTACTGGTTATGCAGTTGCACTGTGAAAGAAAGTCTGAAGCAATCGTGAAATTTATGAAGTAGTACATGAGAGTTGATCTATACGGGGAGGTTTTGCTTGATTGCACTGAAGAGAAATTGACAGAGTCTTACCGAAAATCAGGTTAATTACACACAGAAATATGGGACTATTAATGCATGTTGCATTTTTGATTTTATATTTGATATGAGGGCAAGTAATAATAATAATAATAATAGTGAACATTTATAATGCGCCATGTCTGTCAAAATTGACACTCCTGGCGCAGTTGTGTGAAAATTGTATAATTGTGGGCATACGACAATCAAGTGATTAAAAAGACAGTAAAATACACATAAGTTAAAGTTTAACATACTTCAGGACATAATTTTGCAATAATAGAATTACATAATATATATATTTTTTTAAACCTAAAAGCAACTTTACATACGCATAGGATATACTGTTGTTAATACAAAGCATATTTCAGTAATAACAGTTATATAAGGGTAGTACAATGTAATACATAACTAAACAAACTAATATGTTGAGAACAGAAACGTTTTTAACAGAGATTTGAACTGTGAGTAGGAGTTCTCCTTTCGGAGATGAGGAGGGAGTGTGTTCCACAGTTCAGTAAAGAGCAATTTCTTCCAGAAATTACATAAGACAAATGAGAAAGCTCACAAATTATTTTGTTATCTTTACCAGAACTCAAGCTACTCTTCAAAGTAACTATGTGAACCAAGAAATAATTAGTTGTGTTTGGAAGTGTTCAAGATAAGCTTGAGTTCTGGTAATGATAGGAAAAAAAATCTCCAACAAAACTTACACTGAATGTTCAAGATTACAAATAAATGACATGTGCCAAACGATTTTGGTAGAAAATGTAGCGGGGCAGAGTAATGAGCATAGAAAGATAAGGAAATCAAGTTAAAGGAGAACTCATATGGTTTTTCAGAATACCTACACTTACTCTTTGGGGTTAGTACTCCTTTAAGTAGACCGGACACCATGTGCAAATGAGAGTTGTGGTTTTTATTGAAGATGATTTACAGCAAGTTTTTGTGAGGTTGTTTTTATTTTACTGGTTCAAACAATCAATCTACTGCAGGATAAACAATCCAAAATGAATTATAGCCATGTTCTCTCGACACATGAGGCCCATACCAGAGCTCAAGATCAGCTTTAAGCCCTTGAACTTGAATACCCGTGAAGATGGCAATGAGCCGGGTTGTAGGTTATAAGTTAAAGCATCCAGTCACGCCCTTAACCTCAACCATTTTTCACCCATCTCAACCAACACACCAACATGAAAATGAGTGAAAAAAAGTCACAATTAAATATAATCTCATGTTCTATCCACAGCAAATGCTACTGCCCCAGAACATGGAGGAAATAGAGCCCGTTTCCATTTCAATTTTCATGTGCCGGAATATATTGATTGAAACGTTCGCATGAAATCATATAATTTTAAAGAACGCCTACTGTGGAAGTAAAAAGCGCCCATGCACACAAGCCCCCCTGGAGCATCGGAGCTAGGTAGGTGAGTGGCACAATTTCTCCCCACCCGGCTGCCGACCGCATTTTCTTTCATCACTTTTCCCCCTCGTACGCAACCGCTTATTGATTTCGGCAGTCCTTAATGCCATTATGGAGGTGCTACAGAGCAAATGCTGCCACAGAAAAGCGAAATCGGATCTTGAGTCAAGTATGTCGGTTCAGGTAAACCTCTGATGCCTTCTTTAGGCTCGTGTTCTGATGTGTATATTTGTATGGAAATTTAGGGAGACAGAGAAAATGTGAAAGAGAGCAGAAGGCAGACAAAGAGGTAGAGAGACAGAGAGAGAGAGCGAGAAGAATAGAAAGAGGGAAGAAGAGACAGGAAGAAAATGAGAGAAAATAGAGCAAGAAGCAGTTAGAAAGTGATGCCTCTTTAGCAGACAAAAGAAGATAAAAGAAATGTTCCCCAAAACTTAATTTTTAAATTATAGACATAGACATGTATTCGGGCGCTTCTGAAAGTCTATATACACATCACTGACAACTGCCTGGATCATATTTCATAGGAAGCTTGTAACATAATGGTTTGATCAGACCTGGGCTTGATACTCTGGCAGGTGAGTCCCCAGAGCTCAATTTTTGACCGAAAATTGGTTCAGCGTTACCCTGCACTTGTTTACTGACATTCTTGGCACCATCTGACAGCAAATAAGATTGAGGGCAAATTTATTTGAGATTCATATTCAACCACAAACCATGAAATATGTATCCATTTTTTGTGTGCTTTAACCTGTATATTAAGCCCAAGAGAAGATCCACTTAAACACATGCCCTCCTTGTTTCTCCAATTTATATCAGAATCATTTTGTAAACAAGACCCTTCATTTCACGATTGCTGCTTTTTTTGCTGGTATGTGGGGCAGGAGTGAAGGGGAGGTTGGGGGTATTACCTGCAAAGATAAACATCTTTAATTCCAAAGATTATATGCCTGCACAATTGTGACACAATACTATGTTCCTAGAAAAAGTGTACCTGTAATTATGTGATCAAGTTGAAGGTTATACAATGTATGTTTCATTGAAGCTTTAGATATTGTGCCCACCCTCCCGCAATGTTGGGTCTTATGTTACTGGCTTTATGATTTTGCAACATCCTACATTAATTTTCTTTAATAATGGTATGTACAGATATTTTACACACTGTAGCCATCTGACTTAAATTAGCAATAACAAGTGATATGTAGTTTTACAAAGAGGAAAGAAAACTCTTTGTATTACCTTCGTCTTTATTTTTATGCATTTTTTTTTAAAGATCCTAGAAATTATTTTTACAGTATATAGTAAATCCTGATCTTCATTTGTAAACACGAACATGTATATACATGTGTAACTGCTAATAGTCTATTACATGTTACATGTAGAACTAGAAGTGAGGGTTAATGGGTGAAAGTCTCTATCCAGATTTAAAAATAGCTCCTGTGTATGGAGTACATAGGATGCATGTTATTAGCATTGCATATATGCCGACGGCAAGCAATTATTTACACTTACAGTCACCGCGAAACCTTGGCCATGTGCAATCGCGAAAGCAACACGCCGCTCAAACATTCATGTAAATTAATAAAGCAGCATGTATCAAAAGCACATGGATACGACACACACACACACAGACACAGAGCGGCAGCACTCTAGTTTGCAGCAGAAACCCTTGTCAGTCATAATACAGAACAGAGAGTCTGAGCTACAAGACTGTATAGAGACCCAAGTCCATAGGCCCTGTAGTACAGCTGCTCCTGACACAGCCAGAGACTGACAGAGCTATGCTCAGTTCAAGACTTTACAAAATTGTGTTTAAGGGCAAATTAGAGTCTGTGCCTACAGGCTAGAAGTGACCATCTCCTCCCCCTTCAAAAGACACATGGGTACACCCCCAACCACTGGCTGTTCATTTCTCATACATGTATTTCGTCTCATAGTGTAATTCATGGCATGCATACCACACATGCTGGCACTGTCAGTTAATTGAAGCTAATCAACATGTCTCAGTAGCAAATCATCCCTGTGAGCTAGTGGTGAGCGTGGTGCCACAACAGGCTACTGTTAATAGATACACTACAGGCCTCCATCGTTATGTATGAAGCTAACCACTGTTGAGAGCCAATAGGGCATTGACACATACATGAACATGTAATTTGACATACATGTAGAATCACCAAAATGTATCCATGTTTTGTATCATATTTTTGTTCTTTGTAAACTTTGTCTGAGCCTTTATTTTACATGTGAGCAAACCAAATATCCATGTTGAATGACATTGGACAAATAAGTACATATAATTATGAATTGATTATTAATTAACACCTTTCTG
Source organism: Mesocentrotus franciscanus (assembly GCA_037976565.1). Classification (NCBI taxonomy): domain Eukaryota; kingdom Metazoa; phylum Echinodermata; class Echinoidea; order Camarodonta; family Strongylocentrotidae; genus Mesocentrotus; species Mesocentrotus franciscanus. The sequence continues at coordinate 18,227,855 of CP137673.1, forward strand.
ACTCTCAATAGGGGATTTTAACATTTGTATTGTAATCCTATGTAAATGCAATGTAGCTATTGTGATTCGTCATGCCTTCCTTGGATGCTTTGGTAAACTTAGGGTGCGTTTATGCTCACTTTTGAAGGCAGAATGAGCGTATAGTAAATGCTCATCGTAAACGCAGTTCCACGGGTACTGTTTATGCTTCCCTTCTCCATGCAAAATCGGGCTCGATCTGCAGCTGGATTCGCAAACCTGCACTGCGCATGCTACGTTGACCCCGGGAGGGCAGGTCAAGTTGGGGCGCCCGCCTTTTGGAAACTGTATACTGTGATATTTTTGTGTACATGTACGTGTCCCAATCTCGCACTCCACTATAATTCTCAGTCTCGATTTACGGTTATTTATTTACATCCGTGGACTTCCTACCATTGTGTTGTTGGCTCAGCGATGTCTGTTCCTAGCCATGTTATTTGGTGCGCGGATATTCATGTGAACCGGAAACGCGTTTATTATGACGCCATTTAAACGTGTTTACAAATGATTGTGCGTTTATGCTTCACCAGAAACCTTCTTTTTGGAGAATCGCCGATACAAAACGCACCATTTTGTGAGTTACAATCAGCGTTTTAGATCAACATTTATCAGCGTTTATACGAAAATGAGAAAGGATGCAACCATGTTTTGAACTAAGCGCGTAACAAAAACCTCATTCTGGCCTGACTAAGGTGAGCATAAACGCACCCTTAGAGTTACATGTACATGTGTAGATGTTTAACTTTGTGTACAAGCTATTCCTTTCAGCGTTTGGTTTAAATTATCAATGTTACTCAAAGAAGCAATCACATTATTCTCTCTTTCCCTCTCTACATGTATATGTTAAATATCTCTATCTTTCTCACTCTCTTTTTACTTCTTTCTCTCTCTCTCTCACTCTCTTTTTCATTCTCTCTCTCTCTCTCTCTCTCACTCTCTTTCTCTCTCACTCTCCTTTTCCTTCTCTCTCTCACTCTCTCTCTCTCTCACTCTCCTTTTCCTTCTCTCTCACTCTCTTTTTCCTTCTCTCTCACTCTCTTTTTCCTTCTCTCTCAATACACACCCACACACACACAATTTGTGTCTCATGTCTTCTTCACCAAGCTTGTCCAGTATAAACTGCCATTTTTCTAACTCTCTTTCTTCTCTTTCCCTCTGCATGGCTCTCTTAATCACTTTCTTCTCTTGTCTGTATATATATCTCTCCCTATCGGAGTGATCTGACAAACGGCCCTCCTTCCTTTCTCCTCCAAGTTTGCGTCACTCCCATCTACCATAGATATCATCCAAACTGAAGACCATTATCCCGGTATGATTGCCTCCCATCAATTCCAGTTTGCCCAATAACCAGCACAAGCCTGGACCAGACAGTCACGTTAATTTCTCCAAATTGGCCAGGAGGCTTTAAGCCTCACGTACAACTGTCTTACCCCCCTTTCACACTACTGAAGTTCATCATGGCTATATGAAATCTGTACATGTATATATTTCTCTTCTCCAACAGTCATATAATGAAACATTGTATGGTTTCTCATTGGAGCCAGAAGGGCATTAACTCTGTGTATGAAAATGTTATGATTTAACACCCTTCTGGCACCAATCACACAATATATCAATGCATGTTTGAGCATCGTAAAAGAACCACATAGCTGTACGATAAGTAATAAACAATTTTCTTGTCTAAACGTTGTATCATACGAAAACCATATAACTGTGCAGGGTCCTCATACCTTGTAACTAGCCTATTCAAAATAGCTTCTCCATACATTTATTCATACGTTTCTCCATATGCTTCTTCATACCTTTCTTCATATGCTTCTTCATACGCTTCTTCATGCATTTCTTCAGAATATGTTATCCAGTGTGAACACCCCTTTTGCTATGCAAATGATTCTTTATACCATGTTTCTAGTTTTGTATAAATTTTGTCTAGTCTGAACAGGCCATCCTTCACCTGTACTATAGCATACAGCGCTTCATGGCTTGGGCAAGGCTTTTTTGCTTCAAGGCTGAAATAATACTGGGGTGCACATCATTTCTGACATTTTCCAACCAAATTGAAATGTTCAACTGGATATTTAGAATGACGAAGTCATCCGTGCAATGTGCAATGGCGAGGGGCCAGATATTACATTTGGGGGGCATGTTTGAGAAATGTATCTCTGTTTTTGCTCCCTCTATGGGATAAACAATTATTTTGCTTCCTTCAATATATCATCTGCTGAATGCCATACAAACAACCTTATTATAAATTTAATGCTTTTCTGGTTCTTGGCAAACATCATAGTGCTCATTTTTCATGGTCCTTGAACTGCATGGAGAAAGATGTGAGATGTGAGATAATGCAAATAACAGTTTCAAAGTGCTTGTACTTGGTAGCTCATATAAAGGTTTTTTCAAAAGGTTTTCTGAAAAGTAATTAAACTCTTTCAAATGCATGTTTCCAGTTTATATATAATCAACCGATTGTTGGCTTTATTAAGCATTCATGAAGTATTAGTGATTTTTGTCTTAATTGCCTTAGATCGATGAATAAACTACAAGCACTGCAAGCACTGCTTTTTAGTGGATCCCCCCATTTCCTCAGAATTTAAAGAATTTCTTGTAATAATGTTGTAATGTTCATACAGTGTATTTGTATACCTATCAAGATTTACTTTCTGTAATAATATAATGCCTTTGTTTATCTTTCTGTTGGAAATGAAATAAATACGAATTGAATTGAATTGAAATTGAATAAATGTTTAGACATTCCTCACAATTGGATGGCAGCATTTTGCCACAAATGCAAATACTTTGCCAGTTATCCGACTGTAGTGATAGATTATGATATTCAAAATCCCAAACATTATTCACAGGTACATAATTTCAAAATCTGTGAACACATTCGAATTCCATAGATATTTGATACCAATTTGTGTATTTTGAAGTGCTAATGGCATACATGCATTGAAGAATTACTCAAAGAAAGAGAAGTTTATACATCAGCAAACATCTATAGTCATTGAAGAAAAAAACCACATATTTAATACCTGTTTGCAGTTGACTATAACAATATCAATTTTAATGACTTTCTCCTCTCCATCTTTATCTTTTCTTGCTACAGTGTGCAGTTTTGTAGTCCATAAGCGCTGTCATGAATTTGTCACTTTCATGTGCCCAGGAATTGACCAAGGGGTGGAATCGGATGTAAGTACAACACACTTTCACTTTCACTTAGATGTTCAACTAATTTTTGTTAAAGTACAACTTCAGTAGGGTTGGTCGTCCTGGATGCAGAGCTGCCAACCATTACGTTTTTCCCAGAATTATTCCATTTTTTACTCCAAATTACGGTAGTACGTTTTTCCTTCATAAAATAGGTTTTTTTTTATTTTTAATTTTTTTTTATTTTTATTTTTTATTTATTTATTTATTTTTTATTTTTTTACATACTGTACGTCAATCAACTGCCCTAAAATGTTGATTTGATCACAAATTCAATATAAAACTAATGTTAAAACATACTTGGAAACATACTTAAAGAGAAAAATATTCTCAAAAAGAATGAAATGCCGATAATACCAAAATAACAACAAAAACATACCTACTTGTAAATAAACTATAGGTCCTAATATGGAAAAACAGCACGAGGAATGGACATTTCTGTATTGGAAGTGTGTCGCGTGTGGTTATAAGTTTTGTTTTAATGAATTCCTTTTTTTTGCCTGAAATTCCTTTTTTTCCCCCTGAAATTCCTTTTTTTTTTGCCATCATGGTTCCTTTTTTTGGTCGCACAAGGTTGGCAGCTCTGTGGATGTGGACAGTTCTGCATTTGGTGTGTCCAGTGATCTTGATGAATGGATCACAGTATTACATGGGTGAACCCATTTTAACGTTGTCATGAGTTTGTTACTGATGCCCTGATGTAAGTACCAAACACTTGACTGTATTCGGGCAAATCTTGATATTCAAACACTTTGATGGATATTTTGTCGTATCCCAAAAAATTTAAGTACCGGGTACCGGTATGTGCTATGAATTGTGATTGTTACAGTGTACATACATGTATATTGTAGGACCAGGGGGTGTTTCATAAAGCTGTTCGTAAAGTTACGCATGACTTTACGACGACTTGAATATGAAGTGCCAGATAGGATGCCTAAAGTTTTTCCTGATGTTTTAACAAAGTGTGACTATATTTCCAATACCGGTAACCTCAATTAAATTATGGCAAAAAATATACTTTGCACTAAAAATGTTTGTTATAATAAGAATGTTAATCTACATCTGCACAGTTAAACTTTAGTTGATGCAGTTAAAAATGATTGAGCATCCCATTTGGCTTTTCATATTGAAGTCATTCGTAAAGTCATGTGTAACTTTACGAACAGCTTTATGAAACACCCCCCAGGCCTTATGGTTAAGCATCCTGAAGGTGCCAGAAATCAGTCTTTAGTCTCATCATGCACCAGCCGCTAATCAAAGGTATAACAAGTTACCTGTTTAAGTGTTCATTTTGAAGTGATGTTTTTGATCCCTGACTATACAATCAAAATTTTGAAGTGATATTGTTGATGTTTTTTGAAATATTGTCTTTCCAATCAAAATAATGTATACTTGTCCCTGTAGCGGTGCATTTCAACATATAGTTTCTGATCAATAGCATAAAATTTAACTTTTTATGTAATCATTCGTCTGGAGTAGTGGGATGTTTACTGAAGTAAAATTGGCAGTCCCTCCTTTTCCACAACTTTCTCTTGTGTGTAGCAGCAAGTGTATTTTGTTAGTTTTTAGCTAATATAGGGAACAACTTAGTATTTTTGACATTTGACAAGTCCCAGCATTAGGGTTCAATTTGCTATGATAGACCATTTTTGTCTTGTTCTTAAATCAAAGCACATTTTGTTTGGAAGTTTGCATAACCTAGCAACATGTCTATGTACCTTGCCTTCTGAATATTGAAATACAATATAATTTTAACTTTCTTTTTTATTACCCTGAAAAATAGAAATAGTATTCATGATGAAGTACTTTTTATCATAAAGCATAATGTTTGACTGTGATTCATGCTTTTTTACTCTGTCAAAGTTAAGAAACCCGAAATCACATTGTAAAACCTGAATCTTGAATATGTAGTAATTTTTGAAGTATAGCTCAGGAATAAACAGGAATATATGAATATACAAACAGTAATGGAGGTTGAAACAAAGAGCAGAATTATACGTTTCTTGAGAGATTAAATTGGGTTATAATAGCATCAAACACCTTTTAACCAAGTAATAAAAGAGGCAATTTATGAGGAGAGGAGCCATCATAAATACATTTAGAGAAGAAACACCATGAATACATCAAGCAAATGATCCATTGCACAAGCGTTCATGTAAGAACTCTTGCAGACATATTAAACAGATTGGGAATGTGTTCTCCATGCATACATGCCCTGTCTAGCCAATCAAGGTTATATTGCAGTTTTAGATTGGTTATTAAAGAGAAGTCTTTAAGATTAGGAATAGGAAAATGTTTATTTTGAAAGCTTCCCTGCTTTCATGTGGAATACATATTGCTGTGCAAGCTACTGAAAGTTTGCTTGCTATTGATGAAATTGATGAAATTCTTCTGCTCAAGAGCAGGAGAAATTCTCTCTCTATTGGTGTGACTCCGATGAAACGGACACTATGAATGGATTCGGGAGAAAAACGGGAGAAAAACACTGATGAAAAATCAAAGGGCGCGCCAGCAGCTTACAAGCGATTGCGCAATAATTCTTCTCTTCCGGCCGGGGCTCGCCACAGTATGAATGGCACATGCGGGAAAGAGGCGGTTTCACCTTTGTTTACATAAGGCAAATTTTGTATAGGTGCTTTCATCGGTGTTTGGAGCTGACGGCCTTTTACGTGGCAAAAAATGTTCGCAAATTGCCCACTATGATAAAAACATATTTATTTATTAAATCAAATTTTGTGACAATATAAAAATCCATTTGTTTTGATACCTGCGAAACACATTTTCGTTAAATGTAGATGTGAATGCACACTAGATCTAAATATGCACCTATACAAGTCGATTTACTTGTACAGTATACAGTATTGTACTGGAACTTGATGCATTTTATAAACAAAAACGTTGGCGGCATGTAACTTTTGCAAATCCTCTCGAAATTTGCGAAAGTTTTATGCATACAGTAGTAGTGCATGCACGAGAGTGTTTGTTTGATCGGAATGTTATGGGAGAATCCATGGGGAATATGTACTTGTAGATCTATCTTCAGTAGATCTGAACTCACTGCAGTGTTAAACGGAAAGCTCATGCCTCAGTGCTGTATCTGTAACCAAGTGTTGTAGCTGGTTCAGTTGACTTGAAATTGAATTCCATATAGGTCTTCATTCACAGAAGTGCACGGAGCATGGCACGGCTCACATTTTTTCTTCTTCAGAATAGCTTTTTTTAATGTCCTCTTGAAAACAAATCTGATCAATGTTTTCTTACAATGGTTATTAATGAATGTACAAACTTTTTGATAATCAGGATTGTCATTTCATTGAAGTGATATGCTCAATTGATTAACAATACCGGTAGATGTACATGTATTTACATATATATTGGCCTGAGAACTGTACATTGTACATGTATAACTGGTTGAATGTCACTTGCTCCTGCGACATTTGCTCTGTGATGATTCCCTACACTAACAGAGTTTTTAACTTCAATCCTGGAGTCAACACTATACCAAACCAAACCCTATGTATGTTAAACCCAATTGCAACTCTAACCCTATTAAACCTTATATCTTTTACGAAATAAAGCCTGGAGCAATCGCAGAAGCAAATGTCAGGTCACCTTAATAATCAGAAGAGCATAACCTAATCCTAGTTCTGGGCCCCATTTCACAAAACTTGTCATTAGTGATAAATGACAGTTTTTGTTATTTGCTAGTGAAATCCTTGCTTCTGATTAGTCATCAGCAGATTTGTCATTGATTTTTGTCATTAGTCATTGAAAAAATGGCTTTGTGAAACGGGTCCCAGGTCAATGCCCTTTTAGCTCTCAGCAGATGGTATATACATGTATGTGTACATTTAAATATATGTGAACACTCTAGTGTACAACTTGTGATATTTGCCTGTATCATTTTGTGAGAACGTGAAGCAATCGAGATATACATGCGTGGGATTGCACGGATGGAAGTCTTATTTGACACGTCCACCTCCCTCTCTCCATCTCATCCTTGTATGATGAAGTGTTTACTTGTAAGCACCTAACACCTGTCTCTAATTCAACATGTCTACCTCCCTATCTCCATCTTGTCCTTGTTTGATGAAGTGTTTGTTTGTAAGCACCTAACACCTATCTCTTATTCAACATGTCCACCTCCCTCCCGCCATCTCGTCCTTCTCATCCTTGTTTGATTAAGTGTTTACTTGTAAGCACCTAACACCTATCTCTTATTCAACAAGTCTACCTCCCTCTCTCCGTCTCGTCCTTGTTTGATGAAGTGTTTACTTGTAAGCACCTAACACCTACCGGTATCTCTTATTCATCACGTCCACCTCCCCCTCTCCATCTCATACTTGTTTGATGAAGTGTTTACTTGTAAGCACCTAACACCTATATTAGACAATAGAGATGAACAAACAAGCTGTTGAATATTTACTTTAGGCCCTGCTTACAGCTTGTAACTACAGCTTTAAGAGCAGCATAGTGCTACTTGAGCATTTCAAGGGTTTCAGGCCAAAGTTTATTGTTGCTTACACTACTACCAATAGATTATTACCATTATCCTGTTTTTAATGAATGAACTACAATCAGGGACGTGATAGAGAAGGACTGGATTCAAGCCGCTCTCCTTTGACCCCATGCTCCAAGCCGCCGAAAAGTAAATCATGGATTAAATAACGGGACATTAATGCACCTGTCAATTGTATGACCCACCCCATGAACCCCGGGGATGGTGCGTCACTTGTCTAATGTGCGTCGGATTTTACTATACCATGACGCACATATGCGGCAAAACTATGACGAACTTCAGGCTACCAATGACCAGTTGTTGATTTTGACTGTCATTTTGACGCACATTCGACATGGTCGAAATGATACAGAACGTGTTTTTCCTGATTTGCGATCGGGGTCTAATCTCATTTCCAGGCACGAGCACTCGTTTGTTGTTGCAATACCGTTTCACCTGCACCGCACGGCACAATGTTTTCTGTTTTCTAGTAGACATCTACGATAGATCTACTGGGATGGTGGTGCAGGGCTTTGCCATAAAATGCCCTTGTTTTTATATAATATTCCCTTTTCTGAAATCTATCATTAATACGCTCTAGATCTATTATCAAAATCAAAGTAAAATACAGAATACGTACGGTCAGATTTGTTTCATATTTCTTCAAGTCTTTTTATTAAATGCGCGCGATGGTGATGCACAGCGGTACGTCACTTGGATCTCACACTCATCACATGGATGAGTTTGTTTCGCTGCACTGCGCAATGTCTGGCTTTTACATACACATTTCAAGGCACGTAAGATGCTGCGAACGTAAAAGCGCATTTAAAACGCCGCTTACTTCAGTCCGATCACTACGTATTGAACCCACAGAAAACCAACCGCATGGCGATCTGCGATACATGTGCTTTCCTATGCGAAAAAATTGTCTGTAGCTTGTCGAGTGCTGAGCTGAAAGTTAGTAGTACAAATTTAAGTGCCAATTATAAATCAATTTGAAGATCGTATTATAAGTATGATCGTAAGTAATAGTACTTGCATTGTTCGTGTTACGGTGACCAGCGCATTAATTTCGCTCTTTAATTTGGCAATTGCTTGCAAGAACACATTGATTTTATTGATATATAAGGGGGTGTGTGTATGAATTGTATTGTGTTGTGTGAAGTTAAATCATTGAACGGTACTTGAGCTCTGAAAAGAGAAAATGGTTTAATATGACTCTCATTGGGGAGCTATTTATGGCAATAAAATTATTTCAGTCTATTTCACTATATTAATAACCCCTAGAAAGATTGAACAATTGGCTCCTACCGTTGATCTCTTTCTAAATCACCTTCACAGCATGATATCTATTCAGTTTTATTTCCCTAGTGGCGATTAAACAGCCGGCGGGGCCTGGGCGCCACTTTCAGAGAGCGAAATAAAAAAAGGGGAAGAAGCACCAGAAGCGCAAAATAGTGCACAAAGCCAGGCAAAATGGGGTAATTTCCTTCTTTTCGCCCGAAAAGTTAAAATTCTCGCTCTTTTTCATCATTTTGATAGGTTTTTGCACTTGCCCCTGGCGTTGTTTGAACTCGCACGCCTGTAGAAGGGGAGGGGGGCAGACTTGTGCCTCCCAGACGGTTGAGCGCTTTTAGGTCAGAAAATGAGATAAAAACATCAAAACGAGTATGGGTTCCACAATTCTACATTGTAAAATGACACAAGGTTGGTAGTGCCGAAATATGAGAGATTTGGATCAGAAATATTTTGTGGTAAAATGGCATCTATAAAAATATGGAAAGTAGTGCCGAAATATGAGAGATTTGGATCAGAAATATTTCGTGGTAAAATGGCATCTATAAAAATATGGAAAGTAGGGCCTAAAATATACAGAAATCACGATCGCAGATCATCAAACCCGGGTATTGGCCTGTGTGAGGCTTGACTGTGAACTGACCAGTCACGCCGCCACGGCTGACAATTTTATTTGCATTTGCCTTGGCCCCAAGACAAGTCTTCTTTTTTTGTTATTGCTCAGTCGGCAGATTTTCTTTAAATTATTTTGGTAAGTATATGCTATAGACTATATTAAACAATTTATTATTCCGCAAGTTAAATTTCAAAAAGAAAATTTGAACTTACTCAAAACGGGATTTTAATTTGAAATCGCAACAAAATCAGTGGCGACTTGTTTCCGATGGGACATTCAATCGCATTGCATTTCTGCCGCGACCGTCGGGATTGCAGCGCTCAGATTTCGATCGAAACGAATCGGCGCCAATTTTGTTTAATAGGTGACTCCAAATTAAAATCCCGCTTTGAGCAAGTTGACATTTTCTTTTTGAAAGTAAAATGCCAAAATAATGAATCGCTTACGAGATTCTAACAAATATAAATACCAAAATATTTGAGGCAAAGTTTGCCGACTCGGCATTTTGGTTGGACTAGACTTCACGAAGTACACCGCTTAGCGAGCTTGCGGGCTTCGCTAGCGGCCGTGAATACACTGTACTTTATTCAGTGACGCACCTATGTAAAGTGACTGACATCGACACACCCCACCGTCAATATTGTGACTGACCATAGGAGTAAAATGACGGTACCCTGAGTCACACCTTGATGGTAAATGACCCAACCATGACGCACCTTCCCCGGGGTCCATGGGGTGGGTCATACAATTGACAGGTGCATAAAACATGCACAAATTAGCGCATTATCCTAAAATATGAGTTTTTGTCAGGGTGTAATTTTTCTTTTACCAACTCTGGCACCCAAATTATAGGAAGGACGGAGTACTAAATTTGAAAATTTGTTTGATGCACTATTCCCAATACAATCCCTATATAAAGTTTTTGATTTACACTGAAATTTTTGTCGGTAGTTTAATATTTTGTAATAAATGTAAAACTGGTGCCTGGCTTCCGAAAGTCCCCGCAGTGGAAGCGCAGTTTGGAGCATGGAACTTCAAAGCCAAGTGGAATGTTACACATCACATTGTTACGCTTTAGAACTCACGAATGCATTTGAATAAATTACAAGAGTTTCGCCTCCTTTCTTTCACCTCCCTGCTACAATACTCAGAACCCAGTCTGCATATATTACTTGTTGCTATGTCAGGAAAGCCTCGGCAAGCTTTCAGGTTGTCAAGAACAACCTTTGTTTAAAAAGTATGCATACAATTTGAACATGTTAGTAAACCGGTCTATTCATCATGTATCTATTCTGCATTGTGCTTTTGCAGTTTGTGTCAACATGCATGTTGTCCATAAAGTATTGCTAATTTCATCACGAAAAGTGAGGATGGTGCTTTGCTCCGTGCAGGTTTTAATCAAAATCAAAATTGAAATGCAAAAACACACAGCCACAGGTGTGTGCGCTTTGCCAAGTAACGTATAAAGAACTCTGTCTTTGCTATGAATCAAACTCTAGACTGCCATATTGTTTAGAGTCTATGATACACATACTGTACTTATGACAAGAGTCTGAATAGATGTGTAAACTTTAAAAATGTAACTACCTAAAAAAAAGAAAAACATGAATTTTCCTACAAGAAGAAGAGACTAATGCTGGTGCAGTGATTTTGCAAGTTGATCTTTTTGTGCAGAACAGTATTCAGTGGGAAAGTTTTTAAATAGTAGCCATCCCATTAAATCCCCCACTTTTCCTATTATGTCTGTTGGATTGAATATATATAAATTTACAAGTGGATGTTGGGATTTTTAGGGAAAACCCCAACTTTTGTTATGTCTTAACTGGTTTTTCCCCCCATTATGTTGACATCATTCATTGGGTATTCCCCCCTCTCAAATCCTCAAAATGGTTTTAGACACATTGCTCCGTATTCTATCGATTCGCTAAGATAACGTTAACAAACAAAAAAATTGGACCGCAGACTAATTCATTGTGTTAAACGCAATTTTGAATGAAAGCCCAAAACCAGATTTGGGTCATAATGTTAGTATAAGAGTTTGGAGGGTTCGGTATGAATGTTTGGGATTTGGAAGGTAGGCTCATGAATTGTGAAATGATATTAGCCTATATGTATCTTGGAAGAAAGAGGAATAATGAAGAAAAAAAAGAAACAGGATCAAATATTTGTCCTGAAAACCTCAGAAAAAACATCTTTTATAATGTTAAACATGTTTGTAACCATGGAAGCACAGTAAGGGTTAAAACCAGCTCCTAATAAACGGTTGTGTCTTTCATGAGATGTCGCAGTATGACACGCTGTCAGTCTGTTGTATACATTTGTACCTTGCTTGTCATATACATGTATGCAAAGTCAGGTCCAGAAGGCCTGCTGTCCCCTCGATATACCATATACCCTGTTCACACTGAAGGAAATTTATACGAAACTCGTATAAAGAAACAATAAAGAATCATCGTGTAGTGAAAGGGGCATTCAGACTGGGTAACAATATCATATATAAAGAAACTACAACATGTAGTTATGAAGAGGTCAGAATGTCAGCTGGCAAATCATCTGTCCACACTCATGTTAGCCCCTCTGATATTCAGATCATAAGATCACCTTGATTCTTCTTTAGTAACTTCTATTGTAACAATACTTATTCAACCATGGGATGTTTTGTTATTTGAAGCCAACTATAGACAAATTTATTACTTGTTATGATAATGATAATAATAGCTACATTTACATTGTGCGCAATTCATTCCAGGGGATGCGCAAGACACCTAGTATATAAAGTACTATTGATACCCTGACTTAAGCCCAGCTGCCCTTGGCATTCAAGGAATACATTCCTACCAGGTACCCATTTACTACACCTGAATGGAAAGTGGCAAATAATAATGATAATAATTAGATCAATTTATGTAGTGCAGCTACTATATAAATAAACTAAATTGCGCTGTGATAAAAAAAAGTAGATTAATGTCTGGCTGAAGGATATTAGGATATTAGTGCCGCGGTGGGTATCCAACCACAAATCTTGTAATCCACAGTCTGATGATGTATCCACTAGACTACGACGTGTCTTGTTGTGTAGCTGTACGATGTTCATATAGCTATACAATCAATTGTAGAAGTCTGAATGGGGGGTTAGTGGCCATGCATGGACGTGCACCTGCCACACCCGGTGTAGCTAGATCTGTCAAGCTGTCACATATAATTTTAGATGGTGTCCTGCATGCATGTGCATTCTAGATGCTGATGAATCCTGCTGACTACTGAGCTTGCTGGAAAATATTTTGACACAATCGATGGCTGCTGATTGAAGAGTTTATAACTTGACTACCAACCAATTTGTCCATACATTGTATGCTTGTGTGGGATGGAAAAAGTGTTTACATTTGCTGATTGATAAAGTATGTGCAATAGTGCACCGGTAGTGAGAAAGATCACCGAGAGATTTGAGGGGGCACCAATGGCCTGTGCCTCCACTTAGAAATCCAAGTGCTGAACCAAAACAAAAAACTGTGCCCCCTATTTTCAAAGTGATCATCTATTAAACTTTATTTTCTTATCAGAAAAATGTTTTTGAAGTGTGCCCCTTAATTTGTTTTAATCCTCAATCCGCCTCTCTGATAAATGTAGATTATTTTCCCTCTGAAGTTGTGCTTCATCCAATGTTGGGTAAACGTTTTCCTTTGAAAGATGATAAAGATGATTTTCAATTTATTCAGCATACAATAATGCCACAAAAGAGGAAAAGTTACATATAGAACAGGGATGTACAGATACATGAATAGATTTGTAGATTCATACTGTTTACTATTAGGTACATGTAGGAAGTAGATCATAATGGGATAGATCATATGGGGCAGGAAAATTTCAGTATACATTGTAAGAAATAGAAGTTAAAAATCACATCCAATTCTTAGAAAATGGAGATTGACATGGAATCAGCAGTCATTAGTATTTCAGAAGCAGCTCAGGTACATGTACATCCTCTTTATCCCTGGCTTCGAGTTCAACGCTTGTAACTGATCGATACGAGGATCCTATGGCGCTGCATGCATCGTCTTTTGAACCAGGAAGTGATGTAGGGTGTGTACCTTTACGAGGGAATCTCTACCATTCATCACATTAGATCATTGGCTAAAAGAGGGATGGGATTACCTTGGGCCACATCAAAACATTCCCAGACTAGTCTCCAGCCACAGACTCTAACTTGACACTTAGACCCAAAGTCTTGAGCTCCGGTTATGGAGTACCGAAGCTGTGACATCATCAAAATCTAGTTTTAGAATTTCTCAATTTGAACTTCATTTTCCAAAAGAGCATCAAAAATAATGTCAAAATGTCGAAAACCATTTGAATACCGGTATATTAAGTATTGGCTGAGATATGATCATCCGAATAAATAGATTTCAATTGGAAATCACTGTTATTTTGCTCTGGTTCATGTTTTTTTGCTCTGGTTCATAACATTACAAACCAGAGCAAAATAACAGTGATTTCCTATTGAAATCTATTTCTTTGGATGGTCATATCTCAGCCAATACTTATTTATACATTATTTTTGATGCTCTTTCGGAAAATGAAGTTCAAATTTGGAAACTCTAAAATATTTTTTTGATGACGTCACACTTTACCACTCTATGGGAATCCTCTGTCAAGAGAACATGGCTATAATTCATTCTGTTTTTTAAATTCTGCAGTAGATTGGTTGTTTGAACCATTGAAAAAAAAAAAAAAAAAACTTACTGGGCATCATCTTTGATAAGAACCATAACTCCCATTTGCACATAGTGACCTGTGTTAAAGGCCAAGTCCACTCCAAAAATAACTTACTTTCAATAGAACCAGAAAAATCAGACAAACCAATCAAAAAAGGTTTGAGCAAAATCGGATAACTAATAAGAAAGTTATGAATTTTTAATGACATGACAAACTTTGAAAATCACTACACAAATTGGCAACTCACTCATGAGTCTGTGACGTATGGTCCTCACTATCCACTAATTATTTTCTTTATATTGATAATATAAATTTCCTATTTTCACCCTAAGAATCTTATTTCTTCACACCAGCATCCAAGTTAGGTAGTTAGTATTATGTTTTGTGTGGATGCACAAATAAAGAGTAATTTTGTCCAGTTAAATCATGAAAAAATTGAATTTTGATAAACTATTTATATAAAAATCAATAATTATGAAATACAATATTCAGAAAATAGTATCAATTCTTCAAAATTCATAAAAGTTTTTGGGAAATGTCATGCACGCAATATGATACAAATCATATAACCTGGGCAAAGGCATGGGGAAATCAAGTTTTGGGGGATAAAAAGGGAAATTAATGGGATTAAACTATGTAAAGCAATTGATAAGTTGTGAGGACATGACGTCACAAACTGATAACCATCTTGGCAATTTGTGTTGTGATTCTCATTGTTCCATAGTTTAACATACTTTTTCAAAAATTCATAACTTTCTTATTAGTTATCCGATTTTGCTCAAACCTATTTTTGATTGGTTGGTCTGATTTTTCTGCTTTTATTGAAAGTAAGTTATTTTTGGAGTGGACTTGGGCTTTAAGCCATCATAGTAGGTCCATGGTTAAGCACATGGTGTCGGGCCTACTTCCTTGATTCCCTTATCTTTCTATGCTCATTACTCAGCCCCTATACACTTTCTACTAAAATCGTTTGGCTCATGTCATTTATTTGTAATCTTGAACATTCAGTGTAAGTTTTGATGGATTCTGTGAGAATTTATTTTCTATATTTACCAGAACTCAAGTTTATCTTTAAACCCAAAGTCTTGTGCTGAGCCTATTAAAGTCTGTCAGCCTCTGGGTGCATCGAATTAGCAGCTACAGTACATGCAGGGCCTATGGACTGCGGTTCCTGTATATCTGTAGTCTCCTATAGCTGATACCCTCTATAATGCATTATGACTGACAAGGGTTTGTGCCTGCAAACTATTCCCAGGATATCATCATTGCCCTGACCCCCCACCAACCCTTGTTTTGGGTCTCTTTTGGAGTTCTTCTGAATAAAGGATTTCCTGGTTGTGTGTAAAAGCTAATGTAGGCTTTGACTTGGTCTTCAACTGGCTTTGCGTCCTGTGTTAATGTAATTGGATGTTTCGTACAGGACATTGATTGAAGCAGTTGGAAAGTACTGTAGTGATTGAATCTTTGGAAGTAAGGATTTTTGGCTCACCTGAGGCTCAAGCGAGCTATTGTGATCACTTTTTGTCTGTCGCCCGTTGTCAGTAAACATTTTACATTTTCAACTTCTTCTCAAAAATACACAGCAAGATTTTAACCAAACTTAGTTGGAATCATCCTCAGGCAAGGGAGATCTAAAGTTGTTCATATGGGGTATATGCCCCCCCCCCCTTCCCCCAAGGGGGCTTGGGGGAAGTCTGCAATATGCACCATCCAAACAGCAATGCAAGCACAGCAAACTTTAAAATGCGTGCACGTGTAAATCTTGAACACTGTCTAAAACGCTTTTAAAAAGTTTTCCATCTGAATCAAGGACATCTCTTCAAAATGCGAGGTTACCCTTATTTTTCATTTCACAGACTGATAGATCATGAAGTGTAGATGTGATTTCATACCAAAATGTTGTTATGGATTCTGGCTAAACATTGTAGGAATCATTTTTAAGTGAAGAAGACCTAAATTTGTTTGAATAGGATACCTGCTCATGCAGTGGACTTGGAAGCAGCACCCCTAAATTTTTCTAAATTATTATCTTTACATTCTTGTTTATTTCGTTTTGTTCCCACATATGCACATACATCCCTTCCGTTCTCTACTCTGTTGAACATTGTGAACTCGATATCCTCCTTCCATTATTATTCATGTTCTTGGTCATACCATACTTTGATGTTCCACAAATTCTTCTCCTCCTTCACCATGCCCTCATTACCCTCCTTCTCTCTGCTTAGTATCTTGCTCTGGACTTATCAAACCGTTTCCTATAACATATTGTGAACATGGAAGAGGGCACTGGCCTAGTTAGGAAATGGATCACATATTCAATATATGGGGATAGGCAATTGGCCCTTGATTGCCAATTTGGAGAAGAAGGTCTAGCAAGAAATGGCAAGGCACAGTCAACGACGACGACGTGATGCATGAAGTTAATGATCGTGGAATGACTTGAGCGGCTTAGAAGTAATTGCCTGATGCATTTAGGTGGGGGCAGACCCCATTAAAAATAGACAGTCAATGCTTTAACACTTGAAATGTCAAAGCCCTTAGGGTGATCGCTGTCAACCCCTCTTACACATTGGGCAACCACATGGGTGGTAACAGAATTACATTGTGCTAGTCAGAGGTGGATCCAGGATTTTGTTTTAAAAGGGGGGGGGGGATACAATTGTGATAAATAAAGCAATATCTGACAAGCAAGCAAATATAGAAGTTACCACATTGTTCAAGTGTATTTGCCATATTTCATTTGAAAGGGGAGGGGGGGGGGGCAGACAAACCACAATTATTGAGGCATGATTTATTTGTGTGTACCTATTGTATGCACGAGTTAGTTTGATAAAGGGGGCAGAGGCTGCTTGTACCCCCCCCCCAATCCGCTAGTGCTGCAGTCTTGCTTGGCTTAGATTAGTGTTAGGTTTTCACTGTTTGACCCAAGCTTTTCATAGAGAAAAGCATTTCTAATCCTGAATTCTTCATGATCAAAATGATGTTTCTAATATAATCTACCTCATGATATTCCTAGTTTTCCAAACATTTTGTCCTTCAATTAAAAAAGAAAGAATCCCTTTGATATTATTCCCCAAAGTGTTCATTTTCAGACTGAACTTTGTTTATTTAATAAATCAACATTTAAGAATAAAGATCTTAATGTTTGTTCTCTTTTAAAGCATACCTTGCAAATTATGTTTAGCATTCAAAAGTCTTAAAAACATGTAATACAAATATAAAAGTCCTGTGGTATTCATTCACCTTTTCCATAAATAAAAAAGGGGCTCAATATGCTGCTTTGTTTGATAAAAAGATTCTTTTTATGTAGTTGAACTGATTTAGTTTCTTTCACAGAAAAGGAAGTGGAAAATTATATTTCAATGAAACCAGTCAGACGTGTAAGCTATGTTAATTTGTTTAGAGATTTGTATGAGAATGATATCGTTTGGTGAGGCATTCTCTGTGGTCATCTTTTTTAAATTCAATGCATTGCGACATAACATTTTCTTTCAAAGCCAAGAAATGAATAGAAAAAAAAAATTTGATGTTGCGTGAAAGATGAGGAAATGGAGCAAAATTGTGCGTTAAGCTTGAAATTCCTGAGGTTACATTTGTAACCGGGATTGGTTGAATCTCTAATGTTGCAGAACAAACAAAAACTAAAATTGATTTAAATTAAAATTGATTTGAGCCAAATTCCCCAGTTATATATATTCGTGTCAAGTGAGTAATGAAAAATGTCTTGTCCATGGGAATCTTTTTTTTTTTTTGCTTGCTGTATAATTATTGCAAATATGTTTTTATACAATCCCTGTATGAAACAAGTCTATTCTGTTATCAATAACTAAGAAAATGAAAGTTTATGAAATTTTCTGTTCAGAGTAAATTAGAGAGGAGCTTGCTAGATACGTCACAATGTTGCCAATTTGTGTTTCATTGATGACAAATTAAAAAATTCATAATTATCTTATCTTTAATTGGATTTTGCTCAAACTTTCACTAATCTGTTTCTCTCGCTTTTCTGCTTTTATTAAAACCAAGATAATATCAGGGTGGACTTCCCCTTTAAAAAAGAACATTTAAATTCAATTTCATCTTCGAATTTGTGTGGTTGAACAGTAATCAGGGTTCCCACGGTGATGGAAAGACCTGGAAATTCATGGAAAAATAAATTCTTCCGGAAAGTCATGGGATATGCAAAAAAAACCTCCAAGAGTCATAGAAAGTCATGAAAATTGTAAGGGGAGGTGGAAGCCATCACAAACAGGAAATAATATATATATATTCTTCTGGAAAGTCATGGAAATTGTGAGGGGAGGTGGAGGCCGTCACAAACGGGAAATAATAAATACCGCTGCATAGTATTCTTACACGGCTTGGATGCTGCAACCCATACCAAAACTCTACTTACTGTATCTGTTCATGGAAAAATACACAAATGGGTCAGGGGAAGTCATGGGAAGTCATGGAATTTGGTTCTCAAATTTCTATAGGAACCCTGAATTATAATGTTTATTTATAAATTCTATTTTTAATACATATATGGTAGTAGTAAACACATCCTTGTTTTATCCCTGATACTAGATTCTGCATGTTCTTGATACATTGATCCAGGATACATGGATCAAAGAGATATCACAACATGTGTTATCTCTTTGCATGGATGGAATATGATATTCTATATCATGTATAAATATGACTTCTGAAATCAGCACGGTTTATGTTTTCTTTGAAATGAAGAGGCAAATGAAAAGGACCTTCCCCATGCACTTGGGAAAATGACACTTCCTGCTCATTTTCTCTTATCCAATTCACATTGCAACTTTATTTTGCATTATTCCATATCAGTCGGACAGTACTATATTTTGTTATAAATAGTTTTGAATATAAAATTGTAATACATAAATGACCTGATATGGAGCTCTAAAAGAGACCTGGGGGGGGGGGTGTCATTTTCAAACTTCTATCAGATTTTAGCAAACTTTAGTCTCATCTTTGACTTTGATGTTCCATACTGAATGCTGTAAGCCTGAAACTTTTACACGCCAGAAATTTTCTTGAGTGTTTGAAATTTGTGAAAGTGTCATGTCATGAGATACATGTAACTGAATCACACAACTGATTCAACACTGAATGTTTGCGATTCACGAATGTTTCTTGCCTTGAAAATTAGCTTTCATATACAATTTGTTAAAGTCTCATGTCTCCAAAAGTTTCCATTATTGCAAATTATTTCCTCCAACATACATGTACAGACTAACTAATATGCTTGACAGCTTCCTCAAAGAAACTGAAACATATTGTTAATATGCACTAGTGACTCTTAACCACAATTACATGTGTGCGGTGAGTTAGGAAAGCAATTGGACTTCCGGCTATAAA
This sequence comes from Mesocentrotus franciscanus, assembly GCA_037976565.1. Taxonomy (NCBI): domain Eukaryota; kingdom Metazoa; phylum Echinodermata; class Echinoidea; order Camarodonta; family Strongylocentrotidae; genus Mesocentrotus; species Mesocentrotus franciscanus. The sequence goes on from CP137673.1 coordinate 18,247,567, forward strand.
GAACTAGCTTCCCGTCTCGCCACTGTACAGTCAAGAAGTATATTTGATGGAATGTTGCCAAAACATGTTCTTTAAAGGTACTATGTCCCATTTGCAGGCCAAAAAAATGAAAAGGTTAAATTCCAACGGCATTTGAAAGACAATACTAATTTAGAACTTCCCTAAAAAAGGGGGCTTGAAAATGTCTTTAAGTGGGAAAATAACGACTATTAGTTGTCGAATCGACTTAGGAGCTATAGAGCCAGTAAGTAATAGTCTGATTTTTCAGACCATTGTACCGAATGGTCGTACGTTTTATGCTGCGCAAAGATTCAATCAGTTTAATTTTGGCCATTACAAGAAGTGGGTTATTGATGTAGACAAATGCTCATGTACCCTTTACAGCTCATTTTATGTATGTTATTATTACCAAAGATGAAAAAGCCAGTCAGTCACTCAATAGTGTCTGACAGTGAAGTCTAGCAAGTAAACGGGTTTCCTTGCATAATTTGAATATTAGGACACTGCTAACGTTTAAATTTCACAGATAGGACATACATGACATATTCATAATTCCTGCAAAGTTCTACAGAATTTGATGTTGGCTGCAAAAGGGACATAGTATCTTTAAAGATATCAAATGAATTCTGAATGTTCTTTTTCAAACCTCTGCCAGTACTACATTTACCTGCTAAATTTCATGCACATGTAGGTGTAGTATAAAACAAGTTGTCACTGTTTTGTTGTTGTCATTGTTTTGTTTATGGTTACAAAATAATTGATTCAGAATATACTTTTGACTATGCAATAGTGATGTTCAGCCTAATATTGAAAGAACTATTACAGATGGATTGATTATGCAAAATTGTATTCATATATTTATGATTTGACATTGTTTATATTGTTTTTGATGTCTGCACGCATTTCACAATGAGGTAGAGTGGACATTCGAAAATTAAAAATCAACAAATTAACACAATTATGTACTGTAAGTGTTACATTGATCAGATTAATGTGTCTTAATGTATTGATAAATCTATCATTCTTTGTTAATTAATTATTAAGTACACATTTTTGGTTGTACATGTTTATACAAACATTATAATTTTGTTCTATAACTATATTACCAATTGTTGGAAATACTGAGAACCTTTATGTGCATTTTCCTTTCTTACTTTTCTACTGCTTCTTTATTTTTCTCTATATTTAAAGTGCACAGAGAATGCATTTTATTATTTTTAATACATCTTCTTTTTATCCATTTTGAGAGTTTTTAATGATTATGTTTTTCTTACAAAGATTTAGAAGTTGGCAGGATTTGGGGAATGTGAAATAAAGTTCAAAGCTTGAGACTTGGTGATTTAACGAGCACTTTCTGGCTTGATAAATCCCTTGAATTTTCTTGAGCTTAGGAGGTTATCCTGCCCTGCCACCTAGCACTCACAGACAATAAAGATTGACATTTACGTACATTTACTTAAGCAAAGTCGGGTGTCGTAAATCATATTCTATTGCTTATCTTGACAGAGAGGTGTTTCTTTATTCTTGAAGTAGCTGTTTATCTCCTTTCATTCTGTGGGTAGCGATTTCCACCCAAGGACTTGAGTTTTAACAATGTCTTTGGACTATTAAAGAAGGGCTGCATTTGTTTTTTGAGAATTAGAAACGGTTTATATCCACAGAAACTATATAATGCTCAACTTATTTGTGGAACAGTGCATTCTAAGTCAGAATGTCACTTTTGAAAGTTCACTTATAAGACCATGGTCCAAAACACATTAGCCCAGAAAGGGGCAAGGAGGGAGAGGAGGTTTATGTAATAAAGGGATGATGATCTTAAAGGTTTTTCCAAGCAAGCAAATACACATGCAGTCAGAGAAAACAGTTTATTATAGTGGGATCACAAAATTGAAAACATGTTTCAATCAGAGTCCTACAATGTCTTTGTAAACTGATAGATATTTCCCAAATTAAAACATGTTCCTAATATCTGAATAATAACTGTGACCAAAAAAATATTTTCTGTTCGGAGCTATAAGGGCATTAACTCTGTTTGGAATGAAATGGGTTAATGCCCTTCTGGCTCAAAACAGACAAATTATGTTATAGAGAAAATTCTTAACACAATGACGTAAAAAAGGGCATGGAGTAAAAATGGTGTGCTGTACAGCCTATGCTTGAGAGGCGAGGCAAATTCATGAAAAACCACTTTAGGATAATATAAGCAATAGAGAGGAAAGATTAAGAGGCAGTCAAGACCCTGGTCAAGAAATCTTATCAGTGAATAGCCACTTCAAGATAGTGTAAACAATGGACAGGACTATGCATCTTAATATGGTGGTCAAGAAATTCTACAATGACAAGGGATAGTGAAAACAGCACTGATCAGCAATCCCATTGGTATAAAATGGTATAGTGGAAATGCCTCTAATAATTTTTGTTTGTTTGTTTGTTTGGGGGCTAAAACAGAGGAAGGGGAAACAATTTTTGATAAAAAATCATGCTATTGCGACAAGGGATAGTGATTTACACCTCTGATCAACAGTCCTATGTCCATAATGTGAGATAGTGGAAACACAATAATAATGACGTACATGTAAGTGTAGTACACCTCACGTTTCTTTATTTTATAACGTAGAGCTCAGTGAATGCACATAGGACCTTTATTGCGAGCAGTCGCCATACATTTAAGCCTTGTAAACTAACACGCTGTATGGCAGAATCACCTCTGGTCAGAAATTCAAGCCTAACTATGGATAGTAGAAACGCCCCTCTTTGGTCGGTGTTATTATAGTATCGCGCCTTCACCTGGGCATTATCGAATGTAGCATCTATGTTGGACGGATTATGCACCTATCGCAAACAACATCGCGCCTCATGCATCTTCTCTGCTCAAATTAATTGTGGCACTTAGATGAAAGCGAGGGAGGCTGTGTTTGCCATAAAAAGAGAAACAGAGGAATGTCCGAAAATAGAGCTGGTAAGAGTTGGAAAAAGAAGCACTAATATGTTCATTGTCAAGATGTGAGAGAGAGAGTGATGTGTTTGTTGGTCTAGGGACTTTCAAAGTTGGATCAGAGGTTGCTTTTTTTTCCAAGGCTTTTGTTCCATAATGTTTCAATTGCAGAAGAAAGTTTCATCTCATTTAAATTTAAAGATGAAGGATACAGGTACTTAGTGAGTTTGCTCATGAATCCTGCATCGTGATGAAGATTAATTGCTGAATTGAACTCAATAGGCCTGTCTTCATCAGCTCGAGTTTGCCAAATAGTCTGCTCTTTCTGATTTGGGAAATTAGCCCAAAGTTACAAATCGCGTCTTCATCAGCTCGAAACTCGAGCTTGAGAAATTAGCTCCTGAAAATATCAGATATATAATTTATTTACATCATAAATAAGAATATCCTTATTTATGGACTTTTAAAGTCTAATTGTTATAGGTTGGGATTAGAAATATTTGGTAGAAATCAATCTAATGATGCCTGATAAAGAGATAAAAAAAGTGGTGCATTCCCCCCCCCCCAAAAGGCTTTGAGATGACCCCTTTTACCAGGAATTTTGATGTGATTTTTGGAGAATTAAAACTCAGATGGAAGTTTTCAGGGCCAGTATCGTAGCATTGATTGATTTTGATCACTTGAATACGTCGCCCTTGAATTGGCATCATGCTCTCAATCATGTCACTGCGTGGTGAAAAGTCTGTGTATTATCATAAAATGCAATTTTCTTTGAAACACATACCACTACATGGTTAGTATCTATGTACGTTTCTGTGTTAAGGCGTACTCTTTGTTGCAAGTGCAATAGGCCCATTCACACATAACAATTAGTGCGATTTGGATCCCGATGCAAAGATCAATTTTTTTGGGGGGTGACTGGTCACACATGTCAATTTAGTGCGAATTGGATCGCGATGCAAAGGTTGATTTTTTTTTTGGCGACCATTCACACACGGAGAATTCGCGCTCGACGGCAAGAACGTCCAAACTGCGCATGCCTGAATCTCGACGATGTATGCGCGCTTGGAATCCTGGGATTAATTAAATCGATTTTTGATTCTCAATACCATTCACACACACAGCGCCCGGCAAACTATCTCAATTATTCTGAAAAATCGCGATGCAAACCGCGAAGATAAGTGAAATTATTCTGTCCACACATGCAAACAAAATCATGCATATGGATATTATTGAAAAGAAATGTAACCACTATCATGTAAGTAGGTTGACAAATTGGCAAGTTCTTATTAAAGTCCTGGCCTTTTTTTTACTTTGCCTTTTTGCTGTAGAATGTAAGTCAAAAAGTGACATGAATATTTTCAATGTAATGTCAATGGCATCAATACATCACAGGGTGCAAGTATTCATTCTTTTGCCAATATAGAAAATATTGAAATATGTATGTATAACGAGATGAAATAGTATTCCCAATTATTTGCAATATATATAGGAATATTCCCTAGCATCCATATATTATGTCAATTTCCATTTGAAATGCATTAGAAAGGGAAATCAATTTGTCAGACATCAATTTGTTTGATGTTTACAATTGCACAAAATTAAATTATATTTGAATGACAATTGAGAAGCCCCATAAAACATTATCTATGATTGCAAGGTAATTTATAGCTGCATCCCATTCTGAATACTTAATCTGTCTGTAACTTACTGCAGGGGTTCAGTTAGAAGTATTGTAATGGATTCCGTTCATTTCCACTCTGAAGCTGTTGGAACGTGTTTGCAACAGGTCATAGAGGTGGCATGATAGAACTGCTCTTACAGAATATTCGAAAAAAAGTACTTGAAAATTTGGTCCATCACTTTTAGTCAGCGTTCTCTGTCACCAGTTGTAATATATTATCCTGTCTTTGTTCATTCCTTGCGCTCTCTCTTTGTATATATCTAGTGCAATTAGTTTGTTTTAAACAAAGTTCAATTTCACACCAAAAGAAGAGAAGGACAAACTAAATACAGCATTTTGCTTCTGATGCAAGACCTATATGATGGGTGAATGACTCTCTCTCTATCTATTTATATATATATATATATATACCTATCTCTCTCTCCATCTCTCTCCATCTCTCTCTCCATCTCTCTCTCCATCTCTATCTCTCTCTCACTCTCTCTCTCGCTCCCTCTGTCTGTCTCTCTCCCCATCCCTCTGTCTCTCTCTCTCTTTCTTTCTATGTTGTATAGTTGATGAAGGTGTAGAAAAGTGTGCATGCAACATCATATAGAGCATTCTTGAAAGACTTGTCTTTCTGGCAACACCCAATAGACATATCTCCAAAGCTGCCTGTATGCTGCGTTATCTAGCAGCGGTAGATATGAACTTGTTGATATTCCAGACATGTACTCTGTACTTGAATACAGGCTGACTTTCAACTCGATGGGATTTCTTTCACCACAGGTTGTTCAACTCTCTCTCTCTCTCTCTTCATCTCATCTATCTCACACCTTTCTTCTTTCACCATATTTGTCTCTTTTCTCTATATTTTGTATAAATAGTCCTCTTTATTTTCTTTCTGACTCTATCTCTCATTCTCTCCTTTCTTTTGTCCTTTTCACCTTTCTCTTTTCCCCTTTCTCTTTTCCCCTTCTTCAGTTTCTTATTCTTTCTTTTCTCCAGATTTTCCCCCCTCTCTGTCCCTCCTTCTCCATTCACCTTTGTCCCCCTCTTAGCACCTTTTCTCTCTGTTGTATATTTAATGTCTTTGAACATTGCTTGTCTGAAATCCTCTTGTTTTCCTTGTTGGCATCCTTGCTTTCATCTCTCAGTCTCTATCTACACCCCTTAGACTGTTTTCAGTTTCTTCAATTCTGTATACAACTATCAGTATTACTTCCTCGAGCTTGTTCCTTGCTATGCATCTCTGTTTTGTCCTTTACTTTAAAATTCACTTTCAATTCTCTGTCATATTTCCCAACCAATTTCCTCTACGTATTCTGTTGCTCTTTCACATGTATCTTGACCTCCCCTCAACAAACCTTCTGATTACTCAGGCCACCTGCACAGTTGATTGGTTGGCTCTTTCTAGAAAATCACTCCAACAGAAACCATATACAAATTGATTGCGTCTTTTTTGAAGTTGTGTATTAAAGGCATCGTTTAACAATGTTAAATATGAGATGCATGGCCCTACGTGTTATCAGTGTCTGTGATATGGTGTAATATTGAAGCCCTAAAAGATTGCGCTTCAATATGATAATGAAGTGCCTCAAAAAAGTAAAAATCTTTGAGTGACCGGTTTTACCATACTCATTTTCCCCAATAGACTGTAGTGTTATAAAAACCGTTAGGAAAACGAAAAATGAAATTTCGATTTCCAATCATAAATATCTTGATGTTCAGACAGGCGATTGGCTTGTAAAAGTAATGGAATTCTGACTGACCTAAAGGTTTATGATTATGATTGCAGCATGAGCTAAATCCAGGATTTGTTTCAGAATCTGAGGCATATGTTACCGAGTCACTTTAATGGAGAGTTTGCTAGATGTATAGTTGACAGTTTGCAACATGGATGCAACAGTTGTAGTTTTTTCAATTATGATGGATATAATAGTGTATAAAATACGTTTCAGACTTTGCATCAACTTTTAGAATTCCATCCTCAACAGTCAAATGCATTTCAGAATGCCCTGAGTAACTTGTTTAATAGCTACATTTCTTGTTTTGTTTGCCCCATTTTGATCTTTGAATGGTGGGTTGAAGAATGTGATGCTCCACTTTAACCCATTCCAAGGACACACTTGCGCTTTCACACACAGGCACACCGTGCATTATAATGCATCCTGGCCGGCAGCTTCAGCGAAGCCCCGTTTGATAAGCGCCCTTCTCCAGTATGCATGCATAACACAGTCTAATGCACTTCATCAATTCCGGTAGGGGGTGTGACACTCAGCTCTCGAAGAGCCCGTCGCCGCTACCGAATGTATAATCACGGAAAAAGGCGCAGCTTGCTCTTTCGAGGAAAAAAACAACTGCTTCTCAACCTTCTTCTGCCCCTCTCCTTATCCTTGTTGCTAAGTTATGTTTCTGGGCAAGTCCAACCAATGTACATGTATATGTTTATTTGTTGTTCCATACATTATCAAAAATTAAGGAATATAAACACATTTTCAATTGCAGGTATCATTTCCCTTGTTATTTGGTTTTGCCCAAGCTCTAGTAGGGTAGTCAACTTGAGGGAATTATCAGGTATTCTAGAAACTTTAATATTGGTAACATATGGGACAAACTACGGTGGACTTACCCTTCTACATTTAAATCCTGATGCTCGAAATAGGCATGATCTGTTCGGCAGCAGAAGGGTGTTAACTCATTTCTGTAACACAGAGTTAATTCCCTTCTTGCTTTAAACAGAGTATCGTCACATACAACAGGTTTTGAATTTGCTATGTCCATCACTGTTTTGACTTGTTTTGACTGTGATTGTAATTTGAATCTTTGTTGCCAATTTGAGACTTCAGTGATTATTTTGATTAAATCATTCATATACATGAACGGCACAATGTACTGCAGCAGAAATGGACTCAAACTTTTCAGTGTTTTAAGTATATTCGGAGCATTCTGGATCACAAGATAGATGAAAAAAACGTCGCTATACTGCTCTGGGTCAAAGCAAGGAGTGTCTTTTTACCCCTGTAGCACTAGACCATTCCATGCCCACTGAAATTTCAACACCTTTTTGTTTAGTGAAAACCAAAATGGTTTTAACTGTATGTAAAAGTATACAAGCTAATGCCCTTTGGTATGATTTATTCTCAGAGGAACAAACACTGAATCCAAAAGTAGATCTGAGAATGGTTTCTAAAGGTCATGATCGTCATGGAAACCTAAGCTGTTTTTATGTAAAATCTGGAAACAGTCATCCCACCTTTTCTGGCATCCTATATACGTGTATCTTGCAGTTCATCTGAGCTTGCTCAACATTGTTTGAGGGGTTTCGGGTTTGGCCCCCTGGTGGATCCCCCGGCAAAACATAATCTGACATACTTTGAGTGGAATTTGAAATGAAAGAACTTAAATCCGCTAAATTGAGTTTTCGTATTCCTCCAGTAATATATTGGACTAAAACACAGTTTTATTTATGGTTCTGCGTTTCTTTTTGTATATATCTTTTCTATTTCATACAACAAGGATATTGTCAATGATTTCAGACAAATTACATCCTCAGACAACAAATATTCACAAGAATTCACAAGAAAAAAAATCTGGCTAACAGAAGATAGAAGGTCATCCGTCATTAAAAGTGGTTGTGTTTGGTGAAAAGTTTGAAAAGGAACACATTTTAATTTCATGTATATATATATATATAAGGAGTGCCATCTCTACTTAAAAGGAGGGGCATAGACCAGTTCTACCCCGAATCTGCCAGTGACTCTTGCTTCCATTCATACAGAAATTATGCTCATCTGCTAGTGCTTTGTATAGTTCATTTCTTCTTTCTCTCCCTTTTTTTCCTTCATTTTCTCTCTCCCTTTCTCCCTCTCTATCTCTTCCTTACATTCTAAGCAAAGTGAGGAGAGTCTACAAGTGTAGAATCAGATGACTTAGTTTTTAGGGGAGAGGAGAAATGGCACAAGGGAAGGTACAGAGGGGGGTCTTTTCCTTGAAACCTGACCAATACACTTCTCCTGTGCCTGTTGCCTGTATACAGGTTACAAACCCACACATCCTGTTTGCTTTTAGCATTTTGCTGGCAACAGAGTAAAGTTAAATTGGATTGTGTCAACTCATTTCTCTTTTTGAAATCGGTTATTTAGACCTGCGCTGAAGTATCCTGTTTCACCTTTTTGTTTACATGGTGGTATTTTAGTCCGAGAGCATGAGAAATTCATAAGTGTTAAACTGTGCATAGCTGTTGATAGCTAATAGGCAAGCTTCTCGTATGACAGAAGGTGCGAGTTTTATTACGTTGAAGCCTTGCACGCCGGCTTTGTAGCCTGTTCACACTTATGGAAATTTAAACGAAAGTCGTAGAAAGAAACGTGTAAAGAATCATTGTGTAGTGAAAGGGGAACAGGCTTTAAGAAAAAAAGTATCATAGAAAGAAACATCTTATAACAAAACTAATTTTGAAGAGGTGAGTTGATATGATCAGGGCGTGCTCATGATAACCCCTACCCAGTTGTATGTTGTTGTTTTTTCGTCGGATAAGACATTCATGTAAGGAGTGGATCCTGATTCTTTATAGAGTTTGTTCAAAACGTGGCTGAGGCCAATGTTTTGCTATAAAGCATTTCTTAATACGATGTTCAAACTTGGAAAAAAATGGTTACTTATCATAGCTATACAATGAAATTTGCAAGACTGAATGAGTTAGATGAGTAGATAATATAGTTATGTCTAAGGTACACAACCAGTCTTGATAAAGGGGAAATCCATCCCTACACCCCAACATAAATTTATAAGTTAAAAGGAACATCCAACCAGGGGCCAAAAATAATACTCTGAGTAAACCGGTCAATACGTGATTAATATGTACACATTTCTGAAATGCAAGTGATTTTAAAGTAAGAAAATTTTCAAAAGCATCTGATTTGTTGGGGGGTAATGTATGTGTCTTCTCTTTCAAACTTATGGGTTATGTTGGCCCATTCTTTACCACTAAGTTTTAGAAGAAAAAAGTATGAAATTTAAATTTATAGATTAATTTCTTGTAGTGTTAGTAAACTGGACTTGAAATATCTTCCTTTGGAATACGATTTACAATGCATGTACCTGTTTTAAAGAAAAAGATGAGTCAAAAACTTGGAAGTATCATGGAGGGGGAAAATATAATTTTTCAAGGAATTTAAAAATTATTCTTGTTTAACTGGATATAATTGGAATTTTTTCAAATCATAGCTGCAATTTTTCCCCCTTTTCCTGAAAATGCTAACCTTTTCCCCTTGCGTACAGTGATTGTATAATAGATCTTTAAGAAAATCTAATGACAATAGAAAATGTATTCACCTAGGCATGTCCATGTGGTTTGATAAAAGTGTTTACTTTAAAATAGTATCAGGCACATAATAACATTGTTTCTCTTCAGCACTATTCAGATACAGTCATTTTGATTACTCAAACAACTGCCTTTAAACAACCTTCGCATATGACGTCCAAATGAGCTAACAGAGAAAAAATCAATTCGGCAAAGCGAGGAATTATGAAGTGTCTTAAGGCTCAGAAGGTAAAGAGGCAGCATGAGAGAGGAGAGAAAAAAAAATCTGGGTTTGGGATCAATAATTTCTTCCTCCCCCTACGGTAGGAAAACATTAATTTTGTTGAGAGAAGGAGAGTTGTAACGTTGCAGTCACTCATTCATGCATCTCCCTACACAATATTTCCTTAACAGAAAATAGCTACCTTCAGAATGTGGTATAATTTTAGTTTGCAAGCAAGTTATAGAGATTGGCTCATATGTATAAATCAATATTTTCTTATGAAATTAGTTTATTATCTGAAGAGAGACTGATGTTAAAGGAAACTATTTATGTTTGTGTATATATATATATGTTTATAGTTCATGTGTATGAGTATTCCTCCTTCAACCCTTATGGGTGGTTTAAACCTGGTTATTTATATTTTGTTTTCAGTACTTATGTACTTTTTTGTACTAATTTTTGTACTTTTTTGTACTTAAATATTTTAAGAAAAAGCTAGTTCTTGTTCTTAAATTCAACATTTGAATTATCAAGTAAAAGAAAGGTGATGCCTCAGGTGACTCGATTGATGGAAAATTTGATACTCCTGAAACAACAAAGAAATTTTTCAGTGTTTAGTAAGAGTAAAATTGATTTTCATTTTCATT
>CP137673.1:18258839-18528839 GCA_037976565.1 Mesocentrotus franciscanus
GGAGGCTGTGTTTGCCATAAAAAGAGAAACAGAGGAATGTCCGAAAATAGAGCTGGTAAGAGTTGGAAAAAAGCACTAATATGTTCATTGTCAAGATGTGAGAGAGTGATGTGTTTGTTGGTCTAGGGACTTTCAAAGTTGGATCAGAGGTTGCTTTTTTTTCCAAGGCTTTTGTTCCATAATGTTTCAATTGCAGAAGAAAGTTTCATCTCATTTAAATTTAAAGATGAAGGATACAGGTACTTAGTGAGTTTGCTCATGAATCCTGCATCGTGATGAAGATTAATTGCTGAATTGAACTCAATAGGCCTGTCTTCATCAGCTCGAGTTTGCCAAATAGTCTGCTCTTTCTGATTTGGGAAATTAGCCCAAAGTTACAAATCGCGTCTTCATCAGCTCGAAACTCGAGCTTGAGAATTAGCTCCTGAAAATATCAGATATATAATTTATTTACATCATAAATAAGAATATCCTTATTTATGGACTTTTAAAGTCTAATTGTTATAGGTTGGGATTAGAAATATTTGGTAGAAATCAATCTAATGATGCCTGATAAAGAGATAAAAAAAGTGGTGCATTCCCCCAAAAGGCTTTGAGATGACCCCTTTACCAGGAATTTTGATGTGATTTTGGAGAATTAAAACTCAGATGGAAGTTTTCAGGGCCAGTATCGTAGCATTGATTGATTTTGATCACTTGAATACGTCGCCCTTGAATTGGCATCATGCTCTCAATCATGTCACTGCGTGGTGAAAAGTCTGTGTATTATCATAAAATGCAATTTTCTTTGAAACACATACCACTACATGGTTAGTATCTATGTACGTTTCTGTGTTAAGGCGTACTCTTTGTTGCAAGTGCAATAGGCCCATTCACACATAACGATTAGTGCGATTTGGATCCCGATGCAAAGATCAATTTTTTGGGGGTGACTGGTCACACATGTCAATTTAGTGCGAATGGATCGCGATGCAAAGGTTGATTTTTTTGGCGACCATTCACACACGGAGAATTCGCCGACGGCAAGAACGTCCAAACTGCGCATGCCTGAATCTCGACGATGTATGCGCTTGGAATCCTGGGATTAATTAAATCGATTTTTGATTCTCAATACCATTCACACACACAGCGCCCGGCAAACTATCTCAATTATTCTGAAAAATCGCGATGCAAACCGCGAAGATCAGTGAAATTATTCTGTCCACACATGCAAACAAAATCATGCATATGGATATTATTGAAAAGAAATGTAACCACTATCATGTAAGTAGGTTGACAAATTGGCAAGTTCTTATTAAAGTCCTGGCCTTTTTTTTACTTTGCCTTTTTGCTGTAGAATGTAAGTCAAAAAGTGACATGAATATTTTCAATGTAATGTCAATGGCATCAATACATCACAGGGTGCAAGTATTCATTCTTTTGCCAATATAGAAAATATTGAAATATGTATGTATAACGAGATGAAATAGTATTCCCAATTATTTGCAATATATATAGGAATATTCCCTAGCATCCATATATTATGTCAATTTCCATTTGAAATGCATTAGAAAGGGAAATCAATTTGTCAGACATCAATTTGTTTGATGTTTACAATTACACAAAATTAAATTATATTTGAATGACAATTGAGAAGCCCCATAAAACATTATCTATGATTGCAAGGTAATTTATAACTGCATCCCATTCTGAATACTTAATCTGTCTGTAACTTACTGCAGGGGTTCAGTTAGAAGTATTGTAATGGATTCCGTTCATTTCCACTCTGAAGCTGTTGGAACGTGTTTGCGACAGGTCATAGAGGTGGCATGATAGAACTGCTCTTACAGAATGTTCGAAAAAAAGTACTTGAAAATTTGGTCCATCACTTTTAGTCAGCGTTCTCTGTCACCAGTTGTAATATATTATCCTGTCTTTGTTCATTCCTTGCGCTCTCTCTTTGTATATATCTAGTGCAATTAGTTTGTTTTAAACAAAGTTCAATTTCACACCAAAAGAAGAGAAGGACAAACTAAATACAGCATTTTGCTTCTGATGCAAGACCTATATGATGGGTGAATGACTCTCTCTCTATCTATTTATATATATATATATATATACCTATCTCTCTCTCCATCTCTCTCCATCTCTCTCTCCATCTCTCTCTCCATCTCTATCTCTCTCTCACTCTCTCTCTCGCTCCCTCTGTCTGTCTCTCTCCCCATCCCTCTGTCTCTCTCTCTCTTTCTTTCTATGTTGTATAGTTGATGAAGGTGTAGAAAAGTGCATGCAACATCATATAGAGCATTCTTGAAAGACTTGTCTTTCTGGCAACACCAATAGACATATCTCCAAGCTGCCTGTATGCTGCGTTATCTAGCAGCGGTAGATATGAACTTGTTGATATTCCAGACATGTACTCTGTACTTGAATACAGGCTGACTTTCAACTCGATGGGATTTCTTTCACCACAGGTTGTTCAACTCTCTCTCTCTCTCTCTTCATCTCATCTATCTCACACCTTTCTTCTTTCACCATATTTGTCTCTTTTCTCTATATTTTGTATAAATAGTCCTCTTTATTTTCTTTCTGACTCTATCTCTCATTCTCTCCTTTCTTTTGTCCTTTTCACCTTTCTCACCCCTTTCTCTTTTCCCCTTCTTCAGTTTCTTATTCTTTCTTTTCTCCAGATTTTCCCCCTCTCTGTCCCTCCTTCTCCATTCACCTTTGTCCCCCTCTTAGCACCTTTTCTCTCTGTTGTATATTTAATGTCTTTGAACATTGCTTGTCTGAAATCCTCTTGTTTTCCTTGTTGGCATCCTTGCTTTCATCTCTCAGTCTCTATCTACACCCCTTAGACTGTTTTCAGTTTCTTCAATTCTGTATACAACTATCAGTATTACTTCCTCGAGCTTGTTCCTTGCTATGCATCTCTGTTTTGTCCTTTACTTTAAAATTCACTTTCAATTCTCTGTCATATTTCCCAACCAATTTCCTCTACGTATTCTGTTGCTCTTTCACATGTATCTTGACCTCCCCTCAACAAACCTTCTGATTACTCAGGCCACCTGCACAGTTGATTGGTTGGCTCTTTCTAGAAAATCACTCCAACAGAAACCATATACAAATTGATTGCGTCTTTTTTGAAGTTGTGTATTAAAGGCATCGTTTAACAATGTTAAATATGAGATGCATGGCCCTACGTGTTATCAGTGTCTGTGATATGGTGTAATATTGAAGCCCTAAAAGATTGCGCTTCAATATGATAATGAAGTGCCTCAAAAAAGTAAAAATCTTTGAGTGACCGGTTTTACCATACTCATTTTCCCCAATAGACTGTAGTGTTATAAAAACCGTTAGGAAAACGAAAAATGAAATTTCGATTTCCAATCATAAATATCTTGATGTTCAGACAGGCGATTGGCTTGTAAAAGTAATGGAATTCCTGACTGACCTAAAGGTTTATGATTATGATTGCAGCATGAGCTAAATCCAGGATTTGTTTCAGAATCTGAGGCATATGTTACCGAGTCACTTTAATGGAGAGTTTGCTAGATGTATAGTTGACAGTTTGCAACATGGATGCAACAGTTGTAGTTTTTTTTTCAATTATGATGGATATAATAGTGTATAAAATACGTTTCAGACTTTGCATCAACTTTTAGAATTCCATCCTCAACAGTCAAATGCATTTCAGAATGCCCTGAGTAACTTGTTTAATAGCTACATTTCTTGTTTTGTTTGCCCCATTTTGATCTTTGAATGGTGGGTTGAAGAATGTGATGCTCCACTTTAACCCATTCCAAGGACACACTTGCGCTTTCACACACAGGCACACCGTGCATTATAATGCATCCTGGCCGGCAGCTTCAGCGAAGCCCCGTTTGATAAGCGCCCTTCTCCAGTATGCATGCATAACACAGTCTAATGCACTTCATCAATTCCGGTAGGGGGTGTGACACTCAGCTCTCGAAGAGCCCGTCGCCGCTACCGAATGTATAATCACGGAAAAAGGCGCAGCTTGCTCTTTTCGAGGAAAAACAACTGCTTCTCAACCTTCTTCTGCCCCTCTCCTTATCCTTGTTGCTAAGTTATGTTTCTGGGCAAGTCCAACCAATGTACATGTATATGTTTATTTGTTGTTCCATACATTATCAAAAATTAAGGAATATAAACACATTTTCAATTGCAGGTATCATTTCCCTTGTTATTTGGTTTTGCCCAAGCTCTAGTAGGGTAGTCAACTTGAGGGAATTATCAGGTATTCTAGAAACTTTAATATTGGTAACATATGGGACAAACTACGGTGGACTTACCCTTCTACATTTAAATCCTGATGCTCGAAATAGGCATGATCTGTTCGGCAGCAGAAGGGTGTTAACTCATTTCTGTAACACAGAGTTAATTCCCTTCTTGCTTTAAACAGAGTATCGTCACATACAACAGGTTTTGAATTTGCTATGTCCATCACTGTTTTGACTTGTTTTGACTGTGATTGTAATTTGAATCTTTGTTGCCAATTTGAGACTTCAGTGATTATTTTGATTAAATCATTCATATACATGAACGGCACAATGTACTGCAGCAGAAATGGACTCAAACTTTTCAGTGTTTTAAGTATATTCGGAGCATTCTGGATCACAAGATAGATGAAAAAAACGCGCTATACTGCTCTGGGTCAAAGCAAGGAGTGTCTTTTTACCCCTGTAGCACTAGACCATTCCATGCCCACTGAAATTTCAACACCTTTTTGTTTAGTGAAAACCAAAATGGTTTTAACTGTATGTAAAAGTATACAAGCTAATGCCCTTTTGGTATGATTTATTCTCAGAGGAACAAACACTGAATCCAAAAGTAGATCTGAGAATGGTTTCTAAAGGTCATGATCGTCATGGAAACCTAAGCTGTTTTTATGTAAAATCTGGAAACAGTCATCCCACCTTTTCTGGCATCCTATATACGTGTATCTTGCAGTTCATCTGAGCTTGCTCAACATTGTTTGAGGGGTTTCGGGTTTGGCCCCCTGGTGGATCCCCCGGCAAAACATAATCTGACATACTTTGAGTGGAATTTGAAATGAAAGAACTTAAATCCGCTAAATTGAGTTTTCGTATTCCTCCAGTAATATATTGGACTAAAACACAGTTTTATTTATGGTTCTGTTTCTTTTGTATATATCTTTTCTATTTCATACAACAAGGATATTGTCAATGATTTCAGACAAATTACATCCTCAGACAACAAATATTCACAAGAATTCACAAGAAAAAAAATCTGGCTAACAGAAGATAGAAGGTCATCCGTCATTAAAAGTGGTTGTGTTTGGTGAAAAGTTTGAAAAGGAACACATTTTAATTTCATGTATATATATATATATAAGGAGTGCCATCTCTACTTAAAAGGAGGGGCATAGACCAGTTCTACCCCGAATCTGCCAGTGACTCTTGCTTCCATTCATACAGAAATTATGCTCATCTGCTAGTGCTTTGTATAGTTCATTTCTTCTTTCTCTCCCTTTTTTTCCTTCATTTTCTCTCTCCCTTTCTCCCTCTCTATCTCTTCCTTACATTCTAAGCAAAGTGAGGAGAGTCTACAAGTGTAGAATCAGATGACTTAGTTTTTAGGGAGAGGAGAAATGGCACAAGGGAAGGTACAGAGGGGGGTCTTTTTCCTTGAAACCTGACCAATACACTTCTCCTGTGCCTGTTGCCTGTATACAGGTTACAAACCCACACATCCTGTTTGCTTTTAGCATTTTGCTGGCAACAGAGTAAAGTTAAATTGGATTGTGTCAACTCATTTCTCTTTTTGAAATCGGTTATTTAGACCTGCGCTGAAGTATCCTGTTTCACCTTTTTGTTTACATGGTGGTATTTTAGTCCGAGAGCATGAGAAATTCATAAGTGTTAAACTGTGCATAGCTGTTGATAGCTAATAGGCAAGCTTCTCGTATGACAGAAGGTGCGAGTTTTATTACGTTGAAGCCTTGCACGCCGGCTTTGTAGCCTGTTCACACTTATGGAAATTTAAACAAAAGTCGTAGAAAGAAACGTGTAAAGAATCATTGTGTAGTGAAAGGGGAACAGGCTTTAAGAAAAAAAGTATCATAGAAAGAAACATCTTATAACAAAACTAATTTTGAAGAGGTGAGTTGATATGATCAGGGCGTGCTCATGATAACCCCTACCCAGTTGTATGTTGTTGTTTTTTCGTCGGATAAGACATTCATGTAAGGAGTGGATCCTGATTCTTTATAGAGTTTGTTCAAAACGTGGCTGAGGCCAATGTTTTGCTATAAAGCATTTCTTAATGCGATGTTCAAACTTGGAAAAAATGGTTACTTATCATAGCTATACAATGAAATTTGCAAGACTGAATGAGTTAGATGAGTAGATAATATAGTTATGTCTAAGGTACACAACCAGTCTTGATAAAGGGGAAATCCATCCCTACACCCCAACATAAATTTATAAGTTAAAAGGAACATCCAACCAGGGGCCAAAAATAATACTCTGAGTAAACCGGTCAATACGTGATTAATATGTACACATTTCTGAAATGCAAGTGATTTTAAAGTAAGAAAATTTTCAAAAGCATCTGATTTGTTGGGGTAATGTATGTGTCTTTCTTTCAAACTTATGGGTTATGTTGGCCCATTCTTTACCACTAAGTTTTAGAAGAAAAAAGTATGAAATTTAAATTTATAGATTAATTTCTTGTAGTGTTAGTAAACTGGACTTGAAATATCTTCCTTTGGAATACGATTTACAATGCATGTACCTGTTTTAAAGAAAAAGATGAGTCAAAAACTTGGAAGTATCATGGAGGGGGAAAATATAATTTTTCAAGGAATTTAAAAATTATTCTTGTTTAACTGGATATAATTGGAATTTTTTCAAATCATAGCTGCAATTTTTCCCTTTTCCTGAAAATGCTAACCTTTTCCCCTTGCGTACAGTGATTGTATAATAGATCTTTAAGAAAATCTAATGACAATAGAAAATGTATTCACCTAGGCATGTCCATGTGGTTTGATAAAAGTGTTTACTTTAAAATAGTATCAGGCACATAATAACATTGTTTCTCTTCAGCACTATTCAGATACAGTCATTTTGATTACTCAAACAACTGCCTTTAAACAACCTTCGCATATGACGTCCAAATGAGCTAACAGAGAAAAAATCAATTCGGCAAAGCGAGGAATTATGAAGTGTCTTAAGGCTCAGAAGGTAAAGAGGCAGCATGAGAGAGGAGAGAGAGAGAAAAAAAAATCTGGGTTTGGGATCAATAATTTCTTCCTCCCCCTACGGTAGGAAAACATTAATTTTGTTGAGAGAAGGAGAGTTGTAACGTTGCAGTCACTCATTCATGCATCTCCCTACACAATATTTCCTTAACAGAAAATAGCTACCTTCAGAATGTGGTATAATTTTAGTTTGCAAGCAAGTTATAGAGATTGGCTCATATGTATAAATCAATATTTTCTTATGAAATTAGTTTATTATCTGAAGAGAGACTGATGTTAAAGGAAACTATTTATGTTTGTGTATATATATATATGTTTATAGTTCATGTGTATGAGTATTCCTCCTTCAACCCTTATGGGTGGTTTAAACCTGGTTATTTATATTTTTGTTTTCAGTACTTATGTACTTTTTTGTACTAATTTTTGTACTTTTTTGTACTTAAATATTTTAAGAAAAAGCTAGTTCTTGTTCTTAAATTCAACATTTGAATTATCAAGTAAAAGAAAGGTGATGCCTCAGGTGACTCGATTGATGGAAAATTTGATACTCCTGAAACAACAAAGAAATTTTTCAGTGTTTAGTAAGAGTAAAATTGATTTTCATTTTCATTACGATATTTATAATTTGACCACGGTATGTATAGCCCTTAAATGGTAAACACCTTTATGACTACCAGAGTAATTTCAAAGGAATTTCCTATCATTGTTGGCGCCCCTATAATCTTACCTCCCAGTTCCGCCAATGATCGTACTGATTTTCAACATCCATTTAATAAATTGAATAGTCCCTTTAACATATATGTGTGTCAAAGATTACCCTTGACTTGAAGCAAGTGGTGTTATTGCTGTACTTGAATGATACTTGTTGATTTTAACCCATTGAAGTCCATCTGTGTGTGTATGATATATTGCCTTTGGTATTAACAGGAATTGCCCAGTAGGCAAAGAGTTAATTGACAAAAATACTACCATGATGTGTGTATTAAGTTTCCCTGACTATTGTTTGCTTGCTGCGACATGATGCATGATAACTCACAGCTAGTATGGTTTGAGTACAGGTTAGACATATCATGCTTTAAACAGTCGCCCACTTTTCCAACATAGATATATACAGGCAGAAGTGAACATGTGGGTTTCATTAACTTTCACTTTGTCCCTTAACTTGTCATTTTTATTTTGTCATTTACAACGACCTTCACATTTGCATTCACAGTGTTATTCACAATGTCATTCACATTGACATTCACATTGTCATTCACATTGTTATTCATGTTGTCATTCACTTTGTGATTAATAATTTCATCCATGTTGTCATTCACAAAGTCATTCACGTTTGCATTCACATTGTCATTCATGTTGTTATTCACATTGATATCATCATTGTCATTCACATTGATATCATCATTGTCATTCACATTGATATCATCATTGTCATTCACATTGATATCATCATTGTCATTCACATTGATGTCATCATTGTCATTCACATTGATATCATCGTTGTCATTCACATTGGTACATGTATCATCATTGTGATTCACATTGATATCATCATTGTGATTCACATTGATATCATCATTGTCATTCACATTGATATCATCATTGTCATTCACATTGATATCATCATTGTCATTCACATTGATATCATCATTGTCATTCACATTGATATCATCATTGTCATGCACATTGATATCGTCATTCACATTGTCATTCACAATGTCATTTATGTTGTCATTCACTTAATTATTAAATCTATCATTCGGCATTCTATTAGTAATGGAATTGTCATTTATGTCCTTCACATTTTAATAAGGTGAAATACACCCATACACTCACTGCATTCTAGAGTACCATGAGCGTTTCACTTCAAGCGTTTGATTGTATCATGTGCAGTGGTCTGCAGTGCTCAAGATAATAAAAATTGGTAATGTGAGCCGAATGTAGGAATATGACTCACATATCGATTCAGACTGGTGGGAATGTTGCACGTTTCATTGTTTATTGGTCTAGAAAATAAAGCAAGACTATTGCATCTGGCTGTCATGTCTACGTGCATTATCAGAAGAATGTAGAATAGAAAGTCCAAAAGTGGGTTTCCTGTAGACTGCATACATGCAATTTACGCGTACATACATATTGTATTACATTTTACCTCTCTGTTGAATACACATTGACATTGTTCAATTGATGGCAAGAGAGTTGATGTAAAATCTGGCATTCCATTTATGATTTTAGAATATTGATACATTGATAATAAATATGTAAATCATTAAATTGATAATACATTTTTAATTTTATGCCCCTAATTTTACTAATGGTCTTGTTTCACAATTTAGATTTTTGAAAGGGCAAGTGCATTTTCATTTTCAAATGCTACTACTGACTGTTATATTTTTGTTCTTATGAAGATAAGTGATTTCATATCTTATGTAGATCAGCTCATTGTCTGTCTAGAGCCAGAAGGGCATTAATTCTCTATTAAAGTAAATGGATTAACCCCCTTCTGGCTCCAAACAGACAATAGCTCCATTTACACTGCAAGAAAAAACCCTTTGATTTTTGTTTTCACATTCCGGTGTTTCGTCAGAAGTTGCTAAGCAACTACAGGTAAACATGATTAAAAACCCAAATTGAAAACCCCACCTCTGGAGTGTGGTTTTTTTTTCAAACGCCGGCAGAAATTTCACTGGTTTATTAGCAGTGTAAACGCTCATTCTCCTAACATCAGTGCATGATTCTGGTTTTGGGTCATGTGACTCTCCTTGCTTCCATGCTCATGCATGCAGAGCAGCAACAAGTGGCGCATGCGCACAACTCCAAAAAAAAACAACCCACAGAATTATTGAATTCTGACGGTTTCTCATAGGTTTTTCCAGTAGTGTAAATGGCAATAACAAAATCCTTAATTTTTTGTTATGGTTTTCAGACTGTGCATGTACATGGGTCTATTATCACATTTTAAAACAAAGTAAAAGTTTTATAATAATCTTTTCTGAAAAAAATATTGTTTCCAAATCAATTATCATTTTGTTATATTTTTTGAAATTGCTAACTCATAAATTTTCTCTTGAGTAAGAATGGCTACTTAGGGTCTCTGTAGGACTAAACCATAAAGGCCAAGGGTGTTGAAGACTATCCCTTAGAAATGAGGCCAAGCTGGTTTCCATTCCAGGTTATTAATTCAAACAAGGATTTTAGCCACCAGCAATTTCATAAACGTGTGTAGTACTATCTGCGCTTCTCAGCTCCTGCAAGCCATTAATTTGTTTATATTGCCGTATTTAGATCAGAGCATCGTGCATTGAGAAGTATAGTTGTCATAATGGACATTTGTTAATTATCAATTTTGACTGACTGCATATAATTTTATTTTTTGGAAGTGTAAAGGGTGAATTTCATGTCTGACCTGCTATTCATAGATTTGCCCTTAAGAAGCATGGATGCTTTATGCATGTAGACAGGGAGATTGACATTTATTCAAATTAATAATGTTTTTGGATCTCGAAACATACTCTGATCTAGATATTATTGCTTCTTTGTGAATAAATCCAGACTTTACAGAACTATCGCATTCATGTACTAATCTATAAAGAATAACATGTAAAAAATATCAAACAGACAAACAGTGAAAAGTGAAACTTTTTAATGGAGTCATTTCACATTTTGTGCATGTTTCAAACATATTTTTAGAGAAAGTGGGTAAGGGGGGAAACAGGACTGGCACTACCGGAAACGTGCCAAAGCCCTGTAAATTTAGGCAAAGGCAAATAGTTTATATTAGGGGTGAAACCCTTTTAAAGGGGCAAGATATTGTAGAACAGTAGAACAGGAAACTCTTTCGTCACGAGGTACGTCATTTGGCTGACTAGATCGTCAGTGGGAGATAGAGACGAGCCCAAATTACAGGGTTGTTATCCCCTGAAAGGCACGTAAGCATGTCTTATCAATCTAAATCTCGTCTCTGTGTCTACCAACCTCACTTCCCACTCATTCTTACTATACCTCATGTCTTTGGGATGAAATTACATTTTCTTTAATTTTATTGGGGCTCTTTTTTTGTTATGTTTGTGAAAATTAGTGACTATTGTAAATGCTTATTTTTGAAGCATTTATTGAAGATTGGGGAGAGCTGTACATGTATGTATTAGTCATAACACTCTTATTTTCTGTCTGATTTCTTTCAAACTTTCCCCGGTCTGCTTCTCTGATTTTGCTGCCTTGTTTAAAGAATAATTTGCTAGTTAGGTTGGATTTCCCTTAACAAGGTGAACAAAGTACAATTTTTATTGCTTTTTTCCCGTATTTTCATTGCTTTTTACTTGTATTTTCCTACAGGATCCTCGTAACAAGCACAAGTTCAAAGTGAACAGTTATAACAGCCCTACATTCTGTGATCACTGTGGATCATTGCTCTATGGCCTCTATCATCAGGGCATGAAATGTGGAGGTAAGGCAGGCAGTTTCTCAATTATTTTATAGAGGAAAGATGATTGTTAATATGTTTTAAAATAGAATGCTATTCCATTATAATAGGAAACATGCGGTTCTTACTTAGTTGTGATTGATTGAAGCAATGGCTATCAAAGGGAGTGGATGGTTGTGTGTGTGTTGTAGGTGTTTGTTTGTATGTGTTGTGGGTGTGTTGTGGATGTGGGTGTGTTGTATGTGTGGTTGTACATGCGTGTGTGTGTGTGTTCATGTACATGAAGGTCGGATATGAAGCGTTAAACTACGGCAGTCTTTTTGTGATGACGTAAGTGCAACACGTATGACATTTTTGTATCGTATAACACAGAGCTCAGTGAATATGCCTAAGACCTTTGGTGCGCTCAGTCGCCGTTCGTGTTACGGAAGAAGAAAACAAACATGCTGCGGTTACTGATTCATATCTGAATTAGCCTTTGGTGTTATGAATGCAAAGGTTGTCTTGCATGAGATAAGAAGGTACATGTAGAATGATTCTGACTGAATAGATCTTCTGTAAAAAAAAAAAGTTTGGCGGCGTTTAAGACCCTGTCGGAAGTGAAAAATGAAACAGATGAATCATACCGTGTGAGTCAAAAAAAAGTTTACACCTAGAAAATTGCTAATTACTTTAAATATCATCTATGAACAGTAAATTATTATACATCTTATGAAAGAGTGTTTTATCCCAAATCATTTGGTATCATTTTTGTGTGGTATGTATTCACGCTTGGATGAACAGGAGGCATTTTTTGCGAGAGTGCAAAAATCGACTTGCGCCAAAGTGATGCCTACAGCATGTATTATGTTGGGATTAGTGGAGTGAGAGAATGAATTGAATGTATCAAATGAAATGCATTGCATATGCTGTTTGCAGAAGCAAAGTCACACACGCACACAAACACGCGCACAAATGTTCTTTGATATTTGATATTCGATATTTGATATGTGTGGCATGATTAATTTTGTTAGGGATGTTATTTGGATCTGCAAAAACCGATTTAATACCCAAATCCCAATTGTTTTATTTAAACATCAGATAAGCAACTTTGGCGCGAGGCGATTTTTGCACTCTCGAAAACAATGCCTCCTGTTCATCCAGGCGTGAACACATACCACACAAAAATGATACCAAATGATTTGGGATAAAACACTCTTTCATAAGATGTATGATAATTTACTGTTTATAGATGATTTTTTAAATAATTAGCAATTTTCTAGGTGTAAACTTTTTTTTGACTCACACAGTATATCAACGGAAAGCTTACAAGCCATAGATTACAATAATCTTAATTATATGCTATTTTAGTGTCTGTCAGAGGAGAAACAGCTCTCTGAAAACTCGAAATCTAGAAATTAAAATTGGAAAACTATATAGGCGACCTGAACATATCCACACATTATGTCGTCACTTTAAACTGCGGCAAATTTGACCCCTGTTGACCCATAATTTGGAGGGGTGTGGGGCCAACATCATAATACATTACTCATAATGGCCAAGAATCAGTCGTTTGGAGTCAGTCCTTTAGAATTGGTTTGGGATTGGATGGGTGGTGTGATGGGAGGTATAAGCAGAAGTTCCCTTTTTATTTCCTTGTTGCTTGGTTAAGAGAGATAAAGGTTACAGTAACAATCCTCAAATTTAATTTGGTAATATCTCACAAACATATGTTTCATATCCTTTAGATGGTCTTATATCATTTAGATGGTCTTATATCATTTAGATTGTTTTATATCCATATTTGCTTCCATTTCTGTTTGGTGTTTAAGACATATGATCCCTATCCCCTGTAATCAGTTGACTCCTTATTTTTTTAATTCCATAGGCTTTGTACAGGGACCACCCAGAGGCAATGGGTAAATCTGTAAATACATTTTGTCTACTTTCTACTTATGTTTCAAGCATATGTTCCATACCCCCTCAATTGTAAGACAAAATGGTCCTTTTTCCCCCTTTATTTTTCTGTTTTTGTTTTTAGCGTTAAAACGCTTTATCTAATTAGAGTCATGAGGTTGTTAAACTCGGTTTTAGAAGATTAAGAATCGTATTTTTACCAGGAGACAATATCGTCTGTTCAGAGCCGGGAGGGTTAGTTATATGAGTTAATTGCCCATCTGGCTCTCAATAAATGATGTGCTCTATGTCCCTACCCTGTGGGTCCATTTTTCATTGATTCTTTCATTTTTTTAAAATAATTTTTTATCCTTTTTCCTTCTCCATTCAATCTGGGTCAAAAATTCATCTCATCACTTCTAAGTAATATCACAAATTATGGAGATCCATTATTCAAGTTAAGGACTTTCAGCAGTAACCTAAGCGAACAACAACAACAACAACAATAACCAAAAAATCAATTTGCTCTTACCCCGGAACCTGAGACGAGACATGCCATGATTGTACATCCGCAACATCGCAGACTGACAGTCGTGGGATCATGCTAAATCATATTTGGAATCCATTAGAGTCGGACCAATAACAAATTTACGGCGTAATCTTTCCCTCCTTAATGATCATGATGGATGTATGCGTCATGGCTCATATCCCATCTTCCATTTTGGAATATTTTACAGTCATTCCACAAAGTAATGGGATTTAGTTATATCGGTTCAGTTCGGTTGGGTAGGTAATATGGGATGGGTAGAATGCTCAGGAAGCTATATCCTATTTCTTGAGGAAGTCTTAGGAGCAGTGGCATGGGTTGTCATAGCATCATTGAAGAAAGAAATTCAGAAGATAGAGACTGTTTCTTCCACCGAGAGTCAGAAGGGTGTGAACTTGTATGCTTTGATGTAGAGACTAAGAGAAGGATTTTGGCAGATGAGATGCTGTTGTGCTAGATATCTAACATCCAGCATATCCTGAAGACTGAGGATGCCAGTTTTCAGGCAAAACCCTGAATTCAGATCCTTGCAAGTCTTTTCTTGCCATATGTCAGGCTTTTCTAGGGTACAAAATAGCTCTTGTAGATGGTTTGCAGGCCCTCTCATTAATTCTGTCTGGCATCCATATGGAATACATTCTACATTTGTATGCGGAATCAATTTCTTGTCAATTTGCGTCATAATTTCTCCTTTACCAGTTTGCTACATGGATAGTGAATGTGTTTAATAAGAAACACTAAGGCGCCTTGGATTAAATACCATGCACGAGAAGCCGCGGCGTTTTAACCTAAGAACGCATGCGGGAAGGCTGCATTCACTAATCCCGGGATTTGCCCACAAAAAGCCGCATTGTGTTTGTCTAAAGTCGGTCGCGTCTTTTTCTTGCAGGAAGCCTGCAGGTAATTTTTCTCCACATCGATAGATTCGCCATACCTATTTAGCTCCCTCTGCGGCTAAATTATAAAGGTTGTTTTAGCGTTTTTAGCGTGTTTTAGCGTTCTTGTCGAATAAGCATTGTACTCGATTAGGCAATGGATCATACACAATAAAAACACCATTTAAAAGGGTTAAAAAAAAATAATACGACCTGTTTAAAAATGCAATCAGTTGTTTACAATATTATCTAAACAACCAGCTGTTTAATCTATATTGTAATGAATAATAAAGTCCAGATAACCATCCTGCATGGTCAAAACTTGATTGTGGATTTAGAAGTTAGAATTCCAGCGGACTCTATATTTTAGGGTTTAAGCCTAACGTGTGATGTCGTGTCTTTCTTTTTTTATTGGTACCGCGGGGTGAGGAAGCAACATTTTGCAAATGGCCCAAAGCTTTAAAATACAAAGAGAACTTAGTGTTAAAGAAAACATCTGAACACAGACTCGCAAAACTAAGGTCATGTCTACGTAGTGGCGTACCTGGCATATCCAGTCGATCGGGAGTTGGGGAGGGGGGTGGCAAGCAAGCGACCGAAAACTTCAGCGACCATCAACCATCGTGAGCGATGTCATTGTAAAATGTATTCTTTATTAAGTCGATAAAAATTCATGTTCATCCAATTTTTCGTGCGAGGGTAGTGGGTGAAAAGAAGAAGAAAGGGTTTTCGCATTTACCGACTCGCGGGATTTTTTTTCTCTCGCCGGTATAAACAATACATACGGGCCATAAAGCCAATGTGTTTATTGATGAGTTCTTGTTTGGAGACTTGATATTGTGCATCAAAACACCCCCCCCCCCTTTTCCATTGCTATTCCATTGTTTTTTTAACATAAAGAGGCAAAACGCATTTCACGAAAGGTTTTAATATTATTATTTTTTTCTTTGGACTTGGTATAAAGCCCTCTTCAAAAAAAATATTTTCTCTTTCTCTCTTTCATCTCTTTCCCTCCCTCTCTTTTCTCCTCTCTTTCTCTTTTTGTGTCACTTGTCAGCCATTTGGGGTGCAGTCTGCATTCCTCCCTATCCCCCCTCTGCCCGTGCCCCCGCCCCGTACGATAGTGTGTCTCCGGCTAATTATTATTATTATATTCATCATCATATTATTATTAGTAGTATTATAATCATCATATTGTTATTATTATTTTAATCTTCATCATATGAAAGTCAAATACACCCCTTTTTTACAATTCTCGGGTCGGACTTTGTGGCGCGAAAAGTACCCCTTTATCGGAGATTTTGGGAACACGAATGCGGTCCCTCCGACCCGGAGTGGGGCTGGGGGAGTGGGCATTACCCCCTCGAAGGAGAGAAGGAAGTAAAAGGAAAGGGAAGTGAAAAGAGAAGGAAAAAAAGAGAGAAAAGTAATAGAAAACAGGGCTGAAAAGGGAAAAAGTTCAGTTGCGATTTTTTTTCCGGGAACCTGCTGTCCCCGAAATCTAACCAGAATGATCGTCTTCCTATATGGTGATACATACTATCATAAAGTTTGAAGTTCATATCTCAAGTGGTTATTGAGATATCGAGATAACGGCAAAGCGGGACGAACGGACAGTCGACAACCCGAAGATATGATGCCTCCGCCGGGCTTGCCGGAAGCATGCAGTTTGGTATTGGGGGGGGGGGCAAACATTCCAGAGGATTCACCTTTCAGGGGCTCATAATTATGTCTTCTCATTCCTTATAAAAAAAAACACACACGCTTTCCCATACTCTCACTATAATACACAAGCGCACGTTTACACTCCTTACAAGACTCGTACACTAATATATACACACACCCTTCAGAATTTTTTTCTATTAAACACGTATTTATAAAACCTGCTTTCCCTGCCACTTATTCACTTAAAGATAAAGTTGAGTTCTGGTCATGCGATTGCATTGTGAAAGAAACGGTGTGGAATCGATCAGAAAAGGTTGATCATCTAGCATATAAGTATTGGTGTGTACTGCAAGGTTTTGGGATCAGCAAAATGATAAGAAATTTGGCCCAGTCTTGGTAAAGTTACAAGCACTGTACACAGAAAGACGTATATGGGACTACACAAACATGTGGCATAAAAATCCGTCCCGATTTTTATGCTGTTGCATGCCATATTTAAAATATTAAGGCATTTGAAGAGCCATGCTTTTCAGGGAACATTTTTTATCTGATGTTCTTCCACACTTGCATAATAACAATGATAACGCTCACAAATTATTTTTCACCTCTTCCCAGAACTCAACCTTCTCTTTAACTAGTTGATTTGAGATTTCCAAAGTATATACTATCATTATCCATTGCTCCTGTTTTGTGTACTTTTATATTATTCACTATAATTGTACTTTTTCATAAACATGTCAAGTTTTCTCTCACAAGAAATTGTATAGCAGCGTAGCCGTAGACAGCTCCGCGATGTCTGTCCCATAGATAAAAGGGACTTTTAGATTTGCATAACGAGGGCTACGTGGACATCCTTTAAGGCAATGTGACGTTCTTTAAGGCACACTGTCGGGCACTGCCAGTGCCTTAAAAGGACGTCACATTGCCTTAAAAGGATGTCCACGTAGCAGTCCACGCTCGTCGTGCAAATCTAAAAGTCCCTATTGACTTTCGCTGAGACCATTCCATACACAAAGATTCAAGATTTATTTATTTCTTTCCACTTGCATGAAAACATTACATTCATGAACAGTAACAACAAGTTCATTGTCAACTAGAATAAACAATAAGAAAGTTATAAAGACTTTGAAAATGTGGAAAAGAGGTGGTCTGTAAAAAAGCACAGCTTTTTAAACACAGATCACAGTTACAGGAACAACAACAAATTTTTAAAAAGAAGTAAATAACAATACAGGGGGAGGGGAACTAACAATACTAATCTAGTTACCTGTACTGAATGTAAATAAATATCAGATCTAGCTATCACTAATTT
This sequence comes from Mesocentrotus franciscanus, assembly GCA_037976565.1. NCBI lineage: Eukaryota > Metazoa > Echinodermata > Echinoidea > Camarodonta > Strongylocentrotidae > Mesocentrotus > Mesocentrotus franciscanus. The sequence goes on from CP137673.1 coordinate 18,276,762, forward strand.
ATAGAATATGGCAGATTTAAAAAAGAAGCAGAAAAATGATAATAGAATAGTAAAGAAATAGGGGAAGGTGGATAAAAGTACAACACAGGGAGGGGGGCAAACAATGCTAATCGAGTTACCTATATTGGATGTAAATAAATATCAGATCCAAATACTGATACTGATACAGTTGTACTGATACTGATACTGCTGGTACTTCATTGGGAGCAGCGTAATCCGCGCTCGCCCTGTAGAAGCTTATGACGGCACGCACCCAAATACCAACCTTCCGTTCTTCTATTGTTGGAGTTTATAACCATGACAACGAACTTTACCTCGGCCACGTTCATTGTTCCTCTTACGTAACTCTTACGTAACTGTAGGTGGGCCTAAGACATAACTCTTTTCGTATATTCTATATAGGTCTAAAATACTTTCAAATATTTCTGTGTCATTTTTGTTTGTTTATACTTTGTCAATACTTACAAACTACAATAATTGTCAAAATTTGCCAATACTTACAAACTATTACGTTTCCCTATCATCTTCCGCTCTAGAATCCTATTTTTTGTTTAATTTGTTGTGTCCTTTTCATATTTTTTCTTGTCTCCCTCTTCAAGATTTCTTCTGTTTTTGTAGGGTATTTATGCTATTTATTTTTTTATAAATAAAAGAGAAAGTTTTATTCTTTCTCTTATAATGTTGTCCACCTTCTTTTAGATAACCCTTTTGTGCTAAAGTATATAATGTCCGATGTATATTATTTCTGTCAATAACATATAATGAACGTATCATTTTATTTTGATGCAACAAAGATTTACATTCCAAATCAAAACTTTTACTTTCTATAATTTGTGTACAGTAACATTCTTCTCATTTCGACATTATCAGCCGCTCGTTCTCTATTTTCGTCCCCTATAATAAATATAAGGTATAATGTGTACATCATCAGGGATATGTTTATCTCAAGGAAGGGATGATGCCGGCATACAAGCAAATGTGGAATATAAAACAACATGAAAGATGAAGATGGAAAACGACATTGACAGAAAGACAGAGATAGAAAGACAGACATGACAGACAGAGAGTGGGAGAGAGGGAGAGAGAAAGAGGGGCGGGAGAGATAGAAAGTTGGACGTAGTCTGTACTGTATTTATTATTATGATATTTGTCTCTCCGATCACCCCCAGCTCTGATGTTTTTCTTTAGTTACTTTCTTTTTGTTTGTTTATATCTGTCCGACGTAAATAAGTACCGTCAATATAGCATAATAAACTTTTTTTCTTCATATCATTTTGATGCAACAGAGATTTACATTCAAAAGTTTTACTGTTTATAATTATTGTACAGTAATATTCTTCTCATTTTGAAATCATCAGGCGCTCGTTCTGTGTTTTCCTTCTCCATATCGAGGTTATGGTATAATAATTTATCTCAAGATCGAAAGAAATACTTTCGGAATAAAAGCAAATAGCGGAACGGAAAACAGTACCAAAGATGAAGATGGAAAATGGCGCTGAGAAAGCGAGTAAGAAAGAGAGAGAGAGAGACATACAGAGAGAGAAACAATCATTTCTCATGTCATCTTTTCGTCTGTGACATTTTACTAAATCACATTTTAATTATTCCTTTATCTTTCCATGACTGTTATATATTTGAATGAATATTTCAGATAGGGTCAAATTTGGTTTTACGTTATAATTATGATCAGCTATTTTTATTTAGGAGTACGTCGAAACGCGATCTCATCAAAAATCGCGGAACAGAAAACACTATGAGAGATGAAGATAGAAAATGACATTGAGAAAAGAGAGAGAGAGAGAATGTTGGACGTATTGTTATTTATTATTATGCTATTTGTCTCTCCGATCAACACCCACCTCACCCCGCTCTGGATTACTTTTAGTTTCTTTTTTCATCATGATTTACATTCAACAATTTTACTTTTTATAATTATTGTACAGTAATATTCTTCTCATTTCGATATCATCAGGCGCTCGTTCCGTGTTTTTCTTCTTCATATCGAGGTTATGGTATAAAGTTCATCTCAAGATCGAAAGGAATACTTTCGGAATAAAAGCAATTAGCGGAACGGAAAACAATACCAGAGATGAAGATGGAAAATGGCGCTGAGAAAGCGAGTAGGAAAGAGAGAGAATTACAAAGAGAGAAAAGGAGAGAGAAAGAAAGAGAGAGAAAAAGAAAGCGAGAAAGAGAGGGAGAGAGAGAGAGACAAAGAAAGAGACAGAGAGAGAGAGAAAAAAAATATCCTTTCTTATGTCATCTTTTCGTCTGTGACATTTTACTAAATCACATTTGTATATATATATATCTTATATAAATATATTTTTAAAATAATATTATTTATATACTGTTGCTCATAAAGTTGGAATATTTTTTTTTTACACCCCAATTTATGGAATGATTTTGACAATGATTTATGACTACAGGGCGTAGGTCCCCTAGTTCATTAGCATAGTAGCATACAGATGCTTAAGCAGTCACGCAAAACAAACACTTACAAATTATTATCCAATAAAATCTTAGAATGTAAACTTTTATCTAGATCTATTAGGAATAAATCATTGTCAAAATCATTCCATAAATTGGGGTAAAAACAAATATTCCAACTTTATGAGCAACACTAGTGTATATTTATATATTATTAATAATATACACGCATGTTATGTGAGTGCATATACGTACATTTGAATAAAAAAAAAATGTTCATATTATTCGGCAATAATGGTCATAAACTGACTGACTTGCCTAAATTAAACAACAACAACAACGACAGTCCATTCACCGGCCTGTTTGCATGTGATGATGGAGCTGGGGATTATTCCAAAACAATAGCTGGATTATCTGAACTACAGTCTGCCTACTTTGCATTCTCTTTGTTATGATCTGCAGTGAAAAAACAGGAAGTCTATTCATGTTTTTAAATTTCGAACCCATCAGCTGCAATGTTTTGTTTGCATCCACTGAATACTAGCTTCAGGTGTTTGTATATCATCATGAGATAAAGAAATATAACGCAAATATTCAGAAGTAGCTAAAATGAATGGAGAGGTCGAGAGTAACTTTATACATTTTTCTTGGATATGGAAATAACTTTCAGCATGATACATTGTATGTTTAATAATCTATACATATTTTTCATATAATTTGTTCGTAATTATAATTATAATTCCTTAGATCTCGCATAATACATATATATATCCTTTGAAAATATTTCATAGTTAAACTTAAAGTTGTATCCATCTAAACCTCTAATAATTCATATAGAATTGCGGCAACGTAACACATCAACAGTCTAAGCAGATATTATTCGCAAGACAACATGAAAGTATTTTGAAGCATATTTGAAATATTCTTTCCATTTCATTATACATTGTCTTCTTTGATATAAACCTCTGTGCTTCATTTCATTTCCGACTGTGTTTTGTTGAGCAGTTATTGATTACTTAGATATGACCAGTTATTGACTTATTCGAAATCAGTTATTGATTCCTTAGAATTCAGTTTTTGTCTCGTTTGTTTGTTTTGTTGGTTTTATTTGTTTTATTATGTTTAAAAAAAGTTTTAAGCTTAACCCTTTAATTATTTTCAATATTATTTATATTTCATTGCCTGGTACTTGCCGCATCTATACCCTGTATACTGTAATTATTGTAATGATCAAATGTTTTGGGTGTGTGCGATTTTATAACAAGCCTTCCTTTGGCTTTTCCAGTGCATGCCCCCATTTCCATTTATTATTATTTTATATACAAAGATAATAATGATAATGATATTAATAATGATAGTACTGTAATAATGACAATAATAATGATAATCATAATAAGACTAATAATTATAATAACACTAGTAATAATTATAATGAAGCGTCAAACTTTCTCTCTCTCTCTCTCCCTCCCTCTTTCTCTCTCTCTCCCTCTCTCATCTCTCTGTCTATCTGCCTCTCTCTCTCTCATTTTTCTCTCTCTCTCTGTCTGTCTCTCTTTCTCTCATCTCTCTCTGTCTGTCTCTCTTTCTTTCTCTCTCTCTCTGTCTGTCTGTCTGTCTCTCTGTCTCTCTATTTCAATGTCGTTTTCCATCTTCACCTGTCATATTGTTTTCTATTCCGCCATTTGCTTGTATGTCGGCATCATTCCTTCTTTGAGATAAATTATAACATATCCCTGATGATGTACACATATACCTTATATTTATTATTGGAAACGAAAAAGAGAACAAGTAGATGATAATGTCGAAATGAAAAGAATATTACTGTACAAAAACTATAGAAAGTAAAAGTTTTGATTTTGAATGTAAATCTCTGTTGCATCAAAATAAAATGAAACGTTCATTATATGCTATTGACGGAAATAATATACATCGGAAATTATACTTTAGCATAAAAGGGTTATCTAGAAGGAGGTGGAGAGTATTATAAGAGAAGTAATGAAGCTTTCTCTTTTACTTATTAAAAAAAATAGCATAAGTACTCTACAAAATCAGAAGAAATCATGGAGAGGGAGACAACAACAAAATGAAAAGTACACAACAAATAAATATAAAAAGATAGGATTCTATAGAGCGGAAGATGATAGGGTAAGCGTGATAGTGTTTTAGTATTGGCAAATTTTGACAATATAGTTTGTTAGTATTGACAAAGTATATACAAACAAGTATTTGAGACCGATATATATAGAAAATGGGAAAAGAGTTATGTCTCAGGCCCACCTACAGCTAAGTTGCATAAGAGGAACAATGAACGTGGCCGAGGGTAAAGGTCGTTGTCATGGTTATAAACTCAACTCTACTGAACTCTAAATATGATATCCATTTTCCTTCGCTTGCTTTTATGTCAGCTTAAACTAGCAATATGATTTTGTGATTCTTGTTTCCCTGTTTAATACTTTTTTGTTATCTAATTCCGATTCTTTCGCTCAAAATCTATCACAATCACTAACATATTATATATGGCGCATAATATGTTAACGCAACGTAGCCATACCATGAAAGGCTAGTTTAATAGAGAGAGAGAGAGAGGGGGGGGGTCTAGGAACAATGGGGAAGCGTTGACCCGTGTATTGTTCGTGACATCCATTAAACTACTGTTTAATGCGCGGAGTTGGGCAAAGGCAACATTGAATTACCTCTATTATTACGTACACTATTGTATCGGCGGCCTGGGGTAAACGGTGGGGGTGACTAAAGTAGAAAGAGCATTTCAGTCGTCGGCTTTCAAACTATTTAATACAAGCCGTTATAACGCATTACACTGAACTGAATATCAAGGACGAACATAATAGTATTTGATGGAAAGACGGAATACATGTATATCATTGCTCTTCTGTCAAATGGTTGACAGTGAACATTTTACACAAAATAATAATACGATATGCGTTTACTTCAATTAAACTCGATAAACATGTTAAATCACAATGTTAGTGAAACGTAGATATTATTATGGTCACAATCGAGAAGCCTAGCTATAATGTGCCTAGATCGTTCTATCTATACTTAATCAGTAGAAGTCCAGATACAGGCCTGCACATGTTGCAATTACCTAATTTTATGTTCTCGTCTTTGCTCAATTTGCGCCGGGCTTCAAGTTTTCAAATTAGTGTTTTCAGGAAAATTGTTCTGTTTCACCTATACTCCACCTGGCGATCCACTGCATTCGGATACCAACATTTAATTACGTTCTTTATCAAAACATAATTACACAAAGTGATCCAAAGTGATTCAGTTTATTCGAAAAAAGGCCATTAGCTAAGAGAAGAATTGCAAAAGATATAATTCATAAAATCTCATAACATTTGAAAGGTTTATTTTGCCCTTTCATTGTGTTATTGTTTCATTTTAAATTTGTTTAATACCAGTGTAACTGTGTTAGATTCTTTTCATTTCATATATCTGGGGACAAACCTTCGATAGACTTTTGGTCTTTGTTTGTTCCTCACATTTTTATATAACTTCAAGTTGATTGTTTTATTGAATTCCCTCCCACGATCCTATTCTATTATTTTTGTCTTAATTCATCTCCTTCCTCTCTCTCTTCCTCTCTCTTTTCCTCTCTCTTTTCCTCCCTCTCGATCACTCCGATTTTTTCATTTCATATTGTTTATTTCTGAACTCTAAATATAATATCCATCTTTCTTCGTTAATAAATGTTGCTTTAAAAAGATTGTCAAGTCGTTGCTAAGAATTTTGTAAGGCATGATTGTGTAATCAAAGAAAATAATACTAAGCTGGAAGATTTGTTGTATATACTTTAATTTCTATGTTTTGTTTCACTCAATCATTGAGTAATTAATGTACATATGTAGAGAAATTATGGAAATAAAAACCTCGCTTGAGGATAAAAGAGGAAAAAAATGAAGGCTGCTGCTGTTGTTGTTGTTGTTATTGTTCGTTTTTTTACGGCGCTGTCATTAAAAAAGCTCATATTTTGCGCCATTCATTTATGAATATTAAACAATCTTTTCATGATTAGTCAAGCGTATGGCTCATATGTTTATAAGTGTTCCAGAGGTCAAGTATTGTTTAAGAGAACCCCATAAAAATAATAAAGTTTGGAAACGAAAACGTGACAAATGAAGCTACAACAAAGCAAAACATATTAAAAGAAGAAAGGGCATTAATATATGACTTGTATAAATGTGTGATAAATAATTTGTCTTAATACGTTCTCCCTTAGGTGGAAGGGAATCTGAATTCAGACTCTACATAGCAGGGGCCGCGGAGCGTTTTTGAAAGGGGGGGGGGCTGAGCATGCCAACAATCTATAAACCCCTTTTTTCGGAGCTTTTATGAAACGTGTCTACTAAAAAAAGCCCCAGCCACCCGGTTCCGCGTCCCCTGCATAGTATAGTACAGTGTGAGAGTTAAACGCACAGGGCAGACCAGGCCTCTAGAGGGCGGTCAACTGGTATCAGTCAGAAGCACTATATAAGTAGTTCGCTCAATGTGGTGGAGACGTCGGAACGGACGCGTTCTTCATGCGGGATTCCCGCACGCGTCTTTTGAATAGAGGGATTAGGAAGACCGCGGCTTTCACGCAAACTAGGCTGCGTTGCAGGAAGCACGCGTGTTTACAGCCACTCGAATTGATCCAAGGCGCCTAAAACGTAGTGCATACTAACTTGATAATGAAGGAGAGTGGAAATCCGCTTTTTTAGGAGTCGTATAAGAGCTTACTTTATTTTTGAGTTGAAACCACTCCAAGTAGTGGTGTGAATGACCCTATTTACAGTTAATTCCTCTATTTTAGAGTGGATGTCCAATCCTAAATTAAGCGATCCCTTAATGAGGTTCCTAAGAGAGTGGATTTTCACTTCTATAGCTCAAGCCTTGTTCAGATATACATCGGTAACCTGTGGCATTTTTTGAAGATGATGTAAAGTATACACTTCACATTTCCTCTCTTATGACACATAGCTCAGTGAATACGGACAGTTGCCATTCATTTACACACTATTAACAAAAAAAATCAGTGTTTTTTTTCTTCTTTTTTTTGAGGGTTTTTATCGATTCATATCTGAACGAGCCTTAAAGGGAAATCCAACCCAAATAGACAACTACTCTAAAAGAAAGCAGAACAATCAGAGAAGAAAACTGATGAAAGTTTCAATTAGATCCGACTAAATATAAGAAAGTTAAGAATTTTTGAAAGTTGTAATCACTATACATATATGTATGGGCACTTCAAATTGGCTGAAGCGGTAATGTCAATGTGATGTAGTGCCGGTCTACTTTCCCATCTGTTCCAACATATAAAATTACTAAAATTTAAATTTGTCAAAAATTCATTGCTCAGGAGGTTCTATTCTCTTTAGAGGACCTATAATAATTTTCTATCTATAATTTATTTTGAGTAGTGCCCCAAGGGAGAAGGAACTTGCGAGAAAAACAGAAATTAATGATATTTTTGTACATGGCAAATGGGAGAGTTATCCACGTCCTAAGTCACAATCCACTGACCGAACTACCAATTTGAGATTCGCATAGACTTAGTGATCTCATATTTCAAACATACTTAACTTCCTTACTATAGGTCTGATTCATTTCAAACGTCTGCCATTCTCTTTCTGTTATTTTTCTGCTTTCATACAAATCAACTTATTACAAGGGTTCGATTGCCCTTGAAGCTTTTACCCGTAGAACTGACCGATCGAGTCCCATGAATCCCAAAACTTCTTTACCTTATGTTTTGGTGATGCTCAGCAATAATTAATCATGCAAAAAGTCTTGCTGCATATCAAATTTTTCATTGCCTTAGTTTTGAAATTGAAATAATGTGATCAATTAATCAGCGGAGCATTGGGCTCCGCCGGTGTGTCCAAAAGAACAATGGCCATTTTCCTTTTTTTGTGACAAAATATTTGGAGGCAAAGGATATTCATCAATTTGTTCCATCATTTTTGCCAAGCCACCGCTGGAGGCATAATCATAGTTTAGCCAACGAGACAGGCGTGATGAATATAGATCTAGGGCTTCGGCTTTTTAATCTGACAAATTTAATTCATCAATCAGATCAGTTATATGCCATCTTTTGCCCATGTCTCGCGTCCCCAAGCTCTTTTGTGTTCTCTCTGTCCTTTTCCTTTATTTCTTCTTCTTTCTCTGTTGTCTGTCTCTTGTCTTTTCCTTTTCTCTCTCTTGTTCTTTCTCTTACTTTTTTCGTTATCTCTTTCTCTCCTTTTGTCTTTCTTTCTCTTTCTCTTTCTCTTTATTTGTTTTTCTCTATACTTTCTCTTTCTCATTCTAGTCTTCAATATCTTACTTTACTTCTCACCCTTTCTCTCTTGTCCCCTTTTCACCTGCTCTCTCTCTCTCTCTCTCTCCTCTCTAATCACATCCCCCTCCCTTTCTATTTTGTCTTTACTCCCCCCCCCCCTAATTCCTTCATAGATTTAATCTATTCACATAATCCCTTTCAACATGCCACAAGCTTATTGATATGTTGCTTTGTCTGTTTCTCCTCCCATGTAACTCAGCATGTCATCCCAGTGTTAAAGCAGATTGTAGATCAGAATCTCCTGCTTAAAGCCAGAAAGGTATTGACTTAAAGCACTTAACTTGTACTTGAAGTGAAAGCCTTATGACTATCATCAGATAATATGTCATCTGTTCATAGCAAGAAGGGCTTTCACTCTGTGTTAAAGTATATGAGTTAACACCCTTCTGGCTCCAAACAAACATTGTTTAAAATATAGCTTTGCACATGGAGCTTTACCAATCATATTACATGTTTATAGAATAACGTAGTATTGAACAGTACTAGGCCCTATGTTATTTGATACATTAATTTGCAGATTAATCTGTTTCATTTTTAAAAACCCATATACATATACTTTTACAAAGATTTAACGCCCTTCTGGCTCTCAACAGATAATCATAGAGAGTAGTGAAGTATTAGAAAAGTGACCAAAAAAGAAACAATTTTGAAAATGGTGTATCATGATGTGGCTGGTAGAATTTCTGGCAACTCGCTGCAATGGTTTTGATAGCTCCATACATGTTATACAGTTTTTTTAACTTAACAGGATTTTTCTCTTTATTGACTAAATTGACTAATTAATAAGTGAAAATGGAAGATAACTACATACTTAACCTAATTTTGAGTAGTTATGTATAAAATAAGCACATATTTAAAAATTTACAGACACTTAATTGCTAATGAATTTCTGCTTAATGTGTTTAGCAGTAGCAGCCAGCCGCACCACGGTATGATAGAATGTGATATACTTTTTTTGTTTATTTACATTTTCCGTCCATTGCAGGCCTAGCTAAGCAGGTGCATTTATAGGGGGTATTCATGTTGCAACTCAGTAGATAATAAAGTACATGAGATCATGCTAGGCCTGTCTTCATCAGCTCGAGTTTGTCAAATAACCCGCTATTTTCGGACTCGGGATATTATCCCGAAGCTCAAAATTACGTCTTCACCAGACCGATACGCTCATCACAAACTAGCTCGGACGGGCGCAAATAAAAATAGCGGGATATTTTGGAAACATGACCAAGATTTCTTGGGATATTTTCTCGACCAAATATCCCGCTAATTGCAACTGCGGACTGATGAAGACGCAAATTACCTGGATAATTTGCGATCGGGATAGTAAAAAAAACAGGTTATTTGGCAAAACTCGAGCTGATGAAGACAGGCCTGCTGAGTGCCGAAACGCACCCCATGTTTATGATATCCGTGTGTGCATGTAATGCCCTAGAGTTGTAACATATCCCAGGATACAAGTTTTATCAGGCACCTTCCCATGGCTGGCCCCCAATAGTGATTGCACAGACATTGAGTGCAATGCACAGCCCCTTTTATATGCTGTCTGCAAGCCAGTTCAGTGAGCAAACGATGTTTTGTTTGCCTGTCATTGAAAACCGTCTGCTGTGGGTAGAGGCCCAGGATCGCATCATCGCGGTCCGTGAAAGACGAGGAAACGCTGATAAACAGTTGACAGCACGCTGGGTTTTGTTGCTTTTACTGACCTAAAATAATGTTTGCCACCTTTTAGGGGCAGATCTCTGTAGCTCAGATGAAGGTGTTGCATTCATTAAAGGGTGAAATGGGTCGGAATAAATGATTTTTCAATGGAAAAAAAAAATAATTCATTCCTGCGATTTTTATTTTTATACAAGAGTAACAATATGTATAGCAACTTTCCCATGGGTTACAAAGTGCTTATATTTAGTTAAAGCTGTATATGACCACTCAAGGGAAGCAAGATAAATGGTCTTTTAGTATAAATACCTATAGTACAGGTTTCATTCAGAAACATTGATTAAAGAGAAAGACCAGTTCTGGTCATGCGATTGCATTGTGAAAGAAATGTTGTGGAATCGATCAGAAAAGGTTAATCATCTATCATATAAGTATTGGTGTGTACTGCAAGGTTCTGGAATCATCAAAATGATAAGAAATTTGGCCCAGTCTTGGTAAAGTTACAAGCACTGTACACAGGAAGATGTATATGGGACTACGCGACCACATGCGCGATATCTATTTGGTCCCAATAGATATAATAATTTACCAAATATATCAATTCGTAGGCGGTTTCCCGACTTTCCCGGCAAAATTTGTATCATCACGTATTAGTCAAAACATATTCTTTCACATGATTGGTAATGAGAGCTTCCATTTCATTTTTTTGAGAGAGGGGCGTTTCTAAAATTGGTCTATACCTTTAAGAGAAACCAAAATTGTGGTCTTTGTAGACAGCAGGTTTCATATATACAGATGGTCACTAAAGTATTTTTCACTGTAGGAGAATGAAGTCCATATATAGGGTTGATATCATTCAACTAGAATTTTACAGTGTTAATTACTGAAATCTGTGATTTATATCCCCCTTGGCATTATGTTGTGTTATGTTTTATTTATTTCAATACAGTGATTAAAAATCTGCTTTCAGCCACAAGGCTGTTTTTCAGTCTTACTTCCACATAATGTGTGCATCATTTCTACTTCCTTGGAGCTTTCCTACCATACAGTCATTAGTATTATATCTTGGCCCATTGTGTGCAATATCTCCACTCTCCAGGTGTATATGTGTGCAATATATGTATATGTATATTAATATGTATATTGTGTGCAATATCTCCACTCTCCAGGTGTAGTCCTACCATATGGTGACCAACGCGACCTTGAATCAACATTATCGTTCCCGCAGACAATGTGTGCATTATAATGGCAGTATTCCTACCATATGGTCATTAAAGTCATATGCCTCGTTGACACTTGCACGCATTTTGGTCCCGCACTGCCCCGCTCTATGGCGTGCCAATGCGTGCCAATTAGTGGCACACAGTCGCACGCAGGGTCACGTCTTATTTTCGAATAGTTCACGCAATGCGGAACCACCAGGACACGCATTCGTAGACTATGCGCATGGCATCAAAACTGCGCGGAAGTATGCGCAGCCAATGCGCAAATTGTGAGCAAATTAGTCGTTAACTAGTCGTGAACATACGTGCCACTAGGCCAACGGACACGCACCAGCGCGCATCGGCGCGCACTGGCACGACTAGGGAGCGCATAGGGTGCGCATAGTTCGAAGTCTTCACGAACGTTGCCAAACAAAATTGTTGTGCCAAAATTTTGAACAATTTGAAAATTCTGTCACGCATTTCACGCACGGCCCGCATTCGCCCGCATCCTCCCGCACGCTACCATGAATACTTCCCGCAGTGGCACGCAAGAGTATGTGTCTATGCGCAAACTATGCGCAAACCAAAATACGGGCAAGTGTCAACGGGGCAATACCCTCAAACAGTATGTGTACCATCTTTACCCCCTTGGAGTATTCCTACAATATGGTTATCATGGATCATCAGTATATACCCATACATAGTATGTGCATCATCTCCACTCCCTTGGTGTATTCCTGCCATATGATTATCAGCATCATACCAGCATACAAAATGTGCACCATCTCCACTCTCCAGGCGTATTCTTACCATATGGTGACCTTGAATCACAAGTATTCATGCCATAATATGGTAATGAAATAAATGAATGGACCAATAAAAAAAAATCACTTTGAATTATATATACAGTTATATTCTAGGGTGGTGAAGGTGCTAATACCAACAAGTGCATTTTTTATGTAATGCACTAAAAAGGCATGGCCAAAAAAGTAGCTGTAGGGCCAAACAAAAACTTTCCCACCAGACACACCATCACTTCAAGCAGTATTTGTTGTTATATAAAGGCATATGACAGAGCAATTTGGTTCAGATCAGTCGGTCTTAGTGGTGTAAGGAGTTCACATCTAACACAGATATCTTTAGTAGTTTTGTTGGTATGCTGTGTACATTGTGTGTATATTATGTTCATTAAATAGTGTGTAAGGGGATATATTACAATAAAAAAAAGATTTGATTTGATTTCTTGTATCTATTTTTTTATTTCTAGACTACAATTTTTGGATGATGAAATCAGCATCTCCCCATACCTCTCCTTGTAATTCTGATTTATCATTTGATTCCCCCATCTCTCTCTCTCCCTCTCCCTCCCCCCTCCCTCCCTCCCTCCGTAACACTCTTTCCTTTTTGGAAATGTGCTTCTCTTTCTTAGATGTATCTTTCAATCGTTTTCCCACTTTACTCTCCTTATTTCTGATTCTCCCCCTTTCCCCCTCTCCCTCCCTCCCTCCCTCCCTCCCCTCCCCCTTCCCCCTCTCCATCTCTCATTTCATAGGTTATCTCCTTAGCTAGTTATATAATTTCCAATCCATTTATCCATCTTTGCCACAAGGTATCATCTTATAATGGGATTCCACTCTGATCATCTCCTGTCTATTCGAGTCAGCAGACATCCCTGTAATATTACCTCTCAAAATTGACTTATTACATCAATATGAAAAAATATATCTTTGTTTGCATGTGTTGTGTATCAAGCCTCCGGTAATGTCCATAATCTTCCACCCAATCTCTGTTCTCCTCTTGTTATGTTTTTTGTTAGGGCTAAAATAATGAGAAAATTTGTATTGTAGAGATCTGATAAACATTGGCATGAGGGGGGGAGGATAGATTATTCCTGCACTTGTTGTGATGGAAAAGCTTATTTGTTGCTTCATTTTTGTTTATGTAGATCAGTGTATCATGTACTGTACTTTTTGTATACCCGACTAGAAGAATTCTGCTCTTGGTATATTACTTTCAGTGAAGATCAGTAATTCTTGTTGTATCCCTCAAGGAATATTTTTTTAAATCACTAAGATTTCACTGTTCAGAACTGGCCAGAAGGATGTGACAAAGTATCTGAGTTGACCCCTTCTTGCCCCAACAGACAATTTCAATCTCTGTAATGTGCTAGCATAAGGAATGAACATTTAGTTCCATGTAGTCTGCATGTAAGAACAAAGAGTATTCTGTCAGTTAAGAAGGTGCCATTTTGCATGAGCTCCTTTTATTGTATAAGAACTGAGATTTATTGAATAAATATAGAAAAAATTAGAAACAAGACAGTGACAGTTTTATCGAAATCAGATAAAAATGGGAAACTTATTGAATTTCAAAGTTTTGCATAATTTCATGAAACAGATATATGTATTACATAGGCTGTATGCAAATTAGCTTAGTTGATGATGTCATCCCCCACTATTCCCCATCTATTTTATTTACAATTCAATTTGACAAACCTGTACGATTTGTTTGAATTTATATTACAATAAGTTACACTAATGGTGATTTTGCACATAATCCATGAGGATTTGAGTCTTGTATCACTTTTCCAGAGCAGAAAAGGGATATTTTTGTCAATTTTATGTACAAAACGTATGGCATGACATCATCAACTGGCTAATTTGCATACAGCCTATGTGATTCAAATCACGGTTTCATGAAATTATGTGAAACTTTGAAATTCCATAATTTTCTTATTTTTCATCCAATTTTGATTAAAATGTCACTGTTTGTTTGTTTCATTTGTCTCTATTTTTCAATTCAACTTGCAAATGGGCTAGAGTTGCCCTTAAAAGGGATTGGGTATCTTTGTCTCAGATTCGAAACAAAATCCTGGATTTAGCTCATGCTGCAATCATAATTATAAACCTTTAGGTCAGTCAGGAATCCCATGTTTTTACTTTTTTGAGGCACTTCATGATCATTTTAAAGCGCAATTTTTTTAGGGCTTCAATATTGCACCATATCACAGACGCTGATAACACGTAGGGCCATGCATCTCAGATTTGGCATTGTTAAACAATGCCTTTAAACTCTGTATAAGTTTCATGCACCATTTAAGCAAATTTTGGTCTCTGCACATGAGAGTAACCATTCCACCACTGAACACGAACCAGTCATTGTGCAGGTCACGTCTTGCGTAACTGGGTCATGTTGCGCTCGAGGTGGAAACTAATGTAGCAGGATAGGTTTGGCATAGTCTGTAGGCCCAGACTCTATTTTGACACTTTAACACAATTCCACAAAGTCTTAAGCTGAGCACTACTATATCAAGACTATGGCTGCTTACAGCTCACTCGTTGTGCAAACCCTTGTCAGGAGCAGCTTTAAAGGCATTGTTTAACAATGTTAAATCTGAGATGCATGGCCCTCCGAATTAGCGTCTGTGATATGGTGTAATATTGAAGCCCTAAAAAAATTGCGCTTCAAAATGATCATGAAGTGCCTCAAAAAAGTAAAAAAACTGACCGGTTTTACCATACTCATTTTCCCCAATAGACTGTAGTGTTATAAAAACCGTTGGGAAAAAGGTTTTTGAAATTTCGAATTCCCATCATAAATATCTTGATAATCAGACGGGCCATAGGCTTGTAAACTTAATGGGATTCCTGACTTAATGTTTATAATTTTAATTGCAACTTGAGCTAAATCCAGGATTTTGTTTAGAATCTGAGACAAAGATACCCAATCCCTTTAAGTACATTGTCTATGGAGTGCAGAAGCTGCGTAGTCTCCAAAGTCTCACAGGTCAGACACGCCGTTACGCTCTACAACTGAAAAGGGTTTGTGCCTGCAGACTAGGTCTTGGGGGTTGGTCAATCGCGTTATGTATGGCTGTCACATGACCAATTTGGCTTTTGATGGTGGTCTATGTGGGGCACCCACCTGGCACTGGATGATGGGAATGGTGATCAGTGAAAAAGACGGAAGTAAGTAGCGTATGTGACTAGCATTGTGGCATAGTTTCCTGGCATAGATTGAGATTTCGTGCTTCGATTCGGTAAGATGCTTGAGATGGTACAGTATTGGGTCCCATGTGTATCAAGAAGTCGTGCATTTGACTGAAGCTTTTTGTCACTGTAGTACTTCTTTCAAAGAAAGGTGAAGTCTTTCAGTTAAACCAGCAATGTTTTGGGGCAGTGTAGTTTCTCTCTATTTTTCTCACTCTCTAACTCTCTCTCTCTAACTTTTCCTTCCTTCCCCCCCCCCCCTGCTCTCCTCCTCCTTCCCCTTGTCCTCTATTCTCCTCTTCCCCTCCTCTCCTCACCTGTTCTCCCTCTTCTTCCATCCTCCTTTCTTTCTCTTTTCCCTCTCTTTCTCCTCTCACTTAATCCCTTTCTGTTCTTCTTTTCTCCAATTTCTTTGCAGATCATATCTTTTTCTCATTTCTCTCACTAACTCTGTCAACAATTTAAAAGAATTCAAATGTAAATTTTGCTTTTTCATTTTAAACATCACATGGAAATTAGAAAAATGTCTAGAAATATCTATTCCCAGAATATAACTAGAACACTATTTGTAACACGGTGCATTTTATCTTCTATCTAATAATGGTCTTCTCTACTAATAATGGTCTTCTCTACTACGAGCATTTGAATGTTTGCAAGCCACTTTGAATATATGGAAATGGCACCTAAATTACTCCCTGGGATATTGCATCTGTAGGGGTCCCGCTTTTCTTGTCCTTAATGGTGGAATTATAATTGAGCCGTGCCATAATTTCAGCGTAGAATTGGAGAGTAATATTTGAGATGTCTGTGTAAGCAAGAGAGAGGGAGACAGAGAGAGAGAAAGAAAGATAGAGAGACAGCGGGAGAGACAGAGACAGAGAAAGAGGGAGGGAGAGAGATAGGGAGAGAGAGAGAGAGGGAGAGAGAGAGAGAGAGAGAGAGAGAGGGAGAGAGAGAGAGAGAGAGATAGGGAGGGAGAGAGAGAGAGAGAGAGAGATGATCGGACTGAAGCCATAAGGAGACTGTAATCATATTGTTGTGATTCATGTTGGTGGTAATTTCAAGAAATGGATCAAGTAGTGGAAGTAAACAAAAAAGAAAAGTGCTGTTTTAGTATTTTCTTAAAATCCATTTGTGATAAAGACTCAAGTAACAAGAGTATTACAATAAAATGTTGTAGTGCAGTATTTTGTGAGTGTGTGTGAGAGAGAGAGACAGAGAGAAGGAGAGAGATAGAGACAGAGAGGAAGAGAGAGAGACAGACCCAGAGACAGGGAGAATGAGACAGAGAGAGAGAGAGAGAGAAAGAAATATAGACATAGACATAGAAAAATAGATTAATAGAACAGAAAGAGACAAAGAGAGACAGTTACAGTTGATTAATGTTGCGCAAGCATCCATGCCCATGATCTAAACATGATCTAAACAAATGAAGCGCAAGTAATCCAAACAGTCCAAGTACTTCAAGCAAATACAATTCAATCATTCAAGAAGAAGAAGTTTCCAAGATACTCAAGAATCTCCTCTAGTGTCCACTACCAAGTTCGACCAGCCAAAGTTAAGCACACCTTCTGAAGGAAAAGAGGGAGACGGAGACATTATCAAGTACATTAATGACCGCTAAGACAAATATTTTGTAACATTATTTTATTATCGTCAGACTTGTGTCTACCATGAAGGCATGTTGAAGACGAGGACCATTATACAAAAGTCTTTTCTTCAGGACAAGGGAGAAGGTATTTGATGGGTAGTTTAAAGTTCAACCTGCCAAATTAAGCACACCTTCTGAAGGAAAAGGGAAACGAAGACATTATCGAGTACATTAATGACAGCTAAGACAAATATTTTGAAACAATATTTGATTATCGTCAGACTTGTGTCTACCATGAAGGCATGTTGAAGACGAGGACCATTATGCAAAGTTCTTTTCTTCAGGACAAGAGAGAAGGTATTTGATGGGTAGTTTAAAAAAGAAAAATGTGCAGGGATGGGTTTATCATTGGTGTTGGTGCATTTTAGGAGAAATGATGCCAAACATACTCATAGTTTATGTGGACTCCTACAATCTCTGACAAGCAAGCAAAACTAGAAAAAAGGTGGCCCGACCCCATGGCCCCATGACTCCCCCCTCTACACACACACACACACACATACGCCTATGGATATATATTTCATCATGGTGGTTGATTTTCCAGGCCGAGATACCAGCAAAACATTAACAAGTGGTATCATCAAGAAAATGGTGTATTGTCTTTGGGTTAAGTACATGGGCAAGGCTAGATCAAGTTTGCAATAGAAAATGGTTTTATAGTGATAAGGTTGAAAAGGAAATTTTGTGAAAGCTTCTAGTAAATGGCTGGTAGCATTGACTTCTTGTGGATAAATAAACTTATATTTGAAGACAAAGTGACCTCTAGTAATTCTGATTTATCATGGAGTAAATGGTTGTGTTAACCAGTCCAACATTATGAAACTAAGAGAAACAGCAGGAAAATCACATTCACCAAAAAGAACAACTCACAACAAGATCTCATGTAATGTACTGGTCATAAGGTTTACCTCAATTTTGTTTAACCTCTCTTTACTCTTAACTTTACTATTTTAACTTTCTCCAAAAATCGTTGGGGAGATACATGTCCCAGTACAGCCCTTGAAGGTCACGTTTTGCATTCTTGATTTTCAGCATGTCCATTGCTAACCTCCTTTAAATCTATTCTTTCCTTGAACCGATTCCCCACCCGACTGGACAATCGGTTGCCGTCTGGGTCCACTTCTGTCGAGGGGGGTGAAGCGCAAATTGACCTTTCAGCCATCGATCGAGTGCCTTGTTTTGTAATTCGTGATGGATGGATGGCCGTTTTTACGAGATACCTTCCACTGCTTTTGGATCTTCAAGTTAGCAGGACTAATGACTTCTTGACTGGTGTGAAATGGACGGTGGACTTGATTACGACTACAGCTTAACAGATTTTGGCAAGTCCACGATATGTGGTCATGTAGTGCCCTATACATTACCAAGTATTGAGGAGCTACGAACATAAGTTGTCATTAAGACGTCTCATTACACTTTGTGTTTCGTCTGAACCAAGCTTTAGTAGGGCTATTATCTTGATACAATGATTAGAAATGGTAACATCTTAGATGTGGTTGGTAACACGTAGGACAATATAACTTGGTCTTGTCCATGTCCCAATGCCATTTGTCGTTTTGGTTGCTGCCTCAACACAAATAGAAATGTGTACACTACAGTATCAGATTGTACATGTAGGTTCTTTATGGAGATTATGAATCAGACCTGGAAACTACAGTAGTATGTTTTATTGCATTCTTTCAGATATAAATATTTAAAAAGCACAAATTTTCTCATAAAACAATAACCCAATATACTCACTTTTTTGTTGTTTAAGGATGTGCAATATTTTTACCAAATCGGATCAGAAATACAGCCTAACTTTTTGCCTCAGGGTACCTGATTACAAGATGAGCTGTTGAATCCTCCCCTGTAGTTATGTTGATATCTTCCATTTTTGAGCTAATCATACCAAAATAAGATATAAAAATGCTTTCTTAAGCAAACATTATATTCTTCCACTCTTTTCAATAATAAACATGCATCCTTTTTTCTGAAAATTTTCAGGGATCTTTTCTTATGTTTAAATAAAAGCCTTTAACCTGTTGAAGGTGACACACAGATTGGTGTTGTGAGAAATACAGAAAGTTAGATTCAACTTGTTACAAGCTTTTTACGCCATTAATACACTGAATACGCAGTTAATACACTGAATACGCAGCTATACACTGAAATACGCAGTTAATACACTGAATAGCTGTGAATACACTGAATACGCTGTTAATTTTAATACACTGAATACGCTGTTAATACACTGAACACGCTTTTAAAATAATACACTGAATATACGCTGTTAATACACTGAATACGCTGTTAATACACTGAATACGCCGTTAATACACTGAATACGCCGTTAATACACTGGATACGCTGTTAATACACTGAATTCACTGTTAATACACTGAATACACTGTTAATAAACTGAATACGCTGTTTATACACTGAATTCACTGTTAATAATATACTGAACCTTGATATTTTAAGACACATATATCAGCCAGAAGGGCATTTAATTCAACAATTTTTCACAGAGTTAATGCTCTTCTGGCTCTCAACGGATGATTTATTCATTTCTATCAGCAGTTATCATGTCAGTATTGAGAAAATGGCTGTCAACAAGTTATTAGGCATCGCAGTCGGTTTAAACATGGCAGAGCCAAGTTACAAAGACCGACAGCAGATCATAATTTTCTCCCCATTAGCAAATTGCAATTAAGAGCAAGGCAATCAATGCTTTAGTATTTCTTGCTTTTTGGAAAGCCCCTCGTTTCAGCTCAACGAACGTCAGTCTGCTATTTTTTGTATGCTTGTCTGGCTCTTATACACTGAGCTTGCAATTATCTAGACATAATGTATATATTAATTTGGATTATATTGTGGGTGAATTGGAGTGGACGTACATACAACCATCGAGAGTTTTATGACACCCTGCCATTTTCATGCTCTAAATTCTCTTTCAAGTTTTTTGTATTTATGATTGATGGTTTCCTACCCACTAATGGATAAAGCGTCCATTTGGTGCTCGAAGGGCATTGCTTCATACCAAATTACACAAGAATGAATGTTCTTTAAACAGAGGACAGACAATTGTTGACAGTGGTACCACATGTATACCTGCATTAGGAAATGGCTTTGGAGGCAGGAGATTGATGGGTACTCAAACCATTTCATGCAGTTTTTATCTTTATCCTGCCATTTCTATGAATCTAATTACGGTATGATGTATTTGTAGCCCTTCAATATGTGATGTAGATGATAGTTTGATCGCATTGGACTGTCCAACTAAGATCAACTTTAAATTAGACTTAACTATGACAGGCCACTCATGCCACTCTTTGCTCTCACCATTTACTGACATTGGTCTCTCAAGAGACATACAAATCATGGTCACAAATCTACAGATTTTACATTTTTGATAATTCATTATTGAAGGAAAAAAGATTATCTAAAGATCATAATGGTGAGAGCAAACTGTGGCATGAACGGCGTGCCATAGTTAAGTCCAACTTACAGACGATCTTAGTCTTTGTGAAACAACCCCCAGATTATGCTGTCTGTTCAGAGCCAGAAGGGCGTTAACTCTGTGTTGGAGTACACCTATTACCTACAGGTAGCAGGTGGCTCCTAGATGTATTTTAAAGCCTATGGGAATGAGAGATTCAGTAGTCAATTGGTTAAGATATTGCAAAATCTAATCTGTATCAATTATAACAGAAATGACATGATGATATATATACTCTGTTAATATTAAAGATAACCCATTTGCTAGTGTTTTCCATAACTTTAAGAATGGGGACCACTTTTTTTTGTTTGTGTTAATAGAGTAAGGATTATATGTTCTATCACATATATATATATATATATACATTCTATACTTTAATTTACAATCTGATAAAGCTCCTCTGATAAGTGCTGAGACCAAAACCATAAATCCAAATTTGTATCCTGTCTGTCTGTCTATGTTTCTGTTTGTTTTTTGGAATGTCTCTGTGTCACTTGATGACACAATAGGAGAAATGTCTTTGTGTAACTTGATTCATATAATAGGAGACATCACCAAACCAGAAAGGGCCTGAGGACAGATGAAATCAGTTATTACGACTCGATATAGAAGGGGAAAACTGGTTTCATAATAGAGTCAAGCCCTTCACCTTGATTCCAGCAAGGACTTCCTTATTCCAATTGCCTCTCGCCTCGTCCTGAGATCCGGTCTGTAATCATATATCTTCCTCTGGCACTGTCATTGCCTGCTATCTCATGGTGTTTATTTTTTATTTGTCATGTTTTGGTGTGAAAGAATGGAAAAAAACCTGATGTCTATGGCAGGGGTCTTGGTTGTACCATACCATAATGCTTCTGTTTTTATTTCAAACAGGGATGATATGAGAGATATGATGTAAATTTCTTGATGTTTTTTTTGTTTGTTTCTTGTAATTGATTACAAAAAGCATATAAATGAATACACTTCTGGCCCCTAACAGACAATGTCTCCTCAGGAATCTTGGTTGTACCCTACTATAAGGCATCTGTTTTTATTTCAATCAGGAGTGATATCAGAGATATGATGTGAATTTCGTTTCTTTTTTTTTTTTTTTTTTTTTAAATTGATTACAAAAGCATATGAATGAATGCACTTCTGGCCCCTAACAAGACAATGTCTCCTTGGGAATACCCAGAGCCATTTATGCACCCTACCATCATGCTTGTGGTTATTTAAAAAAGGAACAAAAAAAAAATGTGATGCAATGTCTGAATGTTTTTTATTGAATTTTTTTCCTCATTGATTATAAAATCATTCCCTGCTTGATCACATCTATTCTTTGCATTGTACTTTTGCGGTGTGACAAGCCATCAATGTAGCATCCCCTGAAGGAAAGCACTTCATTGTAGGAGTCCCCCTATGGGTTGTATTTTGTTGGATTGTCGAAGAAAATTGTATTGAATTCAGTCATTTCAAAAAGGGAAATGCAATCATGGTTTGTGGCATGTCATACCTGCACGATTTAGATGCAGGAAATGGATGTAATGTTGTCTGTAGGGAATATCTCTTGTAGCAGTGTGGTAATATGCAAAGGAGAGAGAGAGAGAGTGTGTGTGTGTGTGTAATTGAGGAAAATATTGATAGGTAAAGAGGAAAGGTACAAGAGATGAAGAAAGATCAACAAAAGGTGAAGAAGAGAGAGAGAGAGAGAAATAGAGAGTGTGTGTAATTGAGGAAAATATTGATAGGTAAAGAGGAAAGGTACAAGAGATGAAGAAAGATCAACAAAAGGTTAAGAAGAGAGAGAGAGAGAGTGTGTGTGTAATTGAGGAAAAAGGTACAAGAGATGAAGAAAGATCAACAAAAGGTTAAGAAGAGAGAGAGAGAGATAACAAAGTAAGAAACAGGGAGATACATAGAGTGAATGAAAATGAAAGAGAGAGAGGGGGGCGGGTAATGTATTTGACAGGGCAATGGTAACCAAATAGAGAATTGCAACTGAGCAAGTGATTTTGAAAATGTGATCCACGCAGTTACCAAAAAACATAGTATACAGATCAAAGATGCTGTTCCTAAGTAACCCCCTGCCCAATTAAATTGTCATATTTGGACATAACTTGACATCTCAAAGTATTTGATTATGATTGCAACCGTAGCATGGTTTTAAAACCTCATCTGACTACAAACCTCAAACAGCATTGACTTTATACATACCGGTAGTTATTTCTGTCTCTGGCACCGATAGGGTTAACCCGACATGTTCGTAGCCTTGGAGAGAAAGCAGGAGGCAGTGCACAAGGTGACATTGTAATTACCATCTTGCAACGGGAAAGAGCTGTGACTGGGGCAGGCTCAATCAGTAATGTATGTTTGACGGCGAGTGCGAGGTGTTTCAGATTTCTCAAAGTTAATTACCGTGGACAGATTCCTGTCTCCTAAATGCCCTTTTATGGGACTAAATGATTGAAATTGTTTTGATGTTAAAGGTAATGGTCAGTTCTGGTTTCAACATAAAATGAATTTTCAAACAATGAAATGAAACTTACACTAAAAAATAAAGGCCACAATCACATTGCTTCAGTGGAAAAGATTGTCCCCCTGGAGCCATAATGTGACTTTGACAAAGAGTTAAAGGTATAGACCAGTTTTGGTGATGCGATTGCATTGTGAAAGAAACGTTGTGGAATCGATCAGAAAAGGTTGGTCATCTATCATATACCGTAATTAACGTTGTATAAACCGCCCTCGTGTATAAACCGCACCCCTCTTTTTCGCCCTTTTATTTTTTAAATCATTGATTTTACCGGCTTTTACGACACAAAGTAAGCCGACGAAAAGAAAGAAATGAATGAAGAAAATGATTGCCGACACCACCATGGCAGCATTTGAGGAACAACATAAGAGACAGATCGAGGGAGAGAGAGGGGACAAAAGGCATGCCGACGGAAAGCAAGAAATGAATGAAGAAAATAATTGCCGATACCACCAGCGTTTGAGAAAAACAGAGACATCGCGGAGAGAAGCGAAAACAATCGCTGATATTTAATAATTAGGCTTTTAATTTTATAACAAAAAATAAGCCGACGGAAAGAAATAAAATATGAAAACTAAAAGTAAGATTCAAAGTTATCACTGATACAAATTAGTACGGCACATCGCGCCAGGAAACAAAGACGTCTTGTGATAAACAAAAATCACAATCTAAAAGCAGTAACGACTAACGACTAACATGCGCCAGCCCAACAAGAATTTTATTCGGCTGTGAAATAGCCTGCTATTGTATTACCGTAGCTTGATCAATCGAGCGGGACGCCGGCAGAGGTAGACGGCCATATTGTTTTTATTGTTATTGGGAGATTAACTCAACACAAAAGGTTGGTGAGTCTTAGCAATGTTTAACATGAAACAATGAGATCTCGGACAAAACATAGGGAACCTTTTGACTGGGATAGCGTCAGTCTATGTCTAGTACACGTTGTCTCTTTTGTCCTTCTCTCCAGTTGGTTACGGATTAAGAGGAGATCGGACTTGTCTAGGCACGCCCGACGGCTAGGGGTGGCTACGGTGTGCGATGGGCTGCCAAATACCCGCTCTAGAAAGCGTGGCTTCTCGGCCAGAATGTGCCGTCATTCCACTGATATTTCTCATTAAATTTAGTTTACTTATTAAATAATAATAATAATAACACCGGTGGAATAAGTAAAACAACATTAGAATAGACGGACTTCACACAATTTGCACTAGATCTAGAGTCTATGACTATGATTAGTCTATGTTACACAAAAAAATCGTAAGAATGACCTAGGCTCACATCAATACGAATCATTGAATTAATAATAGTATTTAAAAATTATACAACATAATCCCCCTTTTCGAGAAGTCTCTGAATAAAATGTTATTTATAAATCATCAAATCTATCTCTTTAAATTAAAAAAACATTTTCCCCTTTAATTTTTTAAGAAAGGAGGTTGATTCATGATTATAATTTTATTCAATTATTGAAAGAGCTCTGAAGACGAGACTATGTATCATGTAACCGTACGAAATACACTCAAAATCCCAACGCCCACCACCCGACATTTATTAAGAATCGACAAACATCTCTCTTCAGGATAGTTAAAATCATCAATCAACCAGAAATATTACAATAATAATAGTTCACAAAATAAAATATTGCATATTTGTAGGTTGATGACAAGTATTTATATACAAAATCTCGCTAGAAAGACAAACAATTTTTTCCATCGTCACGTCATTTCTTCATACCACTACACATATTATTACACATGGGGCAACGCACATTATTATCCACCGCACGTACGTCAACACTCCAACACAATTATGATCGACTCGGTAGTGACAGAGCACAATTATGGGCCCCAAATTTCACATTTCGCATCATAGGAATTACATGAAAATTATCAGATCAAGATTAAAATATAACATTCACATTAGATATATTTTTTCTGATGTTAGAACTTCCAATGGATGATTTGAAAAGCGTTGAAAACGAGTGTCACTTTCAGGACGATGGTTTCTAACTAAACCAGGAACTTCAGGATATTTGTTGCACATCATTTAGAAGATTATATTTTCCTGATCCTCTACATAAAAATATGACGTAGTAAGGAATTTCCTGCGATAACCAATGAAAAATCTGCATTTCGGGGGACATCCCCCCATCCTCTCCTAAGCGCGCGAGCACTCTCTGTGATACAATTTGACCGCTGCTGAACGCGGAGATTGTAACATACCTGGAATTTTCAGCATGATGCATGTCTGTATGGGTGTATAAACCGCACCCCGACTTTTGATGTTTACCGACGGTAAAAAAAGTGCAGTTAATACACCGTTAATTACGGTAAGTATTGGTGTGTACTGCAAGGTTCTGGAATCATCAAAATGATAAGAAATTTGGCCCAGTCTTGGTAAAGTTACAAGCACTGTACACAGAAAGATGTATATGGGACTACCCTATATCTATCCAGTCCGGATAGATATAATAATTTACCAAATATATCAATTAATAGGCGGTTTTCCGGCAAAATTTGTATCATCACGTATTAGTAAAAACATATTCTTTCACATGATTGGTAATAAGAGCTTCCTTTTCATTTTTTGAGAGGGCGTTTCCAAAACTGGTCTATACCTTTAATGCCCTCCTTGCTCCGAACATACAATATACATGGATAATAGCTGAGTAAAGCAAAATAGTATTACTAACAAATTCAAGATAGTTGTACTGACTCATGTGCATTATACAAGCAATCCTATATTCATAATTATGGTCAGCTTTTTTTTCATTAAGTGTTATTTACCATCCATTCAATAATTTTGTTGATATTCTTATGGTCTAAAGAAATGTTCTATTGCATGATAAACACTGCAGAATAGCTACAAAATGTCAGTATTTCTTGAAATGCTATGAAATAATATCGTTACTCTATTATGAAAACTCAGATAGCTTTAAACAATGCATTTTTGCATCTGCTTTAAAAGTGTATAGGCTAACAGCTATCCGGACAGCCATTTGGACAGTGGGGCTGTGGTAGGAAAAAGAGGAAGGAAATAAAGAAGTCTTAACCAATCTCCACCACTGACAAGAAAGCCAGAGAATTTGACTTGAAAGATATCATTCGGACCCAAGTGAACATGTTCCTTGCGACAAGACAGGGTTATTTCTATCTAACATTTATTTATGTTAAGAAATGATTTCAAAGAATAAGGAATACATATCTTAAACACGGTAGACACTGTACTGCTGGAAACGACCTTTCTATGTGCAAGAAAAGTGCATTAGGAGTATCAACATGTCTTGGTTAATTTTGAAAATATATGTACCCACTATAATATGAATGCAGTGTGGCACCTTTATATGTTTTCATGGCTACAGCAATGCAGAAAAAGTCAATATACTTTTGCAGAGGACGCATGCTTTATATTTTAATCCTGGCTCATGTATCAAAGTGTGAGAGGTTATAGACTGACTTCACATCTTCATGAGATGTGTGTATATGCTTGTACAGTGGTCAGAGACTGAGTTGGGGGTTTGGCACCATTCCAGTGTGCCTAGAGAGGGTAGTAGTGTTGTGATGATGTGTGAAGCATTGCGTTCGTCTTTGTGCCTGGGATGTGTGCATTCGTCATGCGGGCGTCCCGATATTTAGGGTGAATTAAAGAAGGGGAAGTATCTCACGCACCCCCGATGGCAGTTTCATGTGATGCAGGTCACGTTTACGGACTGCGGTTGATGCAGTGGGAGAGAGGAAGAGAGAGAGAGATAGAAGGAGACAGACACAGGGTAAGAGGTAGTAGATTGTTGGAAATAAACATGACGAAAGGTGGATGGAAAGATAGAGAGAAAGGAGGAGAGGGAGAGAGAGAGAGAGAGAGAGAGAAGAAGGAAGAAGGAGAATGTGAGAGAGTGTTGCACATGGAAAGATGGCAAGGGAAAATGGTGTGAAAGATTTAAAAAGCCTGATGTAAAGGAGTGATAGAACTAAAGGAAAAACAAAAAACAAAAAATATCCCAATATCAATGAGTGATAGATAAAAAAAGACAAAGATAGAAAAGAGAATCTAGACAGACCTGGCCACTGTGCATCTTTGTGCGCGATCGACTTCACAAAGGCGTTTGATAACGTGAATCACAATGTTGTCATTGGAAAGTTAATCAACTGCGGAGTACAACCTGCACTGGTACCGGCGATTTGTAGTTTTTTAAATGAGCGCAAACAGGCAGTTAGAGTTGGTTCAAGCATATCTTGTGATCTGGGAGTTACATGCGGAGTCCCCCAGGGCACAAAATTAGGTCCCGTGATATTTCTCGTCATGATTAATGATGCGTTGAGTGAATTCAACCACAGGTGGAAATATGTGGATGACCTCAGCATAGTAGAAATCCGCCGCGAATGAGCCCTCTACTGTCCAACTTCAACTTGATAGTCTTGTCCAGTGGTGTGAGTCTAATGACATGAAGCCTAACCCTACTAAATGTTATGTCATGAATATCTCGTTCGTAAAGCAAGTGCAGTTTCCTAGGCTCCAAGTCGCTGATACCAGCTTATCCGTGGTCGACCACCTCCGTTACTTGGTGTCCATCTTCAAGCCGACTTGAAGTGGGACACCAATGTTTCAGCGCTGGTTTCGAAGCTAGCAGACGTCTCTACATCGTATACCGCCTCAGAAAATGTAGACTCCCGAGCTCTGATTTGGTTGCTATTTATGCTATGTACATCAGACCTGTACTTGAGTACGCATCACCTGTCTGGTCCTCGTCACTGACCACTGCTCAATCCAATGACATTGAACGTGTGCAGAAAAGGGTCTGTCGAGTCATCCTTGGAGGGTATGACTCTTACCGCGGTGCTTTGGATCACCTCCATCTTGATTCTCTCCACTCACGGCGAGAAGGTCTTCTCCTCTCTTTTGCACGTAACCTTCTCACGTCAGCTCGCCATCGTGACTTTCTTCCAAAGTCCCGACGTTCACTTTCTGGAAGGCAGTTACGCAACTCACATCTTCTCCATGAACCAAAATGCAGGACCACAAGATATTACAATTCTAGTATCCCATCAATTGTTCGATTACTAAATAGGAATCCCGACCTCCTCATATAGGTCTAGCTATTTCATCCTAAACCTCTATTGGAATTTGTATGTAGTTCTATGAATATAGTTTTGATAAATATGATTTTAATAAATAGAATTTTGATAAAATGTAGTTTTTAAGAATTTTATTTTGAGAAAAGAAAGGTAATTTTAGAGATATAATTTAGTTGAATGCAATTTTGATAAGTGTAATTTCTATATGTGCAAGTCGGTTTTTATATCAGGTATTGTATGTTTAAAACAATGATTAATAATTACATTTTTGAATCATCTCTTTATCATGTAATGTAGACCCCATTACTTGAACAGTTAGCCTTTTATTTCACTAATCAATGATCGGCCTTTAAACTCATTAAGAAACCATGTGAGACTGGATGTTTGCGATCTTACCCTTCAATCTCCTATCTTTTTATTTATACAAAATTGATCCGATAAATTATTATAAAAGATATTCTCATTGCCAATCTATGCAACTCAGAAGAACAACGTATATTATCTGACTTTTTAAATTTAACTTTGATAAATGCAAGTTGATCAATGCAATAATTATTAATGTTATTTCAATAAATGTAATTTTATGTTTTCAAGTCGGGTTTTACATCACGTATTCATAAAGATCATAAATAACAATATTTAATAATTGTATTTTATCGATTTATTTCTGATATATACTTCATGTAAATGTTACATTTTAATTATTTAGTTTCAATTTTTAATGATCAATAATAATTTTCTCTTAATACATTATCAAGATGTCCTGCACCGACTCCAAACTGTATATCTGACCTTAAACCCTTTGATTTTCTATTATTTCATATCCAAGTATGCAAACCGAACTCAATATTATTATTATTATCATTATTTATGATTTATGTACTATGTATTGTTTATATCTGGATTCATTTAAAACTGTTAAAGCATAATATGATATCTATGTCTATGGAATTGTTTTTACCTTGTAAATTCACTTGCATCAGCCTCCAGCTGTATTGTTGAATATTCGAATAAAACCTTATCAAATCAAATCAAATCAAATCAAATCAATACTAACAAAAATATTTATAAGCTATAGATGCAAGAGAGAGAGAGAGAGAGAGATAGAAATAAGAAAAACAGATACAGTATCAATGATCTATAGAAAAAGAAGAAAAAAACAATTAGATATGATCGCTGGATGGAAGATGAAAAAAAGAAGATGTGCACCAGTACTGACATGAAGCAGGAAATGAAACTGTTTAGAAAGAGTGAGAAAACGAATTTTGAGTACTGTCGCTAGCGCCGTAAGAGTTATAGGTTTATATCAGGAAAGACATTCGGGGGGGCTTCCAGCAAAAGTTTACAAGTGGAAGCCAGATAAGGGCTTAATTTTCTCCCGATCCCAGCTCATTGGTTGCTAGGTATCTGTATTCTTCTGGAATAAGAAACGTGTTTTTAATGTCAAATTCTTTCAGTAGCTGTCTATCTCATAATGTTTTCTTCTGTGAAAACGGATTAGTATGTTTAGCCATTTGATATTGTTTCACCTTTTTTGAGTAGCAATATGTTCGTCAGATAATTTTTTTTCTGATAATTTTAGGCGCAACAACAATCAATAAAATGGTTCTGCTGTATCTATCAGTGGATTCCTTGAACTTAAAAATTTCAATGCAATCTTTAAATTTTCATGGTATGCATCTGCCTTGAATTGCTTTTTGAAATTATCACAATGGATGGATTTACTTCATATAGGCCTATACTAGTGTACAAACGACGAGAATAGACGCAGTTGCTGTGGGCATGAGTGTTGCCAATTTACCAATGGCTTTGAAAGGGCATACAGGATTTATGATTCAGAAAGAAAAAAAATCCATCAGCCTAAGATCTGAAGAATATATGGGGATACAGAGTTTGTCAAATTAGAAGCAGGATGAGCTGCTCGCCCACTAATTATTAAATGAAGCCTGGTCGCTGCTCCCTGTCCATTTTAATTCTGTAATGGAGTACTTCTGATAATGGACCACCCTTTTTATAAATAGGTTGTGGTATCTGACATCTTGAAGTACAGGGTGCACACAAAAAATCTTGTTGATAGCCTTATTTCTGTACCATTTTGATTTCTGTAATAGACTATTTTTGGCAATTACCCAATCTTTTAAAAGAATAGATCTTGATATCGTGACATCTGTTAGTATAGGGTGCAAAAAGAGAAAAATAGCCCCTTTGTATATCCTGATTTTGAAACCTTATGATGTTTTAGTTTGTTGTTTTTTCTTGGTGCAGTGTGTTTGTCAAATAGAGTGCATACATGTAAGAAAGTAGAAAAAATATGCCTACATGTGGAAAGGATGTAAATTGGTAAGAATTCTGTTCATCCTGATCAAAGGGAGGTCATTTCGAGAAATTGATGCAGGGCATTTAATTATTTAAAATAAAGGAGATTAATTTAAAGGAATTGTTTTTTGAGGGGAGATGGGATCTATTCTAGAATGGGAAGAAGTAATTACGAGGTAGAAAAGAAAGGGAGAGGGGGGACGGACGGACGGATGGAGGGAGGAAGGGAGGGAGGGACGGAGGGACGGAGGGACGGAGGGGGAGGGAGGGAGGGAGGGGGGAGAGAGAGAGAGAGAGAGAGAGGCTTGGGAAAGGGGTTTGAAAAAAACACAATAGAATCCAAGATAAGACAAAGCATCATGAACCGTCACAGTGGTTACAGTGTACAGTTGTAGCTTCTCCTGTGCCATTTTGCCACCATGCTTAATTTGCAATTCAATGACTTGTTGCTCACCAGCGCAATAACAAAACGTTTCCCTGGATGGCTAGGCTTGATGCGACCGTAAAGATCCCCTTGCTACTTCGTATTCCGGCTCCTATTTTTTGCCCCTTTCCCGTTTTCATAACCGCCCTACTTTCCCCGGTTTCATAATCGCTTCCCTTTCCAGCTGTACTTATAGTATGACTTATGTACATGTAACTTCGTAACATATAAAGATACCTTGTGTGTATGCTGTATCCCTTTGATCCAGTCAAAGTAATTCTTTTGTAATGAATAATACCAATATGGATTCTGTGGGGGTTGAGAAGGAAATGAAAAAAGCAAACCCTCTGAAATATTACGAAGAAGTATTCTTTGATAATTATACAAAAATACATTTTTTTTCTTCTTTAATTGACCCTACCGTAAATACGATGTTTCGACAGTAGATGGAGACCTTCCTCCTACACTGCGCAGGTCAGCACATGCGCAGATATGACACCGGGGAAGAAGACAATAAGACAAGGTTTCTTCCAGCTTCCATAGAGAATGTAATAAAAATGACAGAATTGCTGGTCATGAACATTGCACATTTATTTAAAAATGAGATTTTTAGGGAATACTAATTATTGACCGTCTACATCCTAGCGTAGGCCAAAAACAGAAGTGTTGCAATTTGGCTAATGAAAACAGACCCTAGACAAGAGAGTCTCTCTAGCAGCAAGTAGTGTAATGGGTGGCTTTTATTAACGTAGTTAAGTATTTATTCCATTATTCTTGGTAGAATATAAATTTAGGATACTAAATATCCACATAACTTCACAAATCCGTTCAGAAACTAATTCTACATTATGAATTAGAAGTGGAAGTTTTTAAAGTGGTTGTATTGCAAGGAATCATACCCTATACTTGGCCATTTAATTCAAGAAACAAGCAGTGACTGTACTTTGCTTCCTTAACAAACTCTACATCTGAATAAATGAATTTGATATCGCTACCGTCTTGTAAACTGCAGAAGCAAATACTCTCCAAAATTTGTGGTTTGAAGAAAGAGGAAATTCAAGTGGAGGAATGAAAAGCGAACATATGCCAAGCAGCTGTATGCACGCGTGATAGGATGAGTGTAGGGAGGGGGGGCCCAAAAGCAAACATGTTTGTCGTTGTCGGGGAAATCCTCTGCCATTCATCTCTTGCGAGTTCTCGTGGTACGATCAATTTAGCGACAGATGTTTAAATTGACCTCTCCTCATGTACATCGTAGATGTCGGAGGGTTAAGCAAATGCCAGAAGGCCGGGGAATCATTTGTGAAGTGGAGCCCGCCCAGCCGCCCGCCATCGCCAGCTAAACCGTGAATGTTTGACCCGAAAAATCCCAATGGACATTACCTAGTTTGCACAAGGTCCCCCCTTTGTGGCTCATGTTTGACGTAGAAGTTTGTGTCGTGTCTCAGTGCTGTCATGTTTTCTTGGCATTTCTTGCTAGGTATTTTTACGGTTCATTCGTTGTTTTGTTAGGGAGAAATATATGCAGTGTTGCTATAATTGCATATATACGCTTAGTTTCTATCCATTCGATCCTAATATAGGATGGGTTGACATTTGGGCTGTGTCCTAAAGTAAATAGTGAGGCTAGAGTATCAGTAGCATAGCAATACACTTGTTGATCTACTGGAGAATAACATCACTGTCAAAATATTTTCAGTGAAACAGATACAAATAAGCTAACTTGTTCTATTTTTTAAAAATAGAGAAGAAAGGATATGTTGGTTATACATGTAATGTATGGGGTGGTTTAATTAAGAGAATAGTTATTAGTATGTCATGCAAATCTCATGCAAAGGCAAATGAATAAACTCTCTGAAGGAATTGGGCCTGATAGGATGGCTAGCAAACTGACCTCAAAAGCCTGAAGCGCCACAAGTCCAGCTGCTTTTCAAAGATGTTTTAGGTTGAGATGTCCTGAATAAGATTTGTCCAGCGATGGGATTGGGGTTTAAACATTAGCTCTGTTCACACTTGATCGTGTATTTGAAAACTTTGTGAGAACTAACTTCTAGGAGATAAATTGTGCAACACATGTATCACATGTGTTGTATGTGAACTGACCTTTAGAAGTTGGTCACCTACTTAGCATCAATAAGCCTTGCTTCTAGGATCTTTTATTATCCTTTCAGTAAGATGAGTTTAATGAAGTCTGAAATACAAAGACTGTCCTTGGTCATCTTCTTTCAGTAGGAAAGGCGATTTTTAAGGGCGAATAGTCTGTATATTTCAGACATTCTCTTAGAGGACAGGCAGGTATTAAGAGGGAATAGTCTTTATTTTTCAAATTCTCTTTTTCATTAAGAGAGAAGAAAATCATTCTGCCTGGATGCAAGGCTATTCACTAATCAGTGTATCTGATGGTAGGGGTATACAACACTCAGAATGAATTGCATTACTCCAAACAATTGGACAGAGAGCAATTTGGCAAATGACATCGCTGTGTCCTGCCATCAATTTTGTGTACAGATAACAATGTATCTCCTTGTTTCACTGAGATCGAAGCTGAGCCTACAGTTGATAACATACCTTAAAGGTACAATCCTCAGTATGGCGAGTGTTCATATCGTCTGAAGGTTGTTGACTCCTGTCATTAGGGACTTTTAGATTTGCACGACGAGAACGTGGACTGCTAGCTGTGACATCCTTTTAAGGCAATGTACGTGACGTCCTTTTAAGGCACTGTCAGTGCCCGGCAGTGTCTTAAAAGGACGTCACATTACCTTAAAAGGATGTCCACGTAGCAGTCCACGTTCTCGTCATGCAAATCTAAAAGTCCCTATTTAGCACAGACTTAATGCCTTATGGTTCTTAATAGATGATACAGTGAAACCTCTGTATAAAGACTACTCAAGGGAGACATGAAAAGTGGTCTTTATCTACAGGTTAATGTGCTACATGTTTCAATGAGAAACTATGTTCAAGGGAAGCAGAAAATGTCTTTAAACAGGTGTTTTTATTATACAGGTGGTCTCTAAAACAGGTTTGATTGTATTGCCTCAAACCTAATCATTCACATGTACATACCCATGTGTTTGTTTAAATCATATCTAGCATACTTTTTAAATTTCAGTGCTAGCTATCTGTAGATTTACAGATATCAATGACATTGGATTACTGATTTTCTCTCATGTTCAAATGATACAGGAATAGTAATAAAAAGAATAATAATACCTGCTGGGGGTCATGTGGGCTTTATATCATACCCTTTATTATAATGCTCTTCTGGTTCTCAACAGAGTATATGTTTCTTTTGTTTTTTCATCATTGGAATAGTCCTCTCAAATTCATGATTTATCAAAAAATATATATTTATAACAGAAAAACAGCAAATATATTAGGACATTCAAAATTTCTTAGAAAATGAAACTAATTTAATATTCCAGAGGTGGCTTATAAATATATAATTTGTTGTTATACCCGATGTGGGGGAGAACAGGAAGCAATGGTTGAGAGGTTGTTGTGGGAGGATATAATCTTCTATGAAATTTGTCATTTATTTTGATATATGGTGTGCTGTCTTTGGACACCTGCCCACGTAATTCAAAGAAACAGTTCATAGTAGAATTAGAGCCATACGTGTACATGTATGTATCAGCCTTCATCAGTACACATCATCAGACTCCCAATGGGGTATGCCTTCATAGTGAAAGGGGGAGAGGGGAGGAGAGAGAGAAAGAGAGAGAGAGAGAGAGGGAGAGGGAGAGGGAGAGGGGGAGTGAGAGAGAGAGAGAGAGATAGTTGGGAGGGGGAAGAGAAAGAGAGCAAGTGGGAGAAAGGGGAGAAGGAGTTTGAAGAGAAAGAGAATGAGAGAGGAAAATGAGGAGGGATTATATCATTATAGAGGGGTAGAAATAAATGTAAATTAGCAATAAATTGGATGTGCAGAGATAGATGTATTGCGCCGTAGAGATGGAGTAAAGGACTGTATAGATTAATAGAGTGAGACACAGAGAAACAGATGGAGGCAAATAAATTATAGGAAGGACAGACTCATTCTAATTTGATGAATCAAGGCCAAGTACCTCGTTTTATCACAACCTCACAAAAGGGAAAAAAGTTACAGTTATTGTCTCTTCTGTCGCTGGTAAATTGCCTTAGTCTGTTTCCCATGGTAACAGAACAGATTACCCTAAACAAACGCTATAATTATGACGGATTGGATCATTATCTTCTGATAAGAGCAGTGAAACATAATTCTGTAGTACTTATAATCTAGAAACACTTGTACGCATGAAATGTTGGTGAAATTTGCAAGCAGTTTAGATTCACAATTGTTTAATTTCATGAATTTAATGAATCACGGCTGACACAACCCTCAACTTAATTGTGATTCACGGTTCTCTTGCTGTGAAAGTCACTGCTTACATTTTGTGGAAGTTTCACATGGCAATAGTGATAGTTTCACAGAAAATTGATTGGTTTGAACTATGATGCCTAGATGACAACCATAAGCTCTCTCCCCCTTGATTCTTGTACCACTTTTTTCAGTCGGAGTATGTACTGCAAAAACAATTGACCGATAAGCTAGTGGTTATGAGATACCCTGTGGATTTTGTTGTTGTTGTTCCACATCACACAAGTTAGGGTTAAAGCAACAGGACAAAAAATCCATGTAGAGAGAATTTTCACATGTAAACTTGATAAAGTAATCATAACATTAGTAATACGGTGAAGCCTGTATATAAAGACCACTCAAGGAAGACAAGAAAAGTGATCGTTAAAGGGGAAGTCCGCCCTGATATTGAGATGGTTCTAATAGAGGCAGAAAAATGAGAGGAACATGAATTTCTAAAGTTGTCATCAGTGAAACACAAATTAGCAAGACTGTGAGCTATCTTGCGAGGTCCTCTGCAATGTGCTCTGTTCAGCAATACCATTTTCTTAATTATTGATGACGGATTAGATTTGTTTCATACAGGGGTTGTATAGAACCATATTTGCAATAACTATATTAAGGGTGCATATATGATTGAAAATTTTCTTTATGAAAAATAGACATTTAAAAAAAAATCAGTACAGAGCAAGATACGTCACAGGATTGCCAAATTGTGTTTGATTGATTGCAACTTCAATAATTCGTAACTTTCTTACTTTTGATCGCATTGTACTGAAACTTTCACTGACCTGTTCCTCTCATTTTTCCGCTTCTATTAAAACCAAATTAATATCAGGGTGGACTTCCCCTTTAAAGGCACGTTATCATCATGTACAGGTTACTCTGGTACATATTCTAATGATCACTATTCAGGGGACATCCAACACTGTCGTCTTTCTATACATGAAGTTGCTAAAGCAAATATCTCAGTAATAAGATGAATAAATGTAGTGTATCTACTATACAAACATACCCCACTACGCTTCGATAAGAACTCCTTTTTCCCACATGAGCTGGAAGGGCAAAGAAGACCAAAATAGATAAAAAGAGACCCTCAAACTCTGTTTTGAGAGCAATTTCCTTTGTGAGATGCAATGGGGGGGGGGGCAAGATAAAAAGGAAATCCCTTTCTAAGCAGAAGAGATAATAGATTTTATTGATCAATATGCCTGAATCCAGCTCATCGAAATAGTGGCATGACGGATAAGTTTCTCTATATCTCCCTCAAGCGCCACGGTGTTTGATGTTCCATAGTCACTGGCATAGATCAGACAGGAGGCCCGCTTTCCCCTCGTCATCTCTCTGCAAATATCATGATCTTCTTTTTCTTGGATGTGTAAAAGAAAGAGAGCGATGAGGCATGTTAATAACTCTTTAGGGGTTTCCTTGATCATTGCATCTCATTTAGGAGAGATAATGGAAATGGGTGTATGGCACACGATTAATCATGGGGCTGAGGTTGGATTAAGAGGGGAGTGTTCCATCAAACCAGATTAGTTTTTGTTAAGCTTCATTTCCACATTATGCAGTAAACCGCCTAAAGAGAAATTGCAGCGGCAAAATAAAATGACATAAGCGTAGTGCACCTCACAGCTCTTATAGCACTCGGATTATAAACTAGGGCCTATTCTCTCTCACCCCTATTTACCATTAATGCATATTTTGTTGAGGGCATTTTACTGTGCTATGTTCAAACAAACTGAAATTGATTTAATATGTAGCTACACTACAAGATATTGAGTTTTATCAACCGGAATTTGAGGGAAAACGTTTGAAGAATCTTCCTATAAGGAATTATATGCCTGTGATGATGGTGATGATGATGATGATGATGATGATGATGATGATGGAAATGGTTTAATGATGATGCCAATGATAATGATGATTATGATGGTGATAATGGTAATGATGATGATAGTGATGATGATGATGATGATCAAGATGATAGAAATGGTTTGATGATGATTATGATTATGATGATGGTTTTAATGATGATGATGATGATGATAGTGATATTGATGATGATGATGGTGGTGGTGATCATGATGATCATGAGAATGATTGATATGCATAATAATAAAAATTAGTAATGGTAATAATGATAGTAGTGAAAAAAGACAATGGTAATGATAGAACAAGATAATTTAAGTTTTAACAAAATTCACATGATAAATTTATGACAGACTGCCCCCCCCCCCACAAGCCTTCAGATAGAATGTGCCATGTAACAGGTTTCAGTCTATTTTGACATTAATTGTCAAAGTGTTCAGAAGATCTTGCAGTAGAAAAAATTCACAGCCATTATACAAAAAAAGTTGTGTTCACATCCTTTTTAGATTTGTGTAATCTATAGAAGTGCTATCTTTGTAAGATGTGAACATAGTCAGAGAAACACAGTTCTTACATGTATGTCAAATCAAACTTGGGTTCAGAGAATTTACCCTCAATAGTCATACTTGTACATGTTCATGTGAATTATTTTGGCTCAAGAAAACAAAATACTAAATCCTGACACTAATATTAATCCTAATGCTAATCTCTATCCTAATAAGAATCCTAACATTATTGGGACAAATAAGCAGTGAAATATAGGTCTATAGAAGTGATTACCCCCTCAAGCATGATATACATAGAACTTATTAAACTGACTGAACAACTGCAGAATACCCCATCATACAAATATCCCCAGCTCTGACCTTGACCCTAATCTTTACCCTAATAATAATACATTGTACTTGGGCATAGTTGGGGATTCTGCAATTGTTTGTATAATCTACATAATCTACACAATTCAACAAACAAAACAATAGTATAGGCAACTTATGGCATGGTCATCATGCCTCTTCATTAAAGGCAACGTTTAACAATGTTAAATCTGAGATGCATGACCCTACATGTTATAAGTGTCTGTGATATGGTGTAATATTGAAGCCCTAAAAAAAATTGCGCTTCAAAATAATCATGAAGTGCCTCCAAAAAGTAAAAATCTTTGAGTGACCGGTTTTACCATACTCATATTCCCCAATAGACTGTAGTCAGTGTAGTGTTATAAAAACTGTTAGGAAAACGAAAAATGAAATTTCGATTTCCTATCATAAATATCTTGATAATCAGACAGGCGATCGGCTTGTAAAAGTCATGGAATTCCTGACTGACCTAAAGGTTTATGATTATGATTGCAGCATGAGCTAAATCCAGGATTTTGTTTCAGAATCTGAGGCATATGTTACCGAGTCACTTTAAACAGAATAAAGAGATTTAAAAATATATATGTTTTAGATCAATATTTTAGTACTTTATGGGCATTGTCATTATCTTGTTGCATTTATGGCTCTGTTTTTATTGAGAATTTTGTTTAGAGGAAAAAGAGAAGCCAGCAGAGATTATAGAGAGAAGTAACTGTCTTTAAGCTTTATTATGAGGTGATATAAAAAATCGGTTGATTAATGGACTGGCTAATTTGTTTAGCAGTCAGTGAATGATTGATCGGATAGTGGTTAATTTGATCTAGGGTGACAGTGAAACGCAATTATCATTATGTGGGACCATTGATTACCAACAGGTGTTGCTATTCAAAGTATTGATGTTATCCAATTAATAAGGTTTTATCTCTTATGGTATGGTTATTAATTTTATTTGTTTTTGTTATTTGGTCATTATTAATTCAATTCATCATGTTTATTTTTCCAATGTCATTCATCATGGATATTTGGTTTGCTCACATGTAAAAAATAAAGGCTCAGACAAAGTTGACAAAGAACAGAAATATGATACAAAACATGAATACATTATGGTGATGAAAAAAAAAATATCCGTATGTAATAATGATTCTCATTCAGTTATAATAACAATAGAATAGAGTTCTTCTATTGTTGCTATGAGCCCCAATAGTGATCAATTGTATACAAGGGACATTTGACGATTATAATAGCATGTCTTATTGATGGATTGGATATCATTCATGTTTTGATGGCTGTTACTATAACTATGGAAAGCGTAATAATTGAATTAGATGTCTTTATCATAATTGGAAGAGGTGAATGTACTGCTTACGTATAGCCAGTGTTTGGTTTATAACTCATATATGAAGAAAACAAATTACATCTTCTATGGGGCAAAAAACCAGCAACAATTACATTGAAAACATTCACGAAAAAGTGCACATCCATTCTAATCATTACCGGATCAATTATTATCATGGTTGAATTATTCATTATTTAATTTGCCCTATTCCTTCTTAAGCATTGATGAAGTCAAATATATAATGATAGTTATAATGGTTATAATAATAATGATAATCATATATTTTTTCTTCTATTTCATTCCAGCATGTGACATGAACGTACACAAACGATGTCAGAAGTCAGTGCCAAATTTATGTGGGGCGGATCACACAGAGAGACGAGGTCGTATCAGGGTCAAAGCAGAGGTCATCAAAGATAAACTACTACAAGTCACAGGTCAGGATAATGTTCATACTGACATTCCAACCATACCATCTCCACATCATAAGGGCTATTTGGCAAATTCAATATTCATGCCTTCTGGCATTATGCCAAGTACCTGTTTCTCTCCTGGGTAGAGAGTGACACAGAAATAAACTGTGCCTGCCTTGGGACGTTCTTGCCACATGTTGGATTCAAACTATTTTGGCAGTTGAGAAAAGTCCAATGACATATCCCATACACCTCTGCATGAATAAAGACATGTAAATCCTCTCTTTTATCCCAGTTAAAACTCGAATATCAGAACTCATCTATGAGCATCTTTCTTATCGCACTTTGCCGTCTCCCAGTACAGTTATCTCTCCATCATGCCCATCTCTTTCATCCGTTTCTGAAGATCTTGATCATGTCAGCCTGTTGTATGTATCGGCCAAGTTCATTCAACTCTGCCAGGAGTTTATTTTTGGCAGGAATTAATATGTGTGTATGAGACTCATTCTGACCGCAAGAACCAGAGCATGCAGTGTTGGGTGCGAACATGTAGGGGTGGATGAGTCAGTGAAAGAGGAAGAGAGAGGGGGAGAGATTGAGAGAGAGAGAGC
The DNA here is from genome assembly GCA_037976565.1 of Mesocentrotus franciscanus. Lineage (NCBI taxonomy): Eukaryota > Metazoa > Echinodermata > Echinoidea > Camarodonta > Strongylocentrotidae > Mesocentrotus > Mesocentrotus franciscanus. Next base: position 18,317,302 of record CP137673.1, read on the forward strand.
AAGAGATAATATACATAAGGTGAAAAACATATGATTTATAATATATCTATAATATGAGAGAGGGAGGGGAAAGGAAGAAAAATAAAGAGGAGAGGAGAAGAGAGAGAAAAGGAGAAACAGAAAATGACGAAGAGAGAGAGGGGGGATCCTGAGGTGAAAAGTCTAGTGGTTACAGACAGGATGCGGTTCAATACCTTGAGGAGTACATGAGATTGGTTGAGCTTGAGATGGGATCACACTTGAATTAAAGCCTTTTTCTCCAATGTCATACAATGTTATTCATGTCAGTGGAGAGGTAGATTCACAAAGGTAAGAGAGAAACAGAGACTCCTGGGGATGAAATTGGAGAGAAGTAGAGAGAAGGGGAGAGTGAGAGAGAGATATGTTATTGCCTGATCACCTCTTTCGCCTTGTAATGCTCAATTATGCAAGTAGTTTAAAATGACGGAGAATGCAGAAGGAATTTTTAGCAGGAAACGATCGATTACACTAGGCCTGTCCTCATCAGCTCGAGATTGCCAAATAGCCCGCTATTTCTGATCCTGGATATTAGCCCGAACATGAAATAGCGGGCTATTTGGCAGGTGAAGGCGCAAATAGCGGGCTATTTGCTCGGGAAACCATCCCAAGATATCTTGGGCTAGTTTGCAAAATATCCCACTATTTGTCCGTGCGTCTTCACCAGCCCGAAGACTCGCACTATGCGCGAACGCTGAGCAAAATATCTCGAGCTCGAGTTTCGAGCTGATGAAGATGCTATTTGTAACTTCGGGCTTATTTCCCAAATCAGAAATAGCGGGCTATTTGATAATCTCGAGCTGATGAAGACATACCTACTATGACTGTGCTAGATGGGGTATACAGTAATTCCTATCCAGTTTTAATGTAAGGCCTCATCCATTATGAAGATCTTATGAAGATCTTCTTGGGACCGGGAGAAATCATTAATGTATATATTATAAATTATTAATGGAAAGCAGTCCAGACCAATAGTTGATGAAATATCCTGAAGGATGGTACATGCAAACGACAATGTGTGACCAATATGGCATAACAGAACTTTTTATCAGTACAAGATTTTCAAAAGGTATAAAACACGATTCAGTATTTGATACTGCTGATGGCCATTGACAATTTTGGAAAAATACAATTCTTGCCAGAAGAAAGAAAAAAAAACATAACAGCACTCGAAGACCATATTCAGGGGCTTAAGAGACAAAGCTTACGCACATGTGTTTCAAAAAGACTCTTCATGACATTTAAAAGCTTTTGTCATAGTTGAAGACACAGTGGTTGTTGTTGTTGTTGTTTGTAGATTAGTGTATATTTCAAATAAGCATTTGATTTGTTTTAATTTTCACATCTCTCCTGGTCACTGAATGGCACTGCCTAATACTTTCATGTTGAAGAATGTAATTGCCTTTTAGGACATAACCTCAAAAACTTTATTAACATCTAGGCTAACACCACACATCCACGTCAGTATTGGTTTGTGGTTGCAAAAGTTAGTGCATGAAAGCTTATCACAACAACAATAGATATGGAGTTTTGCCCGCAACCATTATCTTACTGTTTTATCTTTGGGGGGGGGGGCATGGGTTTGAAGCAATAAATAACTACAATTAATTGAAATTAGTCTAGTTATTGTGGTTTCAATAATAAATTTGATTGAGAACACTTCAAAGACTTTTGATCAATTACTATTTATTGGAAGAGTTTTGAACAATAAAGTTCTGCATCATAATATCTGGTTCAATGACCAAAATGTCATTTGCTACTGAATTTATCACAGCCCTTGTCTATAAGAAGAGCCCCTTGTATGCAGCTCCTAATTTGTTTTCCACCACTGACAGAGGCAACAAAGAGCTCATCATCCTTATTTTTCCATTTTCATCTTGTTATCACCCTCATCATGTTGTTACCTGTACATAAATGCAAATTGCCAAGTGGCAGGTTTACATCAATGCTCATTTATCAATTACAATAAGTTTTGTTGTATCCCACCAAATGATATCTGCTAGTAATGATATTGATATCAACAATAGTCCCGAAGATCATTGATCATCGTTATGCAGCTTTTGTCCAATTCAAAGCAGAGTGCCCTAACAGCCTCCGCTTATCGCTTTGCCAGTTCGCTTAGGCATCGATCATACCGGTAAGCCTATCATGTGTCTCGCTGCACTTTTCATTTTCAATTTTGTTAACTCTGCGGTTGCTCCTTCATATTCGAGATTAAAACATGGGACGGAGGTAAAGTGGAAGATATGAACTGACACAGTTTAGATCACCACGACAAATTCAATTCTCTTGAAATGAATACTGAAAAGGTTTCCATAGACACGTAGTGACCAAATGTTTGTATCATTGACATTTACTCCAAGCTTTATTTTGTCAAAGAAATTCAATTCAATTCAATTCAATTTTTTTTTCCACTTAAAAAACAATTTACAAATCAATAACATATACATATAAATAATAGTGGCGGGATCATAAAAAGCACTAATTGGCTTATTAAAAATGACCCCTTAACAAGTATATACATAACGGATTATACATTGTAAGAAAATATCAAAAATTATAACCGGAGAAAAACATAACAAAAACATAACAAAATGCTATGGTTAAGGTTATAGTTGTAATAGGGTTTTAGGTTGGATTTATGGTCAAGAAATTGGCTAGGTGTAGCATTTGTCCCAGAGATTAAGTTATAGAATTGGTACACTACCGCTCAAAGGTTTTGGCACAACGGTTCGGTTGCGGTTTGGTACCGTTTGTCCTATCGTAAGCTTTCCGCGGTTATCTCCAAGCTTTTGTTGTTCGGTGAGAATCCGCGGGAAGCTATCGGAGCGCAAACGGTGAGCAAACGGTGAGCAAACGGTGAGCAAACGGTTAGCCAGAGAGCGCACGCGCGGATTTCTTTCTCAGAACGGTGAACGGTGAAACTCCGCGGTTAGCTAAAGAGCGCACGCGATGAAAGGCTGTATTGTGACGTAACAATGACTGATTTTACAAAGCCGCATGTAGATCTAGGAATCACGTTTGCTATAAATGTTTAAAGAATGAAGACTTGTGCTCTGCATTCGAACGATTCTGGTGAAGATAATGATGGTGACGTTTTAATGAAGTTGTTAATGGTGATGATGACGATGAAATCATGATGAAATTATGATGAGATGGTGGTGACGATTGTGGGGCGGTGGTTACTGGTTAGGTCTTAGGATGATCGTGAAAAATGACGATTGTAAATTTGATGTTGATGAAAAATGAGGGAATACATATTAGCGATCATTTTTAGTTGTCGACGTGAGATTCGCTAGAGGCTTGATAATAAAATCTTTAAAATAGAATGGATCAATGACTGTCACTGTCTTAGGAGTGTCGATTAGACCAGAGTTGATTTAACAGGAAAGAATGAAGGAAAGAGAAAGAATGAGAGGCAGGCAGTTTTGACAAAATTTGAAAAGTACTGGATGGAGTTGGAGAAAGCTGAAGATATTATTCGGGAAGGAAAGGAGATGAGGTATCATCAAGGCCAGAATGGGGGAAAAAACAAATAAAATGATTATGGTATATATATGAAAAGGGAAATGGCTATCGACTAAACAGTGTTGATTAGTTATAAATATAATTAGGCAAGACACGAACACGTTAGTCTATTTCCGCACAACTTTCTACTTCTAGTTCCTCTTTATATCCATTCATTCATAAAATTAATGATTTATTGAATAAAAACTTCAATGGCAGCCGTGCAAAGCTGCATTGATGATGTGTACAGCATAAACGAATTATAAATTGACAACTGACAATTACAAGTAATACAAAATCACAATCAAATATGGTTTTAAAAAATCAATAATCATGATCAAAATATGGAATATATAATTATAATTTATACTGCCAGAATTACAGACAAAAGAACATGACAAAAATGTAGTACCGAGAATGAGAGAGAGAGAGTGAAAGAGGAGTGTATGTAAGTGATGTAGTAAGGAGGAGGTAGACAATCGTAGAGAGTAGCCATTTCCTATTTCCTCCATTCCTGTCAAAAGTAATCCAAACTTATCAAGAACTAATCAAAACCTTTCCGAATATTCAATCAATTTTTTTTAGATACTTCTTGCTGTAAGTCAGGCCCATGTTCGGGTTCGGTGGTATAATATTAATAGCAAGACCAAGAAAAGTTCGTAAATATACTCACCCCTAAACTTGATTTACTACGCTCGCGTGGCTCCTGTCAAATTCTACCAGTTTTTAACCAGCAAGCCCCCCAGGGAAACAATTTTATCTCTTATCTTGTCGACATAATTATATCATTCAACGACTCGACTCTTATCTCAATCTCTTGTTGAGTGACTTGATGACAGAGAAAGTCCATGTTACGCAATGTCTCCCTTTGGTTCCCACGCTCGGACCTGTAGTTCTTGGAGCCTTGCCAACTGCTCATGAATATTGATGTTTGCGGTTCGACAATGCAACATAAATATTTTAAAGGGTAAGTCGAGTTGTTTTCTTCTTTCCTACTACGAACACATCCATTTCTATGAAATAATATTTTATTAGAATGTATGGTTTTGTGTTTGAACACTATCAATATTGATGGAATCATACCATATTTGAGTTTTCTGTTGTACGCAGGAAACCTACATTTTGTTTTCTTTTATCCAAACACCCGCCTGTTTTGAATGTAAACATTCCCCTTCCTTATCTTGGGTTGTTGATTATTAAGCAGCAAATGGGTTTTCTTCCAGTCTCTCTCTACCCCACCCCCTTTATCTCTTTACTATATTCCCTCTTTCTTTCTCTCTGTACCCCGTCTCCCCTCCGTCGCCTTTCTCTTATTTCTCTTCCTCTCTCTCTGTCTCTCTCCCGTCCTTTCAAGTTTTCTTATATTCATTCCTTTCCTGAAAGTCTCATAGCATGCGCGTCATTTTCACTGAAATAACAGCCATTTTGTATCCATGTTATAATAAGTTCCCGACCCCATATTAATAGATGTGACATAACTTGGAAATAATCTTATAAGTTTTGCAATAAATTTTGGAAGGAAACAATTAACCTCCCTGGTTTTATGTCGAATACAAGAGCTTCCCAACTCAGGAGTAATCATAGCTTGCATGTGAACTGAATGTCATAAAATGGAGATCCCATTGTCATTATAATTACGGTAATCCCTGAGCGCGCAGTACATATCGAATTTCAACCACCTGTATTTGGGTCATGAGGTCATGTCGAGATCGTGTCGCTTTTGTTTAAAAACAATCCTGGTTTGTGAAAATAATGTTTGCGGGCTGTGGCAAAATTTGTATTTTGTAGGGCCATGGTTCAACTGATTGGTAATGAATGAATAGAATTATAAAGAATTATTTGTTATTTGGAGTTATGGATCGTTCATTAAATTTTCAAATCTCTATATCTCTTTCTTTCTCTTTATATCTTTCACCCCCTCTCTCTCTCTCTCTCTCTCTCCCCCGCTCTATTCCCTCTTTCTTTCTTCTATCTGCCTGTCCCACTAACCCCTCCCTCTTCTCTCTTTCTCCCTTCCTTACATTCATACCTTCCTGAAAATCTCGCTACATACACATCGTTTTTCTAGAAATAGCAGCCATATTTATCCATATTATAATAAGTTCATAACCCCATATCAATAGATGTGATATAACTTGGAAATAGTTTTGCAATCAATTTTGCAAGAAAACAACTAACCTCCCTGGTTTATGTCGAATAGCTTCCATGCAAACTGAATGTCATAAAATGGAGATCCCATTGTCATTATAATTCGGGGAATCCCTACGTGCGCGCAGTACATATCAAATGTCAACCACCTGTATTTGGGCCATGAGGTTAATGTTGAGATCGTGTCGCTTTGCCCCCCTTCCACACGTTCTTGGCGGGATTAATCGCAACTGATCTTCCCTTCTTTTCTTCTTCCTCTTTTGTTCCCTTTTTAGCTCTCTTTCCCTTTCCGTCCTTCTCTTCTTTTTTGGCGGGGCGGTGAGGAGGCAAGGGCCTTTGCCCATCCCCCGATCCACAACTTATTGGGGGAATTGCAACTGATATCCCCTTTCTTTTCTTATCCCTCTTTTTTCTTCCCTTTATCTCCTCTTTTACTTTCCCTTTCCTTCCTTCTCTCTTATTTTTTTATGGGGGAATGTAACAGCCTGGGAGGCAAGGGCCTTTCGCTCCCCCTCCCCCGATCTTATTTTCCTATTTCTTGTCTTCTTCCTCTTTCACTTTCCCTTCTTTTCATTCTCTCTCTCTTTTTGCGGGGGGGCAAGGCCCGCTCCCCCTGGATCCGCGCCTGATTTAACTCATGGGTAAGCAGCTCTTAGTAGACTATTATTCAATTCCATTCTATTCAATTCGTTCCCGAAGAGTAGTTAAGAGATTAACTTATAGGGGGCAAGGGCCTTTGCCCATCCCCGATCCACAACTTATTGGGGGAAAATTGCAACTGATATCCCCTTTCTTTTCTTATCCCTCTTTTTTTTTCCTTCCCTTTATCTCCTCTTTTACTTTTTTTTTCTTTCCCTTTCCTTCCTTCTCTCTTATTTTTTTTTGATGGGGGATGTAACAGCCTGGGAGGCAAGGCCCTTCCGCTCCCCCTCCCCCGACCTTCTTATTTTTCTCCAATTTCTTGTCTTCTTCCTCTTTCTCTCCTCTTTCACTTTCCCTTCTTTTCATTCTCTCTCTTTTTTGCGGGGGGCAAGGCCCGCTCCCTGGATCCGCGCCTGATTTAACTGATGGGTAAGCAGCTCTTAGTAGACTATTATTCAATTCCATTTTATTCAATTCGTTCCCGAAGAGTAGTTAAGAGATTAACTTATATAAACAAAACTAAAAAAGACTCGTACATGACAAAACATGCCAGGTAATACAAATGGAAGTAATCATTACAAAATCAAAAGTTTAAAAAGAGTTATAGGTAACGTTGTATGTAAGTACTAAGTATTGGTACAAAAATCATTGATATGTAGATATAAGATCCTGCGATGAAAGCTGTATTGTGACGTAACAATGACTGATTTTATAACGCCTCATGCAGATCTAGGAATCACGTTTGCTATACATGTAAACAGGAACTTTTAGATTTGCGAGAACGTGGACTGCCACATGTGACATCCTTTTAAGGCAATGTGACATCCTTTTAAGGCACTGCCGGGCACTGCCTTATCGTACAAAAACAATGCTGATGGCCAATCAGATCAATCGTTTGATACTGGGTTAAAATATCACTGGCTAACTCGTGAATATTCATTAACTCAAATCAAGATGGCTGACAACAAATCACGTTGACGACAAGTCTTTCTTGGCTTAAACATTAATTTAGATTTTAGGATCTAAATGAGCAAGCTATCGTAAGTCAAAGTTCATATTTCCGTTTCAATTATTTTATAAATTAAGATGGAATGTAATACTGCAGCCAAAGCGGATATATGAAGACGTAAAGAGTGAAAAAACTTGTTGCATATCTCATTCATCTCGGTGCGGCCGAACCGAACCATTCCTTCCACACACTACCCCATACGCCGTACTCACTGAATTCAGTCTATGTATAATTGCGGTCACAGGAGCAAGATGTAATCTCAGCGGAACAACCGTCTATGAACATTCTCTCACGCTATTGTGATGAAATAATCAAGTGATTGTGACGTCAGTGGCAAGCGCGCATCGGTATGATTGTGAATGCAATGAACTAGTACTCCGATCTCCGCGTGTGTGCGACTTTTGAGATTTCTACAGATACGCGCTCGCAGACTCAGCGCACACATATCTTTCTGTTATTAACCGTAATACTTCGGTTAGCAAACGGTGAGCAAACGGTGAGCAAACGGTGAGCAAACGGTTAGCTAACGGCGCGGCACCGAAGAGCGGTGAACGGCGAGGCACCGTTCTCCGTTCACCGTTTACAGTTCGGAGCGGTGCACGAGAAGAAACCGATGCCAAAACCTTTGAGCGGTAGTGTAAGTATAAATAATAAAAGTTTACAATTGGTATGTTTATAAAAACCAGTAATGAAATTCATTATACAAGTACAATTTCAGTAATAAAACCGTTTCTGACCAGTTATTTGTGCTGATAGACAGAGTGGCGTTGGTCATATGCATGAATACAGAGTTAATACCCATCTCCCTCTCAGCAGATAATAATTCTGCCTACAGTAGTCTAGTCTAATGCTTGAAAAATACCATTAAATGTTCTTAGGTAAACATAAAGGGCTGCGGTATCCTTTTCACCTCAATAAACTTCGTTAACACCTCAATAAACGTCATTAACACACAGAAAATATGTATATTTCAGCCCCAAGAAACTATTTCAGTAATGTATTTCAGAGCACTTGAGTGCTATAGAAATAACACATTCGGAAAAGAGCAATTACTTGAAATGATTTTATGACATAGAAACAGTAGCTTGAAAAGTAATTAAAAATCTATTACAAATGATTAATGACTGGAATCGGATGTACATAATTTGTGAATGATACATTTTGTTTGATATTACATGAAGAAAGTTAATACAATGCTCTATGTTTTGAGTGATAATCTTAAAACCTATTACGACAGTTTTGAAAAATTATGACCTTAATTAAAGGAAAAGAATAACAATAAAATCAGTACAAATTTAAAACTTCAATTAATGTTTGAAAAGGTTTTTAGAGATATTTGATGATAATCGTTAACAAGACATCTAATGAGACACAATTTCACATGACAATCATGGTGGTGATAAAAAGTAATAACCTCTCGATATAACGTGACATTTATTGCAACATTTGAATGCAGTTGCATGTATGTATTGGCACACATCAAACAGATATGTGTTCATATGGATTTGATGTTGCAGTGTCTGGTTTTCTTTAAGGAATTTAATCCTTTGTAAATTAAGATAGACTTGCTAAAATACATGCAGATTTGTGACACTGTTTTCATAAAACTAGCAAAACTGGATGGAAGTGAAGGTATAAATGGGGCATAGTTTCTACCAGATGGTTTTAAGTGCTATATTATGCTCTAGTCATTTACATGTAACTCTGTACATGTATCTTTGTAATGATGATGTTTATGATATATCTTTAAATACTTTTCATTTAATCCCTATAGTGCGACCTCTATGTGATACCTCTGTGTGTTTGAATTATATTCCGTGTACAAAGTTTTCCATGTAAGCTGCAAATGAATTATAAAACGATTTACCAGTGATAATCCTGGATCCACTGTTATACCTATACTAAACCCTATCCCTCGATCTTCATTGAAAATCTAACCCTATTCCTGTATCTGTGACATCTTGCCCAGAGCAAATCTTGCTTGTCTGATCACCTTCAGTTCTCATAATTTTGAAGTTATAGTATGTGATTACTCTCTCCTCACTGAAACAACCCCTCACCAACCTAGAAATAAAAACCTGCATGTCAAGGTGACAGGGCTTCCCTCAGTCATTATGCAAAAAAAAATTGGTGATACTGCAAATCCCAGGTAAAAAAGCAAGATTGCTTTCAGGGGAAATCCAACCTCGGGGAGTTAAGCACCTCCTATAAACTTACCCTATCGCTTTTTGAAACAGGGAGCTTGGCCGTCTATGCGGCTCTGATGATGGAGAGCAAGTGATGGGGGATAGGGGTGTTTTTTTTCCTCTGGTTGTCGCAACCTGTAATGGATTCCAAATTGGAAATGGACTTCTAATGACAGTAGTGTAGAGCTCACCTCACAGTCATTGCTGTGAATTGATGCGTCCTGTGTCCATCCCTGCCAACATGTAACCTTTTACCTCGCTCGTAGGAGATATCTACTATCTAGCTTCATGGAACAGTAATAGTCTTGATGTGAACCTGCAGATGTATTTCGTCCATAAAGCAATATTTTTTACAAACCACCTAATGTATATTTCTCTCTCTGTCTGTCTGTCTGTCTCTCTCTCCCTCTGTCTCTGTCTCTATCTTTGATTCTGTCTCTCTTTATCTAACTCTGTGTCTCCGTCTATTTGTCAGTCTTTATTTTAGGGGAGTAGAGATGTGTAATACAGTATTTTAGGGGAGCCCAATAACAGAATTATATGTTCTGTATAATTATGATATATGATAGGAAAATTATTGTAGAAAATAGATTTATCATCATCATGATTGGCCTTTGCAAGTAGACCTCAAGAATTGTCTCTTGTGGTAATAACATTGACCTATTATGGATGATTATAACAAGATCGATTTCTGGTGAACAAAGAAAGGAAGAAAAAGAAGGGCATATTGTATGAAGTCCTAATATTGCATATGCTCCATATTCATTTTTCTGATTTAGAATGAGAAATCACTTCTTTTTTTCTTCTTCCAGATTATTTTAGCACATCATTTAGTCATACCTCTTGAATTTATTTGTCATCAATTACCAAACTGAAGGTCACCTTCAAGTAGCAGGGGCGTAAATAATGAAATGGAATTAGAAAGGGGTACATGTAGAGGTGCCATTCGTTCTACGTCGTTGACTCACACTTCTTCATGCATGCCAAATTGGTAATGGACTTCTAATGATGAAAGTGCGTTGGAGGCTGGGATTGGCTGCGTATTTGTTACTGTGTCCCTTTTAGCTTATTTCAAGCTGGCTGGTGTACCCTGCCCTCTTTTGTTATATGTGGTGCAGGGTATTGAACAGGCAGTTACATCATTTAATGGCTTAAGCGCCGTCTGTTATTCTGTTTTAGCGTCTCTTTCCTGTAAACTCAGTTTTTAATGATACCTGGAAATCACTTGCGTTATAAATTTTAATAGAGAACACAAAAGAAAAATGATGGGGCAATGAAAAATGACATTTATATAAGATACTTACTAGGAAACTTTTAATTATTCATTACCTCTCATTTCCCTATTTTTCTTTTCCTCTAGCAGAAGAAAAAAGAATATATTGTAGAATTGTTGTCTCCTTTTTATCTGTGAAGCAAACTAAAAGAAATCTGGCAAATTGGTTTTATGGGGAATCACCCAAATTACAGGTCTACATCGATTTAACATTCCCTTGAGTTATCAAGATGCATTGACTTGGAAATAAGGTTGAAGATATCAAATTGAATGTTTGGGTACAACAACAGTATTAAATACAATGCATGTATATGTGACTAGGCCCTTAGGAATCATCTCAATACCACTCCCTGGGTGTGAGCCCTAGCTAGCATGTTGGGGTCAACTGTGTTATATTGGATCTTTTTCAATTACACTTCAGTGTGCTGAGTTTTCACTAAGGAATCAGTTTGGTAGCCCAAATGTTTTAGTTCTAATATCTCCATGCATCTCATGCTTTTTTCTGTGTCTATAAGTTCACCTGTTGATCAAGTGAGTCTTATAGTGTGGAGAACTGAAATGAAAACTTGGGATGTCATTTGTGGCTACCCCCTTTTTTTAAAGGGGGGATTGGAACATCTTGCATTATTTTAACTTGTTGCATCATGACAACGTTGATGCATCACCTGCTGGTATGTATGTAAGTAGGCGAATTGGAATTAAGTCAAGAAGCCTTAGCCCTTTCAATCACACTAAAATGTGCTAAGCATAAAAACGTGAAACAACATCCCACTTTACATCTGAGAAATAAGTTGTTTTCCCACTTTCAAAAGATCCCTAAAACCATACTTTTTCCCTTCCTATAATGTGATTTACTTATTTTTATGAGTCCATGTATTTTTATGTTTTGCTTGAAAATCTTTGATGTATATTATTGCTATGGTTTTTTTTTTTAGCACCCTTAAATAATCATTCAATGTTATTATTTGTATTAACATTATTATTATTATTAATCATATTATAAATATTATTTTTATTTTATTATTATTATTAATAATATTATTTTTATTTTATTATCATTATTTTTTGTCATTATTACTTTCATTATTATTACTTTTATTATTATTATTGCTATTGTTATTGTTAATGTTATTATTGTTATTAATATCATTATTATTATTATTATTATTATCATTATTATTATTATTATTATTATTATTATTATTATTATTATTATTATTACTATTATTATTATTGTTATTATCATTATTGCTATTAAGATTTGTTATCTGCATGTTTAGACTTGTTATTGTCCTGTTGATTAACTTAACCTGTTGATCAACTAAGCTGAAGAGTATGTAGCCTATAATCTAGGCGGAGTGCCGAGCTTTTTTCTTTGCTGCTAGACTAACCTTAAGCAGAACGTCTGATACGGCGAGACTACGAACCGTGAGCCGCGAGCGGCTCACCGCCTATCATCACTGGTCTAGCTTTAGTCGTTGTTTTTTTATTATCGACCATGAATCCGTGGCAGTTTTTCGCGAAAAACCTCATGAATACGAAATGAACTCAACCAATCAGAAACACGTATGGAGAAGAGTCTATGCATATGCATATTATAAATCACGTGACATTACGTCATTTTCTTCATCCAAGATGGCGGGTAGTTCATGCGACGACGATCTTCTGCGAAAGTTTATCATATGCGGCCAACAAACTAGGCATTCCTAATGGAAAATTCAGAGAACTGCAGGAATCCGCTATTCGTAGCGTTATTGAAGCCGGCAGGGATATTTTTGTTGCATTACCTACTGGTTTTGGAAAGAGTGCAATATACCAAGCAATCCCCTTGTGCTGTGATTTTCTACGAACGTAACATAGGTGTACCTTATTTGGTAGGGCTGTTGAATGATTCATAGATCCGCCATTTTGAATATATATGAATATTGATTAGCTAGACCAGTGATTATAGGCGGTGAGCCGCTTCGCGACTCACGGTTCGTAGTCTCGCCGTATCAGACGTTCTGCTTAGGGTTAGTCTAGCAGCAAAGAAAAAAGCTCGGCACTCCGCCTAGATTATAGGCTAAAGAGTATGAAGAACTAACAGTGACTTGATTTTAAAGTGCTCTGTCTGCCTGTCTTAAAAATATTGCTACCAAATTTAGATATGCTGCACATGACTACAACACACTTTAAACTGTATGTAACAAGATAATTACTCCTGCTCATCTTTTTCAAGCACACATACATGTACTCCAATCGCAATTTTATCCAATAACATGGGCTACTACACACATACTTACATCACGCATTTTACGAACTGATTGTACAAGATCTAGATCATTTTGAAAGCTACCCGAACACCACCCCGTTCCAAATTGGAATTTGTTCGATGTACATCTAATAGCCTGTCTGCTGAGCGCCAGAAGGGCACTATCTCCATGTTAACATATAGGAATGATTGCCCCTCTGTCTCTCAAGATACCATTTGACAGAATGCTCATCACCAAAATGTTCCTTTTCCCAGATCCCTTCCTTCTCTTTAAATTCAAACGTCATTACCTAAGGTAGAGGCCTAGGCTAAAGATATACGAGAGCAATTTAGCAATGCCATTAGGTTGTATAGGAGTAATCAGGCTCACAGAGATTTCAAGAAAAGAAAGATCCTTTATTTGATTCCATGCAGTCTCTCTGAAACCCCTAGTAATCTAATGTGATTTATAGATGTGAATACAGTCTGCAGTCTCCATCACAGCCCTCTGCATTTTATGCATGTAAAGTGACACGCTATTCAATTTTTAATTCTTTGGATCTCTTTCTCCATCATTTTTTCTTCTCGTCTTTCCCTTTGTCATTTTATCTCCATCACTTGCTCTTTCACTGTCTCTGTCTCTCTCTGTCTCTGTCTCTGTCTCTGTCTCTCTGTCTCTTTCTCTGTGTCTGTGTCTCGCACTCCCCTTCTTTTTATCTCCCAAACTCTCTCTCTCTCTCTCTCTACTCCTTCCTCTCTTTCTGCTTCTCTCTCTCTCTCTGTCTCTCTCTACATATTTCTGTCTTTCAATTTCAAGTATTATGAAATGCTAAAAGAGCAGAAAGAATATAAAATGGTGGTAAGAAAATGATAAATATGTATTTTTTACCAAGAAATGTCACCACCACCCTCTAGCTCCTTACACAAACAAAACCACACTCGCTTACCGAGAGAGGCAAAATGAAGAAAAATTGTATAGCTCTATGTCAAGAAATAAATGTCAAACTTATTACATTTTGATATTTAATTTAGGTAGATGAATTAATACCTCTATTTTGTCAAAAATAGTGAAGCCATAGAAATGAAAATAAATCAATCAAAGTAGATCATGAGTACAGGAGAATGTCATGAAGTGCTGCTTCATTGTAAGCAGGTCCACACGCAGTAATTGCCTCCTTTCTAACCGTAGTTTCCTGTGAGGTACCAACATTGCGCTCAATCATGGAGTAATAATGTTCTCAGACGATATGGCTGGAAATGAGATTGCCGTCTGATCTGCAATGAATGAGGGCATGGTGTGGTAAACGAAGGTATATTTTGTCTGTTGATAACCAGAAGGGCACTGATTGATATGCTTTAACACAGTGTTAACACCCTTATGGCTCTGAACAGACATATATTGAATTGATGTGATAGGGTACTGAATGTACGTGTGAAAGGGTTATGTATGAATAAGGTTTTAGTGTAGTAAACGAACACATATTTCATCTGTTCAGGATGTATGTGATATAACAACCCTTCTGGCTCTGAATATATGACATTATTTTTATTTACATTTACATACATTCAAATGACATTTATTTTTATTTACATTTACACACATTTATATACATTTATATGACATTTATTTTTATTTACATACATTTATATGACATTTATTTTTATTTACATTTACATACATTTATATGACATTTATTTGTATTTACATTTATATACATTTATATGACATTTATTTTTATTTACATACATTTATATGACATTTATTTGTATTTACATTTACATACATTTATATGACATTAGTTATTATTTACATCTACATACATTCATGTGACATTTATTTTAATTTACATTTACATACATTTATATGACATTTTTTTTATTTTATTACATGCATTTATATGACATTTAATTTTATTTACATTTACATACATTAATATGACATTTAATTATCGGAGGGGATATAGAAACGCTGCTGTCCGTCCTTCCTTCCGTGCTTCCGTGCTTCCGTTCTTCCTTCCTTCCTTCCGTTCGTAACAAATTTGGTTTCCGATCGATAACTTCAGTAATGTTTGACGGATTTTCATAAAATTTGATATGAAGGTACATGGTATCAAAATACAGGCTAAGTTCGATTTCGGAGTATGTAGGTCAAAGGTCAAAGGTCATAGCTCATTAAATATGCAAAAATACACATCTGGTTTCCGATGATAACTTTAGTAATATTTGACGGATTTTCATAAAATTTGATATGAAGGTACATGGTATCAAAACACAGCCTAAGTTCAATTTCAGTATGTAGGTCAAAGGTCATAGCTCATTAAATATGCGAATCTGGTTTCCGATCAATAATTTTTGTAATGTTTGACGGATTTTAATGAAATTTTATATGAAGGTACATGGAATCAAAACACAGCCTAAGTTTGAGTTCGGAGTATGTAGGTCAAAGGTCATAGCTCATTAAATATGCGAATCTGGTTTCCGTTCGATAACTTTAATAATGTTTGACGGATTTTAATGAAATTTGATATGAAGGTACATGGTATCAAAACACAGCCTAAGTTTGATTTCCGAGTATGTAGGTCAAAGGTCATAGCTCATTAAATATGCAAAAACACCTAATTATATATGTGAAAACGTGGTTAACTTCCTTGCCTAGTAATATAATAGTATAGTCTAATGGAGGTAACTTGTTCTGACGTACATGTATATAGGCCAGCTAGTACCCTGCGAGGGGATGCTACGCTTTGCGTTGACTTTTCTACTTTTATTTACATCTACATACATTAATATGACATTTATTTTATTTACATTTACATACATTTATGTGAAAGTTATTTTTATTTATATTTATATGGGAGTGTGTGTATGCTGTAAGGGTTACAGGGTATGAACCAGAATGAATGAGGGCATGGTGTGTTAATGGAGGCATATTTAGTCTATTAAGAACTAGAACAAAAATTAACAGTGCGTTCAAGTATAGGATCTAACGCCCTTCTGGCTCTCAACATGCAATATTTGGTTTGATTGAAATAATTTGGTATGTGAGTGTATGTGTGCTGCAGGTGTTACGGGGTATGAGCTAGGATGAATGGTCTTTAGCAACCTTAATGAAGGCATATTTTCTTTGTAGAGAACCACAAGGGCATTGACTGTGTGTTTCAGTACATGGTTTAATACCCTTCTTCCTTTCAACATTTGATATTTAGTTCAAACTGATTTGGTATCGGAGTATATTTGTGCTGTAATTGTGAAAGGGTAATGTGTATGAATGTGGGCATCCCTTAAAGGTACTATGTCCCATTTGCAGGGCCAAAAAATGAAAAGGTTAAATTCCAACAGCATTAGAAAGACAATACTAATTTTAGAACTTCCCTAAAAAAAGGGGGGCTTGAAAATGTCTTTAAGTGGGAAAATAACGACTATTAGTTGTCGAATCGACTTAGGAGCTATAGAGCCAGTAAGTAATAGTCTGATTTTTTAGACCATTGTACCGAATGGTCATATATTTTATGCTGCACAAAGATTAAATCAGTTTAATTTTGGCCATTACAAGAAGTGGGTTATTGATGTAGACAAAAAAAAACAGTCAGTCACTCAATAGTGTCTGACAGTGAAGTCTATCAAGTAAACGGGTTTCCTTGCATAATTTGAATATTAGGACACTGCTAACGTTTAAATTTCACAGATAGGACAAACATGACATATTCATAATTCCTGCAAAGTTCTACAGAATTTGATGTTGGCTGCAAAAGGGACATAGTATCTTTAAAATATAAGTAGGCCCAGTACAATATTCATCAAGAGCTAGTAGAACAGCCATACATGTATCCCTTCATTGAGCCCCTAAATTATTGTTCTTCTAGGCATTTATTTTCTTCTTCAGAGGGCCATTTTTCATCTTTGCTATTGTTCAAATTTTGATTTACCGGTAATGGCATATTGAATTTAGTAATAAAATAGCCTTAACCATAAAATGTATACTTTAATTGCTTATACTACTAGGTTTGATAGATTTCTTGCCCTTGAAACACACACAAACACACACACACACACTATGCCGAGTCGTGATGACTATGCACGTACATGTAAGAGCCGATTTTCTTGTATGGGTTTGGGGAAGCTTGATGATTTGCTACAGCACGAACTCTCAACAAAACAGCACAGTTTATTCAGTACTCCCGGCCTCCTCACACAAAGATCCATTCAAATATTTTCCCTGGAAACTCCCGCATGTAATGAAGCTATTAGAGTCAATATGATGATAATTAAGGATTGTCACAAGGCGAGTTTTTCCGCTTTTTGTTTCACGCTCTCCCTCTCTCGTTCGTGTAATAATGGGGTCCTCCATTTGAGGGTTGTCAAATGCTGCCATGCTGTTTACCCTAGGGGTTTGTGAGAGAGTGGAGATTGAAGGAGCAAGAGAAAGGGAGAGAGAAAGAGAGAGAGAGAGAGAAAGATAGAGATAGAGAATAGGAGAGAGAAAATGAGAGGAAATATGAGAGAGGGAGAGAGAGAAAGACAGAGAGAGAGAGAGAGAATGAAATACACAGAGAGTGGGAGAAAGAGAGGGAGAGAGAGAGAGGGGGGAGAGAGAAAAAGAGAATAAAGAGTACCGGTAGCTTGTTTAATTACTTGGATTTACTCTGTGCACTGGGTAAACAGAGCATTGCCTAATGAGAAAACGTCAGTTTATATGGCAGGTACCAGGCTGAGCGTCATGTAAAGGAAAGTTGGTTTAGAGATTGGGAATATGGAACTTAAAAGTGGCGAATATGAAAGGTGCAAAGGTAAATATAGCGATTGGGAGAGGAGAACATGAATGACACAGAGACAAAAATAGCACCTCAATGAGTTAAGGAGAGAGATAAGCAGAAAGATTTTGGAAGGGATTTGGTACTATAGCGAAAGAGTAAAAGAAAGACATAAAATTGAGGATAGATGGGGTTAAAAAGAAAATGAAAGTGATAAAGAGAGGAAAGAAAGAAGAGAGAGAAAGATGGAGAAAAAGTCCTCATAGACTCACCTTAATTTGAATCAAAACCTCAGAAAGTAGTGAGATAGTTTTTCTCATCCAAAAAAGTTGTATTCTGATCGTGGCTTCAAAATAATTTTGTTAATGAATATTCCTATTCATGTATGTAAATTCTATGGTCATAAAGAGAAATTGGATCACTGACAAAAATCAATACAGGCTCCAACCAAGGAACAGCTTTGAACACATTTTAATAATTGCTACATTTCATTATTTCATATGTAAGAGAAGAAAGTTTTTAAAAAGCCATAAATAAACCATGCTGGTGGCATGTGGGAGGGATGAATGGAAAAATGAACAGAAGGAACAGTGTGTTAAGTCAAGGTATGAAAATCAACAGGTTCTATTCAGTGAGGGCAGCAGAGGAAACAGGGAAAGAGAGAGGTAGAAAGAGAGTGGAAGAGAGAGAGAGAGAATACGAGAGGGTCATAATATGTACTGGAGAATTGATGTAGTAGATATGAGACAAGGCTGCTGTATAACTTGAGACAGGCCATCGACTGCGGATTGACGTAATTGCACTCTGTCTTGTGGATTGACGTCATACTGCACTCCGCCAGTCACCAAAGGAACAAGTGGGAAGGGAGAATGAGAAAAAGAAAGAGAGAGATAGAGAGATAGAATGAGAGAAATAGATAAAACATGGATAAACAGAAGAAGAGAGTGAAAGTATGAAAGAGATAAGACATGAACTCACACCCGCTATGATGATCGTGCCTTCTCTGTATGTGCTCCTAAGCTCTGGAATAATCTCCCCATCTCTGTCCGTGAATCCCCAACTCTTGACACTTTTGAACGTAGACTTAAGACATACCTATTCAAAGTAATTCCCCATCTTCATACCTAATTTAAAACCACATGTCCTATCTTCTTGTAATTTATTCATTATCCAAAGTAAATAATTATTGCAGTTTCATTTATGTTATTTATTGTATTTTCATTTTCATTATCATGTTACTGTTAGTACACTGTTAGTTTAGTATGAACATTTCTTTCGTCTCAATTAAGCACAATGTTCATTTCACGTTTCTTGTTGATGCTTGTTACATATTTAGATTAAACGTAATTTTCATTTTCATTTGTAAAGCGCTTAGAAACTGTATTTGTATACCAGCGCAATATAAATTTTAGATATTATTATTATTATTATGAGAGAAAGAGAGAAAGATCAGGCTAAGAAAAAAGTTATCAAGATATTTTTAAATACACATTTAGACCTCTATACATGGAGATGTATGTTAGAGAGATAAGTTTGATGATAACCCCAAAAGATGCAAGTGATGGAGCTGGACTCTAGAGGGATAGATAGAGAGATAGAGAGAAAGAGGGCGAGATAGAGAAGAGAACTGAGGTATTGAGGTACAGTGAGGTAAAATATATGATAAGCTATATCGAACTTCATGTTGGGTTTTTTCCCCCACAAATTGTCTGCCGAGAGGGAAAAGGGCATTAACTCATATTAGACAGATTTAGCGACGCAACCTTCCTGTTGCCAAAGGTTATATATTTTTTACTGCATAGTCAATATCTACTTAAATGTTTTATTTCTTAAGAAGGAAGCCATTAGAGAAAGAGAAAGAGAGAGAGAGAGAGAGGGGGGTTAGAGAGATGTATCAATAGATAGAAATGTGCATGGTTATGTGAAAGAGATGGATGGAGAGAGGGTTTGAGAGAATAAATGTTTGGGAACTTAGAACCCTCATGTTTTCCAAAGATACTTGAACTTGGAAGTATGTTAATGCAAGTTCATGTAGATGTAAGATATATGAACACTGAAGAACAAGCATGGCAGACAGTGAGGGGTATATGATTGTGTAAAAACAGAGGTTTGATGATTAAATGGAGATACATAAGGAGGGAGTGAATGAGAGAAAGAGAGAACAAAAGAAAGAGAGAACAACAATACAGGTACCTTCATACTCATGTTTGTCCACTTATACTTGTGACAGATTTGTATTTTACACAGGTGCTAGAGCAGTGACTGTGTTAATTACAACTGAGGTACATGGACATACCAGTGGGGACAAATGAGAGAGAGAGAGAGAGAGAGAGAGAGTTAGCGATTTACACATAGAAAGGACCAGGTCAAAGTTGGGGAATAAAGGAAGATAAAGGAAGATTTAGAATGGAAAAAAAACATTATTAAAAAAAATATCAAACAATATGTTTTAAAAAGATGTAGGAATTTTATGAATTGGAATGGCTAGGAGCATGTATACAATTATATGTGAAAAATAAATACAATTAAAAGAAAGATAGCAAGACAGAAAGATGGTACTAATGAAGGAAAAACACAAGATACAATTCAAGAATGAGGGGAACGAGGGAGGTAGAGAGGTATGAATGTATACACTTACAAATAAAAAGAGAAGAGTCCAAGGAAGTTGATGAGAGAAAGAAATGGAGGGAGAGTAAGAGAAAGAGAAAAAGAGATAGTGTGTGTGGGTGTGTGTGTTGGGGTGTGTTTTGGGGAGGAGAAATTGAGGGATGGAGGAAGAGCAAGAGAGAGAGAGAAGAAGAGAAAAGGAGAGGAGGAGATAGAAAGGGTGAGATACTTGAACACGTAGGGAGATAGTAATAGATGAGATAAGTGTACAGTTGAGAGCATGTGGGAGGATGAGGATGTATATATAGATCACAATGAAGCTGTTATATATAGAGATGGACTTCATTCTAAAGTGGGAGATGCCTGTCTTGAGTGTGCCTGCCAGAGACGGAGCCCGTTCATCTTAAAGGGTAGAGGCATCTTCGTTTTTTAAATGGAGATATGAATGATAATAGAGACAGTGGTTGGTGTGGGAATGGGTATCACGGAATGTAGATGTAATGTAGAAATGCTACACCTTGTAGTGACAGAGTATGTTGTAATATAAATAGATGGAAAAGATAGATGGGGGAAATATGGCCAAATGCATGTTACCAAACAAACAGCTTGTACACTTCTCTCCTCCCCTCTCCCCATCTTCCCCTCTTCGCCTCTCACTCCCTCCCTCTTTCTCTCTCTCACAGAATTATGTATGTAACCAGATGTGTTTTCTGCTTATATCCGTATACCTGGGTCAAGAGAAGCAACTGAAAAGGAAATGCCTTGTCCAAGAACAGGATTCAAATGCACAATGTATTGATTGAAAATCAAGTGAATTAATCAACTAAGTTCAGCAACCCCCTCTACTGCTTTTCTTCCCTGCTCCACATCTAATAATTAATGCATTTCTCTCCTCGTCAGTTTAATTCATGTCTCAGACACCAGCGTAATCCAAAGTTAAATTTTACCAACAAAGTGTCTAGCTATCAGACAGCTGGTGTTGTACATCATCATCAACTTGTTTGCACAGTTTGATAAAAAACGCAAGAATACTCCAAGAAGCTCATCATCACTCAGCTGTTGTAAGCCTAATGCAGACATTAATCTGTCTGTTTAGAAGCAGAAGGATGTTGAGTCTGTGTTAAAGTAGATGAGTTAACACCATTCTGGCTTCAAACAGATGAATAGTGTGAGTGCAAAAAAGACTTAGGTATTATTTTGACAAGAAATGAACCTACATTATCTTACTCCAAAAAATTGTTACTAGTTGTACAAACCAATGTATGCACATAGACTATACCACTACAGATATGTAGATCCAGCAATGAAGTGAAGGATACTGATGACTAATGCATTATCCGTTATCCTTTTATAAACCTGGATAGAGAAAGGCAATATGTATGAAATGCTTTGCATAAAAAAGGAGTGCAGTATCAACATACGAACCCATGACTTTGTAAAAGAAGTGATGAATTGATAAATGTTGCATTATCCAGTACCCATTTATAGACCTGGGTAGAGAGAGAGAGGCAAGGCGTTTGAAATACCTTGCTAAAAAACAGGATTGCAGCAAACCTATCATTCATCACGTCTTAGGGCAACAACCCACCTATTGACCTTTATGAAAATGTCACCATCTTTCCCAAACTTGTTGCTCCCCATGACAGCGTGTCCGAGCTCTTCTCAAAGACATCCCGTTTCATGGCTGCTCTATCTCTAAGTAGATCGTGACTAAACATGCCATCCAACCGTTATGAGTCGGTGCACCTCGAAAAGTCAGAATGCATGTTGCATTCATTATTGGTCATGTTACAATCTTGAACAACTCGGGGTAGGAACTGATCTCGGGCTCCGGTGATAGAACTACATTTCAAGAGAAACCTGTTGTATGCTATTCTGACAATTGTTTATCATGGCGTTGCTTGGTGGTCAAAATGTAAAGAAACTCACACAAAAATTGCTGGAAATCACACTTACTGCAACTTTTTGTTGCATGGCTTGAAATGCTGTTGGAACAGTTTTCTTGAGTTGTGCAAAACTTATCCTTTTTGTGTCATAAAAAACAAAAGTATTATACAATTACATTACTTGCTCTTTTGATCCCCTACTTTGTGTTATTTGAGATATTTGTTCTCTGTCACAATCATTTGAAAGTAAGAAACATTGCATTGATGCAAACCCTATCTTTTTGTGTCACTTATACTAGAAAAAGACACAATCATATTTTTGTCGCCTGCCATTGTCAATCTTTCTTTCCTTTGAGCTGTATTTAGTTCACAATGTTTGAAAAGTAACCTGTGAAATATTGCTAGATTTGTGCATACACCATCCTTGTCCTTATATTAGAATAATGAAATTGGTATTCTCTTTGAGCATTCACTTTCTTAATCCTTGGAAACTAATTCTTTAAATATTGCATTTTTGTGCAAATAGTTTCCTTTACCTTTAGAACAATAATAAGTGAACTTTCTCTTTGAGCATTCTCTTTCACAATCTGTGAAACATACTCTGCAGAACATTATTTTATTTGTACAAACACCACCATTCTGGTTACTTTGGAACAATGGCAACACATCCTCCGTGTCTATCTTAACAAGATTCCATATGCTGTGACGATGCAGCCTGCTATTTTGGGGCCTCCCTGTCTGTTCTCCTTGAAACTGTTTGTTCCCCTCACAACCTATCCTTTGTGACATCCATTTTGTATGAGGACTGGCAGAGGTATTAACCTGTCAAGCAAGACACACTCCTAAGCTTGTAATCTAGCTTGTGCTAATACTCACGTCACAGTGGGGAAATAAATTGTAAAGTAACATAAAAAGCTTAGCAAAAGTTGATAGTGAAAAAAAAAACATATCCACGACCTTGTTACATGAAAAGTTAAAATTAAAGGCTAATCCAATCTTTGTAACAAGTTCATTTATATGGAAGCAGAAAAATAAGTTCAGATTATGAATTAAGATGGCTTTTTAATATAATATAGATATTATAAAATAGATATTTGAAAGGAACTCAGTCAAACTGTCTTGACAATATGTATGGCTAGCTCACACCACTTTAATTTGTTAGGTTCATCCAGATTTTTCCACACACAGCTATACATGTATATCATTTTGGCCTTATTTGTTTTTTCTTCCTCTCTCTCTTATACTCCTCTTATACTTACTTTTATTTCTTCTTTCTATCCTTTATGTCTTACATTCTCCCTCTCCCTTTTCTCTCTTTCTCATTCTGTTTTCTCCACTGCATGCTTCTCTCTATCTTCCCTCTCTTCCATATTTCTTGTTTCTCTTTCTCTCCCTCCTCCTCCCCCTTCTCTCTCTCTCTCTCTCTCTCCCTCTCTCTCTCCCTCTCTCTCTGTTTACCTATCTCTCTCATATTGGTCTCCTATTTTCCCTTTATTCTTTGCTATTTTGCTATCTCCAAATCTCTTGCTTTATATCTGCCATCGTGATCACTTATTCTGTCTCTCTCAATTGCATACTAAATGCAAAGAACAAACAAGTAGTTTCTTTTCATACCCTCTGGCTCATCAATTCCAGATTCCCTTTCTCATGAATAATTTTTTAATGTCTGTGCATTTGAAAGCCTCCCATGCAGGAGAACTTGAAATGTCATTGAGATATTTTCAATTAGCAGGGATTTGCATTCGGTGATTGTTTCCTTATATACAGATAACATATGCATGGGTTTTCTCCCAAAGAAGTGATGAGCCATATGGGAATTAAGTGTTGCATTTTATTGTATTGGTGGGTTGTGTGTTTTGAAGAGTAGTAGACTGAAGATTTGAAGTGCAGGTGGGCCGAGAGCTGCAATAATAATGCTATCTTTGAAAAATGTAAATAGAATGTAAAGGTGAAGGGTGATTTTTGTTTGAGAGAAAATATGTTCAAATAATTCATCCTTGCCCTTTTCTTTTTCTCCTCCCTGTCACTCTCTTCCTTGCTTTCTCTCTCTCTCTCTCCCTCTTTCTCTCTTCATCTATTTTGCTATTATCTCTTTCTATACCTCAATTTATTTATTGTTTTGTTATATCTTTCTATCTCTCTCTTTATTCTTTCTTTATATTTCTCAACCCTTGGTCTCCTTTCCTTTTTTGGTCTCCTTTCCTTTTTCGGTCTCTCTCTATCCCTTTCCCTCTCTCTCTCTCTCTAACAGCATGTTTGTCTCTTTCCTGCCCCTCTCTTCCCCATCCCCCTCTCTATCTCTTTCTCTCTCTCTCTATTCCTTGATTTGTTTTTTCTTCTCTATCCTCCCCTGCCCATGCTTTTATATCTCTCTTTCCTTTTTCCCAGTCTTAACTATTTTTTTTATAACTTTTTCATTTGTACTGTCAAATTACCTTTTCTCCCTTTTCCCCTGCCTCTCTGCCTTTACATATCTCTCCCACTCTCTCTCTTTCTCTCATCCTCACTTTTCTACCTGTTGACTTACTTCATCCAATCCCAAGCCCTTGCTGTTTTCGAGACTTTTCTCTTTGTTAGTCATTTGCATTCATAATATTTTTCATTAAGCTTACAAGCTCCCCCAATATGCACATTCCTATTTTCTTGGTAATTGAAATACAGGACCCAATCTTTGATATAATCCTCCAGACATAATTACTGACTAATTTCTTCTAAGTTGGACTATAAAAAATACAGGAAAACGACCCAGTAATCTTATAAGAATACCAATTCGCTAGTCATTTGCCTTCATAATATTTTTAATTTAGCTTACAAGCTCCCACAGTATGCACATTCTTTTTTTCTTGGTAATTGAATTTCAGGACCCAATCTTTGGTATAATCCTCCAGACAAAACTACTGCCTAATTTCTTCTAAGTTGAACCATCAAAAATACAGGAAAACGACCCAGTAATCTTGAAGCAAAGGTCAGTTCAGTATGCATCTCGTTATTTTTCAAGCGAGTGCAGCAATTGATGTCCTTACATCAACCTTTTTTACAAGCTTGACATTTTCTTAAGGTGAGAAGTTGGGCGTATATATCATTGATTATTCTCCTGGCCGGCTTGATTGACTAGCCCTTTGAAGGTTGTAAAATTTGACTTGCATCCTTGGAGTAGTACCCATATATCTGTAATCATCTAAATGTAATTCTGAGGTCTGCTCACACCAGGATGCTCTACCACCTTTCAATGTGTCTATGCAACACTGCAAATTCAACTGTAATGTTGCTACATGAAGATGCTGTATGCATGTTTCTCTTCGGTGGTGCAGTGAGCAGGTCCAAATTAGACATGGGCCATATGTTAACCAATCTTCATAGAAGGAGAATGCATGGTGCCTCATAAGAATACCAAGTATTAGATAGTATGCCTGCTAACCCATGTGGCTTTAAACAAATTCTGTTAACCCCCTTGATGATATTGTCTGTTGTGAGCCAGAAGGGCATTAACTCAGTGTCAATGTCCTTCTGGCTCTTAGTGGATAAACTCATAAATTGTATGGTCACCCAGCAATAAGGCAGTAGCATCCGTGTATTGGTGATGTCAGAAACAGCTCTCTTGCTGGCAGCCATAGATTTTATGATATGGCAAACTTCACATCTTCCTTAGATCATAAGTATGATTGCAGCATATGAGGAGATGGTTTGAGATTAAATGCTTAATTTAGAGACGTGGAAAGAAATGAGATGAAAGCATAGAGAATCAGACAGACTAAGTGGCCCGTGTTCTGAAGTCAGGTTTACCTTTAAACCTGGGTTTAAATTTAGACTAGACTTAAACCCGGGTTTAACTAAACCTGGCTTTCAGAAACTGAAATGGAACTTAGACCTGAAGTCTGGCTTAATTAAACCCAAGTTTAAATTTAAACCTGGTTTTAATTAAGCCAGACTTCAGAATACGGGCCAGTGGGTGAAAGAGAAAGAGAAAGAGGGAAATGGTAGGAAAGAGAGGGGAAAGAGGGAGAGAGAGAGAGAGAGAGAGAGAGAGAAATTGACTAACAGCACTGATAAGAAAGATCAGATGGGGTCTTGGGACCTAAAAGGTTAAGACCCACTACTGTAGTGTATATGACCCCACCCTCACCTACCCTCACCTGTCCAATTCTTGTTACCGTATATGGAGCAGATGCTGTATCCAACCTGAAGGTCTGCTCCCGAAGGTCTGTCAATTCCTGTTCCAAAATGGCCTGATTCCTTGGCTTTTGAGTAATGCCGCCTGGTAAATCAGTGCCCTTGATGATCTAAATGGCTTTTCATCCGTCAATATAAACAAGATAGTCTACTTCAAGGTACAGCCTAGTCTGTTTGTGTGTGGACTGTCTTCTGTCACTTAGTGTCTGCTTACAGCCAGAAGGGATTAAATCATATTATTTAGCACAGATTTATTGTCCATGTGACTCTCGCCACTCGGCAGACATTGATTTGTTAGCATGGTCTCATTAGGGCCTGTATTTTGAAATATTTATTCAATGTACAGTTGATACATTGGATGGGTCTCTTGGTTCTTTGCTACATGAAAGATACCATTTAACAGAGTTGAAAGTCGTTGGTGTGTGGTTGAAAATACAGCATATATCTAGTCCGTGAGCTTGGGGTCTGTTTGGGGCGACAATGTGATAATAGATTCTGTCTTTCTTTCTGTCTTCATCTTCTCAAAAGATATTCCTGACCACTGCTTACTTAGATACATCTAGATGATACTTTAAGTCCATTGAGCTATCACATGTACACATGTCACTAAATCATCAGTTTGGAGCCATAAGGGCATAAAGCCATATCATTTTAAAAAGAGCTAATGCCTTTCTTTATATTTTTTACTCCAAGCAGATGAAATGTGTATTAATAATAGATCCCATGATCTTCATACTAGCATGGATGGATCAACCTACAAATTGCTTCCTCATTGGCTTGAGTGTAAACTCTTATGCATACCAAAACACCAAAAATGAACGCTATGTATTCTGAGAGCTAGAAGGTAGTTAACTCTTTGGTAAATAATATAGTTAATGACCTTCTTACTCTTTCCTTCAGCAAATGACTTTTTCATTTTTAGGATTGACCACACTGACAGTATAGATGATGTAAACAAATTTTAGTCATATGCAATATTAGCGAAGTCTTGGGTATGGGACTCTATTCGGAGTGACCTGTATAAACATTAGGAGTGCTCGTCCACATACGAATATGGTATCGTCAAGTGTCAGTGAAAAATGGAAATATTTATGGAGTGTTCAACAGTGGGGCAAGTTTGTTGCTAGCCGGAGGCATTCTTGTACCGCAAGTGCTCAATATTGATATATCTATATTTTTCCCTCACCGCAATGTGGATTTCTACATCCGTGCTGGGCGCCATCTCTCCCTTGGGTATAGAGTGGCAAATGGAGATTAATGTTCAAGTGTTTAAGTATCATTGGGAACCACAAATGTTTGTGAGGGTGTTACACAGTAAGACATTTCAAGTTTTCAGCTAGAACTCTTTTGTGAGATGAGATTCGTGTATTTGCTCCCGCAAGTTAGATTCAGTGCTCTCAGTCCTATATAATAATAATAATGGTGGCTTCTTATATATATATATCAAATATCAAAGCCATATACAGGTGTAAATGTCTTGGTCCTGATCCAGTATTGTAAAACAAAAATGGTTTTTAATCATAAGAAAGTATCTATGGTCCACCTCAACCATATAAATGGTTGCAAAATATAAGGGTGCAATGTACATAGCATAGATTCCAGCATCTTGTTTAACCTTTGCCAGAAACTTTAAACATCTTTCCTAGTTTCCATTTCTGCCCTGGGTATGAAGAGGCATATGTAGATTGATGACTTGATGGGAATGAAACCACAGTATCCTCATAGGTGCTGGAGATGAGAAGAAGCTATTGTTACTGTTTAGTGATATATGCCATCAATAGAAAGAACATTATACTTACATCCAGTCAAGAAAGTTCACCCTTCCATAATATTTATTTTAGTAGGGTTAAGGCGAGACAAATATGAATTGTGCTTAACGTAAGATAAACTATCACATTTATATCCACACCATCTTCTTCTTTGTCTCATTTTTCCCTCTTCTCTGTCTCTCTGTCTCTCTCTCTCTCTCTCTCTCTCTCTCTTCTCTCTGTTTTCTCTCTTTTTTCTTCTCTCTCTATCTTTCTCTCTCTCTTTCTCTCTATCATGCTCTCACTCCTTCCTTGCTCTCCCCCTCTCTTTCTCTTTCTCTCTATCTCCTCTCTCTCTCCCTCTCTCTCTCTCTCTCTCTCTCTCTCTCCCCCTCTCTCTCTCTCTCTCTCTCTCTCTTCCCCCCTCTCTCTCTTTCCTGCTCCTCTCTCTTTATCCATATTTCTTTCTAACTACCTTCCCCCTTCAGGCCAGAATGGTGCTCTATCTCCTCTCTTCATTGGATGCAGACCACAAATAAACACTCTTAATGGGAGACACTGTTTATAGAGAGGGTAACCAGTCTGAGCAAGCTAAATTCAGACACATAGAAAATCATAACAAGATCTTTGCCTAAGCTCTTCTGGGTAGAGCTAATGTCAATAGTGGATGGTTTATCATCATGATCAAATGTTGTGTGATTAAACAGTGCTAGCACGATACAGATGAAAATGAAATATTTGAACATTCTGATGGAGGATTTCTGTGAGTGCATAGGCAGTGACATATGTTATAAGTATTGCATTTTGAATGGGCTTTTGTATGTGTGTGATGAGTTTGTTTTAATAACTGAAGAACGAAGAAAGACATTGGTTTAATGCTTTATATGATATAATAATGCTATTAGTGATCTGTAATAATATTAATTATCTATTTAATCATTATGATTGAATATTTACATTGGAGCCATGAAAAATGTATTGTACTTATGAAATGAAGACACACTTTCAGAAATGACAGAGAAAAAGTTTTAAAAAATTGAATGCAGGATTAAATAAAATCTCATTTTACAGATAAAGGAATGTCAAAACTAAGCGCATAGGGTTAAGAGGAGCTGATGCAAATAGCTCGTGCAAATAGCTCGTGGCCAGCGCGCATCATAGTCATATCTTCATGATTAAGAGAACATCAGGGTATCAGTTATTGGATCTGCAATACAGAATTCATACAAAATTATTTCTATTTGCAACAGGTTTTAAATATCATATGATTTATGATGATTATCATATATAACTCGCATCATAAACTGTATGATGGATTGCATTTGTAACAGAATAAGCTACCAATGGCATACCTAGAACTTGATGAATGGGGGAGGGGATGAAATATTCTTTGGCTGTATGTCCTGCAGGGCCCAGTGGGAGATTTCTTCCCCTGTTTTTTTCCATTTTTCTGAAAATTCAGGTATTCTCCTCTTATAAGAGGCATAGTTTAAACGCAATACCACTAAAAATATCCTCATGTTTTATCTTTTCTACACCTATAAATGGGGGGGGGGGCATAAGGATACTCCAGTACATCCTGCACCGGATACGCCTCTAAATTCAGACACAAACCTTCAATATAACCAATACCCTCTTGACATCTAGTTTAAACTGTTCCTTTCTAGGTATCTGAAAATGCCCTGCCCAGTGTAGACTATGCAAACAGCTCTAGCATGAGGTCTTATTTTTCCACTCATATTCTATTTTTAGCTATCTTGATCGAGGAGCTTTCCAAAGAAGTACTACCAACGATGCATCCAGAGGGTCTTAGTAGGCAAAAATATGCAAAAAGAGTTGATTCTTGCTCCGAAATTGATGTTTTATTCAACACTGTGGTTCGAAATGTGAAATTGTGACTTTGTATCTGGGGAGAAGTGTGAATTCAGAATCATGGAGCTAGGTTGCTTGTTGAGGGATTTCACTGTGTGTTGTGTTCATGTGTTTCTACAAAGAGTTGGCATAGCATTTATATGCATGCTTAGCTAGATTTGATTGTTTCCCCTTTTCACCCTTAACCTCCTGCTATCCTACACCCCTCTCCCATCCACAACAACGTAATAATGTGTGAGTGATGTCATGTTTTATGTTTTTCATCTTCACCATCCTATTTAACCCAAATCTTACTACCCAACCTCCCCTCTCTCTCTCCCTCTGTCTGTCACTCTCTCTCTCTCTCTCTGTCACTCTCTCCCTCTCTCTCTCCCTCTCTCTCTCTCCCTCTGTCACTCTCTCTCCTTCTCTCTCTCCCTCCCTCTGTCACTCTCTCTCTCTGTCACTCTCTCTCCCTCTCTAATCTTGCTAACTAAACCAGATTGTGAGATTATCATTATTTAAAATAAAACAGAATATATGATATTAATCAAAATCAAGACCTTAACAGGACTTTACTTAGCAACTCCTGTAAAAATCCAAGTCAGGATTATCAAAGAGCAACAGGTGTGACTACTATGAAAGTGGATAAAACAATTTATTTATTATCCCCTCTCTAATTCAACCACTAGCCCCCCATTAATGTAAGAATGTGTGAGTGATGTTGTAACAGGTCCAGGCCATCACTTCTGTTTCCCCTTTTTTACCATCATCTCTCTATCTTTCATACCCCATTCATCATCCCTCTATTCACCTCTCTCTTTCTACCACTCCCCCTTCACCCCTTCTCTTCACCCCTCTTCACACCTCTTTACCCCCTCTTTACCTACCAATCCCCCCTTCCTCCCAATTCATTTTATAATGCATGAGTGATTAAACTAAACCATGCCATACCAGGTAAAGAAATGTACCATGACCAATATGATAGCATATCAGCATTCATCCATGACCAGATTAATTGGGGGACAGTGGAGAGGATATGAAGAGTATCCCCTAATCACATCTTTACTTTAGGATAGCTGTAGAATACAATTAAAGGCAATTAAAGGTATTAAAGGCATTTAATCACCTCACCAGGGATGGATACAGGATTTTGTAAATGGGGGTATATTCCCCAAATCTCTGACAAGCAAACATAAAAGGGAGATCAACACCCCTGTGGCCCCGGATGCAGTGGGTCAGCCTATAAGTCTGACAAGCAAAATATGTATATATATATATATATTATCAATCATAAAAAGGTGGTCCAATACTCAAAATCTCTGACAACAAACAAAGGGGAGGGGGTCAACACCCATGTGATCCCTACCCTAGATCCTTTCCTGCTGACTCTGTAAGATGATACCCTCTAGGATACCCTCATGTTGAATGGTTCTTAAAGGACCCTAAAGCTTCCTTGAGAATCATAGTTTCTGCCCATTTGAAGGCATCTACAGTACTTGTGTACCGGGTATTCATATCATATACCTTCACATACATTATGCATCATTGATTATCCAATTAAAGTATCCATACCATAAATTAGATGCAATGAAGATGAATGTTACAACTGATTCTGACTGATATTGATCCATTCCTTGCATTATCTGGATCCAATGAAAATTTGAAATACACCAGGAGTGAGACGAAGCCTGATGATGCAGAATCTAATCTTATCTGTTCAACATTGCACTCAGGTGGCACTTTCCATCTAGCGGTTGTATCGAGAGGTTATTCTTGGCAATTTTTATATCTGTCTGACTTTCATTGATTTAATATTAAAGATATTCATCAAGAATTAATTTTTCAAATCTTTGAATCTGAAAGGAAAAAAACCTGTCAATTATAACTACTCTTTCATGAGCTTGCTAATGTTGCAATGCCATTTAGTTTCTACTCTAGGAAGCAGTGGTATCAACAGGTTTAAATGTCATTTTAAGGTTGACGACCGACCGGGAGTGACTAATACCTTCAAGAATATTACCACCTTTTCGAAATTCTTGCCAAGATGGATTGTACATTTTAATCAGGGAAAAGGCATACTCTGAGGGCCTCCCCTTGAAATACAGGACTGTATAAATCCCTGATATTAATATGGAATAATGGATTGTTTTATTGATCTATTATTGAATAAATTCTTCTAGGGTTTAAGAAATAATCCTTTGTTCTTCAGCGAGATTATGTATGAGTTTCCAAATTGATGGATTTTTATGTCAGTAGTACGTAGCAAATAGTTGTTGAGGGAGTTGTTAAAATTGTAATGTCATGAATCAAACTAGTACCTCCCCCTTCTTTTTTCCCTTACTCCCTCTCTCTCCCATACTCCATCTATCTCTTTTACTCTCTCTCTCTCTCTCTCTCTCTCTCTTGCTCTCTCTCTCTCTGTATCTGTCTATTTATTTCTCTGTTTCTTTCTCTCCCCACCCCTCTCTCTACATTTCTCTGTTTTGTTTTCTTTGTGTGTGTGTTCGTGTGTTTGTGTGTGCGTGTGTGTGTGTGTATCTCTCTCTCTCTCCTTTACTCTCCGTCTCCTTTACTCTCTCAACATCCTTCTGTATCATGTGACCTGCTCAGAACCAAAAGGGCTTTAACTCATACTTTTACATTAAGTTAACACTTTCTTTTTCTCAGCAGGGGCTGTATTCCTGCTCCTTTATATCACTGTCTCTCTGTATTTGTCTTTCACAATAAAAAAAAAGAATACAAAAAGGAATACTTATCCAGGGACAAATATTGTGCAGTCACGTATTAATGAAGTGATAAATATTCATGAAGCATTGAACAGCAGGAGTATAATTAAAGGTGTTATACTGTTGAACCTCAGCTTTTTTCTTTATTTCTTATGGTCATGTGGATCTAACATTTTCTCTAGGTCCCTCTTACAATATTTACGCTATAGTATTTCAATGGTTGCAAAATCATTTCTAAATTAGGACATTGTAGATTGAATCTAAAACCAAAACCAAGTTGTTGATAAGAGTGGAAGTTTCTAATGATGCCTGTCTTCATAAGCTTGAGTTTGCCAAATAACCCGCTATTTTCAGACTCTGGATATTATCCCGAAGCTCGAAATTGCGTCTCCACCAAACCGATACGCTCATCACAAACTAGCTCGGACAGGGGCAAATTAGCCCGCTATTTCCCAAAATAGTGGGATATTTTGGAAACAAGACCCAGATTTCTTGGGATATTTTCTCGACCAAATATCCCGCTAATTGCAACTGCGGGCTGATGAAGATGCTTAGCTGGATGATTTGCGATCGGGATAGTTAAAATAGCGGGATATTTGGCAAACTCGAGCTGATGAAGACAGGCCTATAGAGGAAAAGAGACTTCAACAGATAACAAAGTTGATATATTTGATATCTGTTTATGAACTTGCTAACTTCACCTCAGTGAAATAAGAAAGTGCTTTGGTATGAGGTAGGGCAGTTCATGTATGGGTGATTTGGGCAATAACTTCAGAAATGTTTGAAGCCAAAACTTGATTTGAGTGTGAATGTCAAATAACTCCATAGAAATTCAAGCAGTGGAGAGCAAATGCTCATTATTGTCAAGGGTTACCCAGAACAGGAAAGCTCTTTGAAGTACTTCCTTCCTGACCAGGAAATTACTACAGATTCCAAGTGTCTTGATATCATTTTGTCAAGGATTTGTGTTTTTTCCTGAAGTCAAGTTCAAATATAGGACAATCTTATCCTGGGGACCAAAACCTTTTTGATTTACACAAGACCATAATTATTAAAATTTTGTCTCAAATTCACTCTGTATGTGCGAGTAAAAATGTGTGAAATATGCAGAAAAAAAGTCTTTATTTCAGGTTCATTGAATGAACTTTGCAAATGCAAGATGTTTAGGTTTCAGGTTTTCACATTTAATTAGCCAACTTTTCAAAGAATACAATGCCTAATTTGTGTCCCAAAACCAATTGTAAGTAACAAGAAATTAGTTGAAAATGCAGACAAAGGGTCATTATTTTTTTAGGTTCATTGAGCCAAATTTGCAGAGGCAGGATATTTACGTGAATCCTGTACACGTGACTCCTGTAACTGTGTATTGTGTCATTAATGAACCCAAGTTAGCCTTAGAACTGTCTCTTGATGCTTCAGTGTGTCCAGCAGCTTGAAGAGGCCAATGCTGTTGTGAAAATAGTTGCATAAAAATCGCTAAGGAAGCAACTTATTTTTTAAAAATGATTCCCGGCTGTGACCTAGCTGCATGTTTTTTTTTATAGAAAGATTTTGTTTTAGAAAGGGTCTGAAAATGAGCCTTTATGTTCGTTATGTTTCTATTTGTGTTTATAAACACATTTCTACCTAAAACTGCAATGTGTTCCAGTCCATTAACCCTTGATGTACCAAGTTTGCGTAGGTTGATACAGGTGCCATTTTTAATGTTTAGCACAGACATTAGATGGTAATTAATGATACCATTGTGTATCATTTAAGCTTCAAGTAATGATCCTTTCCAGTCATGATTAGCCATACATCACTTTTATATCACCTTTTTCATAGTATACACAGGAACCCAAACCTGATGTCTTTGCCAAAACTGATCTTTTAGAAATAAATGTGACTTAGCTGGAGGGGTTTTCTGTATATAACTTCTTTTTTTAAAGGATCTAAACATGAGCCTTTGTGTTTCATTTTGTTTCTTTATGCGTTTACAAACACATTTCAACCTAAAACTGCAACATGTTGAAGATGGATTGAAGATTGACACAGACGTTAGACAATAATTAATTATACCATTGTTTATCATTAAAGCTGCAAGTAATGATCCTTTTCCAGTCATAATTAGCCATAAACCACTTTTATATCACCTTT
This sequence comes from Mesocentrotus franciscanus, assembly GCA_037976565.1. NCBI lineage: Eukaryota > Metazoa > Echinodermata > Echinoidea > Camarodonta > Strongylocentrotidae > Mesocentrotus > Mesocentrotus franciscanus. The sequence continues at coordinate 18,352,193 of CP137673.1, forward strand.
TCTAAGTAGCTGACTGATCTTTTCTTTAGGGCAAAAACAGACATTTTTGATTTTTTAGTACAGAGCCAATAGGAGGGGACCTCGCAGGATACGTCTCAGAGTTGCTAATTGGCGTTTGATTGACCGCACATTTAAAGATTCATGACTTTCTTATTTTTAATCAGATTTTGCTCAAACTCTCACTGACCTGCTCAACATCCCTCTATTCAGAGGGAGGGAGTGACAGAGGGAGAGAGAGAGAGGGAGAGAGAGAGGGAGAGAGTGACGGAGAGAGAGAGAGAGAGAGTGACAGAGAGAGAGAGAGAGAGACAGACAGAGAGAGAGAGAGGGGAGGTTGGGTAGTAAGTAATGCAATTTGTTTGTTCGGTCTGGAACCCATTTCACAAAGCCTTTTTTCAATGACAAATTACAAAAATCAGTGACAAATCTGTTGATAACCAATCAGAAGCAAGGATTTCAGTAGCTTATAACAAAAACTGTCATTGGTCACTGATGACAAGTTTTGTGAAACACCCCCCTGGTGTCGGTCTTGTTGGTGTGACTGATGTATAAACCTATGGGAATGGAAGAATTCAGTATAATGCGGGTTAACATTGTGTGGGGTCAACCCTTCATCCAAAAGTTGCTAGAAAGTTTCACATGTACATGTTTGTATTGAACAGAATCTGTCTCACAGATAATATGTATTCATTTCTGTAATCTTATGTATTCCTTTACCCTCTCTCTCTCTACAGTTGAGGAAGCCAAGAACCTAATTCCAATGGACCCCAACGGTCTGTCAGATCCCTTTGTGAAGCTCAAACTCATTCCTGATCAGAAGAGAGAGACTAAGAAGAAGACTAAGACCATCAAGGGAAACCTAAACCCAACCTGGGGAGAATGTTTTGAGTTGTAAGTCAATTTTAACCTTTTATCTGTAGGACCAATTAGGGGCGTTCACACCTACAGAAAAAAAATCGAGATTTAAAAATTGATTTTTGCATTGCGATCCAAAAATCTTCTTCTTTTTTTTGCATGTGTGGACAAAAATCTTCGCGATTCGCATCACGATCCAATTAGCAGTAAGTCTTGCAATTTTTCAGAATAATCGCGATACATGTAGTTTGCCGGGCGCTGTGTGTGTGAATGGTATTGAGAATCAATTTTATTTAATCCCAGAATTTCAAGCGCGCATACATCGTCGAGATTCACGCATATGCGCAGTTCGGACGTTCTTGCCGTCGAGCGAGAATTCTCTGTGTGTGAATGGTCGCCCCCAAAAAATCAATCTTTGCATCGCGATCCAAATCGCACTAAATTGACATGTGTGAATGGTTGCACACAAATATCGATCTTTGCATCGCAATCCAAATCGCAGTAATGGTTATGTGGGAACGGGCCTATAGTTTTAGAGTGATATAGATAATTAAGGGCACCATTCTTTTTCAGCACAATAGACAATAACCTTGTGGTCTTGATAGGTATTTCTTCCAGGCATTTACCTGGAACTCTTATTACTTTATTTATTTACCAAGATTATTGAGTTCACAGTAGATCTTCTAACCATATGTAGCCAGGTCTTTTTGTAATTTGGGTGGTGCCTTCAAGTTAAAGTTGAGTTCTTGTCATGTGATGGTATTGTAAAAGATAATGGCAGTAGTTCATAAAGGTTGGTTACTATGTAGCACATGAGAATTAAGGTATACTGTGAGGTTTTGGGATCATCAAACTTGATAGAAAATTGGCTCAGCCTTGCTGAAAGTCACACGCACTGTACACATATATGTGTATGAGGGACTATACAAATGTGTGGCATGAAAGTGTGCATGATACCAAGACTTGAGCTACTTATTGTCTCATTTTGAATATGAGGGCATTTAGGTGCCATCTTTTTAGGGGAATTTGTTTTCTATATTCTTCCATACTAAAATTTTGTTTAAATGTAAAAGCTCGCCAATTATTTGTCACCTAACCCCGAACTCACCCATCTCAACAAGTATTTTGAACGCTGTTGAACTTACCCATTACCTGTGTGTAATTGTGCATAACGAATTCATAGTTTACACTCAATCAATTTTACGATAAGGGGGTGATTCTTATTTGTTTCTACATTGCTCAGTCAATTTGCAATGCAAACATATAAAATGTATTTTAGTGAGTATATGGGGGACCTTTCCATATATTCTACCTGCCTTTTCATTATTTTTCTTTTTTTTAATCAACACATTATTTAATGATTAAAGCATCATTCTTTGTTATAAAGCATCAATCTTTCACATTAGTAACTTTAGAAGGAAGCAAGAATAGAATTCATGTCTCCTCTTTCTCTGCCTCCTCGTTCTGTTTTTTTTTTTTCCATTTCTAATTTGGGTCATGCTTTATATTCCACACCACCTTTCTCTCTGGCAAGAATATTGAAGGGTCATTATGCAAATGATGTAGGGTGACCCAAGGGTTGTATAAAAGGCAATCAAGCCCCCTGCCTGCTATACAGATGAGCAACTCTCAAGGCAATTTACGCTGTCCACGTCCAAGATTTTTCCGGGGACTGTTGCATGATCGAATCCATCATCGTTAGTCAGATCCCCAGTGGGCAGAATAGGATAACTATCCATAATGAAGTAATCCATTGTATTTTAAAATCAGTGTGTGTTGCCAATTTGGTCCCTTTTAAAGTTATGCGATTTTAGCTACACATAACAAAGTAATCGAGAGTATTCCTTATCAGTTGGTGTAAGCAACATCTTTGTTCTGGTTAAAGGCATTGTTTAACAATGCCAAATCTGAGATGCATGGCCCTACTTGTTATCAGCGTCTGTGATATGGTGTAATATTGAAGCAATTATACGTTCCCTATTTTCTAAATGTTTAAGATCTCGTAGAAAAGAACAAAATAGTGGAATAATGTTTTGCATTTTGCAGGTAAATATAGAATATTTTGCATGGTCGTGAGAAAAAAAAATATTCGTCTGTGAACAAAACATTACATTTTTCCCCCTTTTAACCATGAAAATATGTCATTCCAAAGAAATCATACTTTTTCACAATTTAGAAATAAATGAACTAACCTCTGTTCATGATTGTCACAAAAAGTACACATTGAAGAAGTACTTACATATAAAGAGATCTTTGTGTTGCAATTTTTCTATGAATAGGTTTGAATTGGATATTTCTCATTTTTGATGACCTATATAGTAACGTAAAAACAGAATTTCCAAAATTAGTGAATCGTTTAAATTATTTTGTAAATCACTTTGCCATTTATCTTGTTGATTTGTTTCTGATATATTTACTGGACAAAAATTAAAGAAAATATTGTATCAAAATGTTGATATCATTTTAAAAGTTTACAGAAATTGTTCAATAAAGTATCAATGCAATTTAGGGAAGAACCTTCTTTTTCAAAATACCCATGTTTCAGAATATTTTCCTAATATGAATAGTCAGTTGAATAATCTTAGCCTTTGCTATATCTATTCCACAACAAGTGCAATGTGGCACAGGGAGATTATTTATGTGGCATGTATAGAATGAATTCTATATAAAGGTGAATGACATAATAATTAAAAAAATAATAATAACAACATTTATAATGCGCACATATCCACCCCAAAGGATGCTCTAGGCGCCTTCACAAATTTTGGAAATTATTACCCCGGCTTTAGCTGTGCTGCCATTACGGCGCTCTAGCATTTCAAGGAATTAATTCCTGCCAGGTGCCCATTTACATCACCTGGGTCGAGTGTGGCAAATGTAGATCAATGTCTTGCCAAAGGATATTAGTGCCCTTCTTGCTCTCAGCAGATGATTTGTGCCTTTTTCTGACCAATGGTCAGTAATTACTCTTAAGTGACCAGCCCCATTTCATAAAACTTGTCATCAATAACGATGCTAAATTTCTATGACAAATTTGCTCTCAGCCAATCAAATGTCACGATTTCAGTAGCTTATAAAAGTCATTGTAACCTGGTATTAATAACAAGTTTTATGAAACAGAGCCCAGATCTTTGAAGACTGTCTGGATGGTTGAATTTCTGTCATCCATTTGACCCATTATCAATTTGACCTGTTCTCAGCTAACACCTACATGAAATACAATTTTGATTAACACACGAAGGTGCATTGTAGTGAAAAAGAATAGGGCAAAAGGCAATCTGACTACAGAAATCATAAGAACTTTTACGACTCCAAGAAGCCGCATTCTATTATCAAATTATACATAGTAAGCATTAGGAAGATATCGATAAAAGAATTATTGAAGAAGAAAAAAATGGATTCACTGTCAACGTAAGACAGGTCGCCTCAACCTGATCTACATAAAACATCATTGCACAAGAAAAGACAGCAAGTTTCCTGCCGATACACAGATTAATAATAATACATTATCCTTCTTATGATCTGCTGTCTACTTTCAAACCTCAGTTCAAGACATGCCTATTCAAAACTGCATACAAGTAGTAGGTCTATGGTACAACTAGTATCCATCAGTCCATTCTTTCCCAAGTAAATCATAAACTACGTATACAGTATTTCTAGTCACCAGCCCCTTTGAATCTGCAACTGCACATATGTATTGGCACTCTACGAATAGGATTGGATAGGATATGATGTACCTCACCATGTGTATATTGCCTTATCCCATATAAACAATAGTGTACTTGATACAACAAACTTCTTGATTACCTTTCTTCTGCAGTAACTTGGAAGAGGCGGACAGGAACCGCAGGCTTCGTTGAGGTATGGGACTGGGACCGCGCCACCATAACGACTTCATGGGTGCCCTCTCCTTTGGCATCTCCGAGCTGATGAAGTGCGGTGTCGACGGCTGGTTCAAGCTCCTCGGCCAGGAAGAAGGCGAATACTACAATGTGCCGGCAATCGCGGAGACGGAATCTATCGAAGAGCTCACCTCTAATATAAAGGTAGGTCCATATTGTGGTTAAACCTCTGTATTCTATGGGAGGTGTAAGATTGTAGAGGTTTCAGATGCTTGGTCACCAACATCAGACTCTGACAAGGCATTCAGAGATGATCAAGAAGAATTTGAAGGTCCCATCTCTCCAAGGAACCTGTAAAGCCACATTTATACATAACATGGTAAACTATCTTTAGAAACTAAATTCAACATCAGCATTTTCATGTAAAAATGATCAGCAGAGTAAGGATTCAAAAGAAGGAGCTGCACACATAAGGCCTTGATGCATGATGACTCATCTGTATGCTATAAGATAGAGAAAATGAAGTGCTCTACAATCTACAGTACAGTCAAACCACCAAGCTGACACTAGGTCGACTCCAAACCAACCGAATCTTGACCTTAGGGGTTGTGTCATTATTTTGTGTTCGGTCTGCTGTCGGTCTGGACACCGTTTCACAAAACCGTCCTAAGTACAAGTTCTCTGACATCTTATTGAATCGTGTGTTGATTGTAACATACATGTTTCAATGGGATGTCAATGAACTTGCACTTACGGCGGTTTTGTGAAACGATGCCCAGGTGCCAGTCCTGTCTATGTGACTAGGATATATTAGTGATTTTATTTTGCTGTGGTGGGTTTTTTGTAGGGGTGTTTTGCCGTGGTATGTGGGAGCGAGGCCTATTAAAGAGGAAACATGTATGTAGCCAATGGGACTAAAACTAAAGGTATCCTGCTGTCATATTGGACATTTCATGGACCATTTTGAAAAAAATTAAACTTTAATTATCCTAATAGGATAAAGGACCAATAGCTGGTAAAATATTAATTAATGATTAGATCAATTCATATATTGCAGCCACTGTGTAAATATACTCTGCTGCATTGTGATGAAAACAAAACTCCTAACAGTGCTATTTTATAGCACACAATAAAAAAATTACAAAAAACTATTCAAAAACTTCTGAAAACAAGGACACCTTCAACAAAACTTTGAAGACAGCAACAGATGAGGCTTTTTTTGTGTCTTAGTGTAAGTTTATTCCAAAGCTTTGGAGCGGTACAACTGAAAGCGCAATCTCCAAGAGTTGCTTTTGTTTTTGTGTGAGATACCTTCAGAAGCAGCTTGTCCTGTAAACTTCCTAAGTTATGTGAATATGGATGTGAATTAAAGATAATAATTCAGACAAATAATGTGGGGCTTGACCATTCAAGTTATATAAATAATTTGTGTACAGCTAGAATGTATAAAAGCAACCACAAAAAATACTTTTCCTAGCTTCTTTAGGGCTAAGAAATAAGGAGTATAAAGAATAACACCCCAAAAAACATGCACATGCAAGCCCTATATTTAGCAAGTGCATACAGATGTGTTGAATAGTCTAATCACAAGTTGCTCTTATGTTAATTGAGAGTGTATTCTAACTTGCAAAATCTCTTTACAGAATTAATATTTGAAGCCCTTGTTTTTAATAAGTATTACGACATTGAATTCTCACATATGAAACAAATTGTTTTCTTTGGTGATTAGTACACTTTAAAAAAAGCTTATGTCTGACCTGTTGATAGTAACCACCTGTTGAAAATAGAATTAAAAGGTGATCAGAAAACCTCTAAAAATCAGTGATATTATCTTTAAATCCATTGAAAGCAGGAAGCCATTACCCTCTTTTCTAACAAACAGTGAGCCGCATTGAAATACAGTTTTAACTAGAGCTGTAGAGTTGCTTGTTGTTGCAGTTTCCATGCCAGTCATGTTCTTCATACATGTAGTGTTTTTAAATTGCTAATTTTCATTATTTTATGCATATTGTCTGTTGGCAAGACATTAATCTACATTTGCCACACACGACCCAGGTTTAGTAAGTGGGCACCGGGTAGGATTGATTCATTGAATGCACTGAGCACTACGGTTGCCAGAGCTAAAGCCGGGGTGATAATATCTAAAGTTGTTTGGAGGTTCATAGAAATGTTATATCATAATGTGATATGTGCTATACAAGAACGGCATATGTTTTTATCATTATATTATACAGCTAGATTAACAATGAATGTCTCTTAGAGATGTCATTTTTTTCCTGCAATATTGAAGATCTTCTATAACTTTTTTTAAATGAAACCTGCGGCATGTGATGAAATGTGGCAGTCATCCCTCAGGATTATCTTTTATGAAGAGAATAGAGTCAGACTAGAGTCTGCAGTCATTGTTGAAGAATCACCAATAAAATTCAAATTAAAATGTCTCCAGATATAAGTAGAGGAGTAGGAGTAATCTAAGCGGGTTGGAGTCTCTTATCTTGCATTGATATTAAAGCTTTATCAAAGTTTTCATCAAGGATAATGAAAGAGAAATATATCTGTGGGTTTAGCATAAGCTCCTGTTTCAATGATTTGAAGCCAAAATTCTATGAATTTTGAGAAGGGAGGTAGACGTTGAAAATGTCACCATCTGCATCTCATGTTTGAGAGATTTGGAAGTGAATGAAGCTGATAAAAGGAGAAGATAGATGATGTATTTGAGATGATTCTTAGAAAGGCTCGGCATCCGAGATTCCAAATATCAATGAGAATGTAAATGTCGTTTGAATGGCATTGGTAGCTTTGAGAGAGATTTTGCTTGGCATTTGAATGTTGCAGTGAGATTTTGCATGGTATGGCTGGATATTAATCTAGCAATGAATGATCACTATTGAAATAATTTTGTGATCTAGTTTAGAAAGCAAGGAAATAAGTAAAGGAGCATTGTGATATGCCAGCGGGCATTGTATGTAGCCAGTCAGATATATAAATGAAGGCAGTAGATGTAATTTACTTGAAGTTCACTGACACAGAATTTGCTTGAAAATAATGATAAGTGCATTGTTATGAAAAGTATGGATAAACAACATTTAGCTTAAAGTTGATATTTTGTGAAATCATCTGTTTGGAGCCAGAAGGGCATTAATTTATATAGAGTTATCTCCCTTCTTAATCTAAACATGCAATGAGGTATTTCTAACAGCAAATAAAGGTTTCCAGATAACAGATGAGGAAACTGAGACGTTAAGATATAGAGCAAGAGACAGACTCATAGATTTGTTGAGACAAGTAGGAAAAGAGAGAAATTACCAGAGTGTGAGAGAAGTAGAGAGGAGGGGAGACAAAGAAATTGTGAGATATTTAAGATCTGCGGTGAGTCAGGAGGCCATTAACTACTTACCGGTTAGGTAGCTTTCAATACAGAGCCAATGCCCCTTCTTGCACTCAGCAGACAAAATTTGTAGAAAAGCAAGATCATGATCACCATTATATGCAGGATCATGAGAGAGAGAGAGAGAAAGAGAGAGAGAAGGGGGGGTTCAGAATTGATATAAGGTGAGAGACATTAAAGGCATCGTTTAACAATGTTAAATCTGAGTTGCACGGCCCTACATGTACATGTTATCAGTGTCTGTGATATGGTGTAATATTGGAGCCCTAAAAAAAAATCGGGCTTCAAAATAATCAAGAAGTGCCTCAAAAAAGTAAAAATCTTTGAGTGACCGGTTTTACCATACTCGTTTTCCCCAATAGACTGTAGTGTTATGAAAACCGTTAGGAATTTAAAACGCAAAATTTGGTTTCGATTTGCAATCATAAATATCTTGATTAGCAGACAGGCGATCGGCTTGTAAAAGTCATGGGGTTCCTGACTGACCTAAAGGTTTATAATTATCATTGCAGCATGAGCTAAATCCAGGATTTTGTTTCAGAATCTGAGACAAAGTTACCGTATCCCTTTAATCATCATGTGAGTCACAATTAAATTGTATCTTTCATCATGGATTTAACACCTTTCCTCCTCTCAGTAAAAAAAAAAGGCATAGACAGATGAACAGTGCAAACAGGAACCATACTGAAGGAAAGATAACTCAATTCAGGGGAGCTTTTTTCTGATAAAAGATAATTTCATTAGCTAAAAGGGAAACGTCTGATAATAAACATGTAGATGGTGATATGAATGATGAATTACTGTAGATATTCGAATGTAAAAAGACAGAAATAGCAGACGGTTGAAGAATATGAGAGCTTTGATAAATGATTACTGAACAACAGGAAGTAAAAAAGGAGAAAGTGTAGCAGAGAATAGAAAGAGGCAAAAACTTGGAGTTTCATAAAAAGCAGGTTTGACTGGATAATAAGTCAAATGAGAACTAACAAAAACTTGATGGGGATGCAAGAGAAAGGGGGAGAAAAACAACTGATAAAACGACACATGTATCCAGGGCAGCTTCCATAATGTTAAACAATTGAACATTCAAAATGGCTGACATCCTGCCAGGGTAACATTGAAATGCATAGGAGCACCTGGGCAACTGGGAGATGAGTTTCAATGAATGATGTGAAATTTCATTTTCAGTCAGGAGAAAGATACAATGGATTATTGGGGTGACAAAAAAGGGGGTGCATGCTTGCTATAAGTCTGATTTGTGAAGTGGATTTGGAGGTAAAGTTTGTTTTTTTAATCTGAGGGGGGAAAATGTGGTGATTGCAATGGATCATGTTTTTCCTCGTTACATTGGCAACGTTGCTTTTTTGTTGTTGACTATAACATTTTTTTCTAATTTTTCCTTGTGTCTGAAAAGTAAACTGAAAACATTTTGCAAAATGCAGGATGAAAACTCTTAGTTTAATAGGGATAATGATTTATTACTTGCCCAACCCAATTCCTTGAATGTTGTAAGGCATTTTAGAGCAATTAAAAGCACCATGATCATCCTGCAGAGTCAGATACTGGTGCTATACAAGAAGCCATTGTCATCATCATCAATATCAACATCATCATCATCATCATCATCATCATCATCATCATCATCATCATCATTACTATTATTAATATTTCTGTGGTCAACATCAACATTTTCTCAAACATCACAATAATAATATAATTGATGACTTGTCAGGACCCCCCAAATACACTTGCTCCAATTTTTAATTCATCATCTTAAATTGTAATTTGTTTTAAGTGAAAGTGCAGAATTTACAAACACTGTGTTGAGTTGGTGAGGTAAATGGGTACCCCTTAGGAAGAAGTTCCTTGAATGCTTGAGCACCTTATCATGGTAGCTTGGCTAAAGCCAGGGTAATATTATGATCGCAGGGCCCTAAGGGAGAACAGTATTAATACTGATGCGGCTACCCTGGGTAAACAAGACATATTATTATTATTAATATTATACACATTGTTGTTTTTTGATTATGTTACCCTTTATTTTTTTATAAAAATCTACATGATAATGAGGTAGAAATAAACAAACTTTATTATGGTTTCATAAACTATGACAGGATTTTGACTCATTGTGTATTCACTGCTCAGGGCTGGGTTTGTTTAAGTGTTGTACGTGTGATCAACAGTTTAGGTATCAAAACAGACAAAATATGTTGTATGATTTGCAATGAGTTAAGGGAGCATTTAAACCACAAAAATAAATTAATACATGTTTTCCTTATTCAGAAAAATCTATTACAGTTTAGATATACATTTTCTCTTCTACTCTACCCCTTCTATATTTTTTTCTGCAATGAGATAATACCTTAGATTGTCAAACTTCCATCAAATCTTAGTCTGTCATTGTTAAAATCCTTTTTCATGATTGTTCTTAGCCATTAATTATTATTGGCAGTATGCACCCTCCTGCAATTTGAGATCAGCTCAGAAAAACATCTTAAAATGTCCAGTTGTTCAGACCAAGTTTTATGGGGAACGGTCATTTACTTAATGCTACCCCTGCACTTTGTTAAAACTTTGAAATTCTCCTTAAAACTTACTTGTTTAAACAACATCTTGACTGATTTACAGCCAGGTATTTTCAGCACCTTTTTCTCCCTTTTATATTTTTCTTCCTAACCGTATAGAGATGTAATAGCAGTGATATTCCTCAAAAAATTAATCAGTAGGTAAAGCTCCTGAAATTATCATGCAAATCTCTAGTAAATTAAGTTAATGGAATTGCTGAAGTATGTTGTCATCCCATGTGTTGGCATCTATAAGGGTATCATCCTTTCTCAGTCGGGAATCATTCATGAATAAGGGTGGAGTAGGATGGGTTTGTGGTTATACCGGTAGGAGTAATGATGCGATCGACAAGGAAACAGGCGGATTAGGATGTAGGGATTATCAGAGGCAGTGAAACAGAGGGAGTAGGCATAAAATTAGATTGATTAAAGACTTCAGGTTGAGGTAAAGTAAGGTGGAGCTTTTCTCAGTCAAAGAACCCACAAGTAAAGAGAGAGGGAATCCAGTACCGGTAGCCACAATTCTCACTTACTTTTACTGGCTTTTACTTGTTGTTTTGTGTTCCTTTTTTTTTACTTGCTTTTTTACTTACATCTAATTTGGTAGGCCTTTTTTCAAAGATATAAAAGCATAACCATTGACAGTCATATCCAACTAAATTCTTTGTAGTAAACTTCAAACAATCATGGTGACTTTTTTCTTTCTTTCCAGGAAAAAAATACCCACTACTGCATTAGTATTTTTCTATAAAGTCTTTGCTTCTTGTCCTTAAATAGTTCTTACATGTATAAAAAAACTAATCATATTGGACCCTAGTTTTGTCTCCAAGTATTTACTAATAACCCAAACTTTATACATGCTACCCTAGAAGGCATTAAATTACTTGATACAGGAAATGTCACAAAGTTTCTGACTAGTTTCTGAAGGACATTATGTTCTTTCAGTTTATATTGTCATTTTAAAATGTGGTTTTCCTTCTGATGAATTTGAATGTTTACTTCTGGTCATTAGTTTTTATTGTGTGGAAATATGTATCTAAGATAGTAAACAGGGGTTTTCAATGACCTCTGACTATCCTTGAATTATCATCAAAGTTCATGAGAAATAACAATGATTAGATTGTTTTTAAATGGCATGTCACAATAAAATCCAACTTCACACTTTGCACTGTCGCATGTAAAGTGGCAAAAATTGTGTTTGGTGTAAAAAAAAATATATAGCTTTTATGTTTTTTTCCCACCTGACTTAAATTTTAAACTCAGAATTAGTAGAAAAAATGCTGAACAAATGAAGACTATAGAAGCATCTTTTTTGACACCATTTGCAAATCACATCTCAATTTTTGTTTTTTGATAGAGGGACTGTGTATTGTGGCAAACATATTGTTAGCAAGGCTGTGCAAATCACTTCATAATTGTAAATAGTACAATTAACTTTGGTGTAATACATTGTATTGATTCTATAATGGGACACCAAAACCAGTCATGAACACCCAACATATAATTCTGTCATTGAGATTAGCTTCCAGTTTTTTAAATAAAGTTTGAACAAATTTCAGTGATTAGTGTTTTCCATGAATCGAAACCTGAGTGTACGTGCAATTTAGCAGCAATGTGCAGTATTAAACAAACAATTCTTTCATTTAGTGTGCTCAAGGAATGTTTGTTTATTAGTTACACATGCTTCCAGTTGTGTTTTCATCAGAAAAAGTTGAGACAGATTCTCCTGTTTCTGTAATCAACACCATTATCCATTTTACATGATGTATAATGTATTTCTTGCTTTATTTAAGAGCAGATCCAGTTTAATTCCCTTGTTGGTTATTAATTGCAATATTCCAAAAAAAAAAGGATCAGAAGTATTTATTGTACTTTATTATATTTTATTGTTCCCCCCCCCCCCATTTTTCCAGAGCACTTCCCAGAGTCTAGTTGTTAACCGCTCCTTGTGTTTTGTTCCTAGGTTGATTGCATATGATATCATATTTCTCTTATACTGAATTACAGATCTCAAATCAAAAGTAATGTCAATATTAATACATTTTACACCTTCAGTTTTTAACTAGAAGAAAAAGGTTTTGTAACTACGCACTACTTCAAGTGACATATTTACATGTATGTTTCTGCTTAATGAGACCACCGGTGACATTTTATTGTTAAAGGTAATGCAAAGTTTTGGGAAATTTTGAAAATTGGATGGATATTAATTTTTTTTAATTTTGATATATTTGGATGCTCCTGTGGATTTATTATAAGCACTAGAACATTTAGCCCCTAAAACACTTCTGCTTTTGAGCAAATTGAATAATCAAAATTTACCGGTGCTCCCGGTAAATTTCAAATATTTCAAATGCGCCTAAGGCCATTCCATGGTAGCTTCAACTATGAAAATCTCAGAATATGCAGTTCTGATATATAATTTCCAAACAGGAATAGCAAATCAGTCGATTGTAGTCAAGAAACATTTTTTTAAAGCTTAAGTAATATCAGTCTTGAGAGGGAGCTATACAACATAAAGAGTTTATTATTTACAATTTCATCACTTTAGACTCGATTTCAACCACGACAACGATCATTGAATATTGTAAAATCGCATATGCTTCCAATATGTTCATTTGAACCACATTCATGACCCCATACCAAAACTTTGTATTACCTTTAAGAGAAAGAGCCAAAATATTGGTGTTTCTGCCACTGTTTATTATTTCCTTTTGCATTTAATTAGTGAATTTCAAAGCTATCATTATATTCGTGATTGACATATGTTGCATGCTTAAACTGTTACAATTACTATTTTACAAAGGCTTCAAACTTTATGTTTTCACTTGCTTTTGCTTTTTATGAATGATTGCTTCCTCTTTGCATCTGCATTCTTTAGGATGCTTTTTTTTGTCAATTTCATTTTTCTTTGTTTTATGCTTATTCATATTTGTGATTATTTTCTTTCCTTTTTTTCACTCAGAGTGAGAAGGGTTTTGTGCGATCCCTTACTCTGCATGCTCTTACAATCCAAGCTCCCATCCTCCTCCCTATGGATGAGGCAGCAATGTCGGTAAAAATCAAGTACCGGTAGTCGGAATAGAATCAGCACAGATACAGCACTGGTAGATTGTCTGGAATTTATTATTCCCAGAGCTCAAAAATATTATATGAAAGGCACGGGGTATATGCATACATAGTATACACATGTACATGTACGCCATTACACATTGACATAATTGATGACATTAACACCCCCCCCCCCTGGCTCCTAGAAGACAATATATGACGTGTATAATATACTTTTGGACCAATTTGTATTTCTATATATTATATGAATGTAATGATAACTATTTGCATTTTCATAATGAAGCACAGATATTACACTGCATTATGAAAAAATGTATAGATAACTCGACACATCCATGTAATGGTGGAGCCTAAAGGCTTGTTCAGATGTGGCCATGTTTATTTTTAAACATGTGAATGAATAGCAACTGCGTGCGACAAAGGACCTGCGAGAAATCACTGAGGGCTGTGTTATAAGATACAGAAATTTGAAGCATATTACACTTCACGTCATCATTAAAAAAACGCAGCAGTTTTCTCATGTCATATCTGAACAAGCCTTAATGGTATAGAATCATTCATGCATAGAAATTTTGTGATTTTAATTGCACCCACAAGGATACAGGTCAATTGAGGTAAAAGCACTCAATATTAAAGCATACATGAATGCCATGGGGAGTAGTTATCTGTACAGGGTACACTATAGAAATCACATACATGTACCATTTTAAATCCAATTAATTAACAAAAGCAGGTACACTTTTCTACATTTTAGCTTGCACAAATGTCTTAGATATAAAGAAAAATCCCTCCTAGATTTACTAAGAGCATCTTTTGGGAGCCAGAAGGCCAATAACTCTGGGTTGAAGTCAATGAAGTAACGGCCTCCTGGTTCTCAACAGAGGAAATGCAATTCATGCAGCTCAGTAAAACACATGGAATATGCACATAAACACATAAGAGTATACAGTACAGCTCGCGGGCAAGTACCCATGCGCTTTTACTCGCGGGCGCCTATTTACATAGGCGCCCGTGCAAACTACAGCAAATGCCCGCGGGCGCGATGGGTACTTGCCCGCGAGCTCTACTGTATATGGAAGAAGAATTTTGTTGGTTTTTTTGTTGTTAAGAGAGTGAGAGAGTGTGTGTGTGTGTGTGTGTGTGTGTGTTCTTTGAAAGTATGATGTGGCTGCATAGCACTTAATGTGTTAGGCAATTACTGGTTTCAGAATACTAAATGAACCAAAATGATTTGCAGTTCCAAACTAAATGCACAGAGCTTCATGGTCATTTTCACCCTCGATCATCAGAAAGGCTTCAATTATGCGCCTGCATTCATTCATACTTGCACAAGGTGATAGACATTGATAAAAATGTAAAAATTGGAGAGAAAGTGAGTCGGCTCCATCATAGCAAGAATGATGTGAAGTTAACTTCCTCTGTTGTCGCACTGTCTGTCTATCTCTCTCTCCCCTCTCTCTCTCTCTCTCTCTGCCAGTTTCTATTTCTGTCCATCCTTTTCTCTATGTTTCTGTCTACGAGTCTGTTTATATCTATTCCTCTCTTGTTATCTTATAGCTGCCTTTCTTTCCTTCTCTCATCTTTCTGTGCCATCTTCCTACTCTTTCATTTTCAAGATATCTGATAGGAATAATTCACTACTTTCACCAAGTTCAATTCATGGAACTCCTCCACCTCTCTCTCTCTCTCTCTCTCTCTTCATCACTTTTCTTCCTCTTTCTCACTTTCATTGAAGAGAAAATAAATTCAATTTATCTAATGAAGATGTGAAACTACCTTGCTTTTTTATTGCATTGTCTGTCTATCTTCATCTCTCTCTCTTTCTCTCTCTCCCTCTCTCTCTCTCTCTATCTCTCATTCATCACTCATCTTTGTCTTGCTCTTTCTATTCTTTGAAATGCATGTATCATCATCATCCATGCACGGCTGTCTATAATCCTCTTATTGTATTGCTCTCCAAGTTACCCTAAGTACCCTCTGCCTCTGGAATGGCCACCTATCCAAATTTTACATGTGTGTCCTTCAATCTCCATTCCTATTTATTCTCTCCCTCGGCCTTCTGATTGCCTGTGGCAAATGACAAACATTCATTCCCCAGTGGTGAATCAAGCAATCTAGAACCCATTCCCAGAGTTTTATCAATTGCCCGACATCCATTCCTACAGGCTCCTTCCCCTGGAAAAAAAAACCCACGGTGTTGATGATTATAGTTCATCAATGGAGCTGCAAAAAGGGTACTAGCACATGGCCTTGTGGTACACCCCTGTAAAATGTATATATCTAAAGATAGACGCACAATCATTAGAATAATGGTTACCAAGTATATATATGTCCTAGTGACCATGTTGCAGCACTTAAAGTACCTCCCCCTCCCCCAAAACACCCCTAAAAAGAAAAAGAAGACAGAGGCAGCAAGTTCCACTTTGCTGATAATGGTGATTTGTAATTGGGGCCCCTAAAAGGAAACCAGCACATTACTGTGTTGTAACCCTCTATTATACAGTAGCCATCTAAAGATAGATCAGTAATGTTCGCCGAGCGTAAGAAGTGGCATGCATTTCCAATTGGCCTTGCTGGGGTGCATAATGTATTACCAAATGTTCTTAGCATAAAGACTCCCGATAGATGTGCTTGTGATGAGGCCTGCTGGGAAACATGATGGAACAATCATTGTTTGCACGACTGTCAGACTGGTAGTGGCATTGGGAATGTGACGGAATTCGAGCCCAGGTAAACGGCTCTTGGGAAAGAAAAGGCATGAAAAATGCATCACATGATGTCTATACACATTAATTGCATTCATGCTGGCCATGTAAAGCTGAATGGTGCCATCAATCTGCACCAGGTACCTTAGCCATCTAGGCCTCCATACTGGCTATAAGAATGGAAATATTGAATTATAGTTTTCCGCATTTTTGCTGCTACTTTGCAGTGAAAGAACTACCATTTGGTCACAGGGGCTCATTTTGTATGTTCTACATGAAAGAGAGTAAAATTCACTCCGGACAGTTTTCTTGCATTTTTTTCCCAGAGCGAAATTGCCTTTTATCTCTCTCTCTCTCTCTCTCTCTCTCTCTGTCTCTGTCTATGTCTTTCTCTCTCCCTCTCTCTCTCTCTCCTCTCTCTCTCTCTCTCTCTC
This sequence comes from Mesocentrotus franciscanus, assembly GCA_037976565.1. Classification (NCBI taxonomy): domain Eukaryota; kingdom Metazoa; phylum Echinodermata; class Echinoidea; order Camarodonta; family Strongylocentrotidae; genus Mesocentrotus; species Mesocentrotus franciscanus. The sequence goes on from CP137673.1 coordinate 18,369,050, forward strand.
TGCTCTCTCTCCCTTTCTATCTCCCTCTCGCTCTTTCACTTTCGCTCTATCCCTCCTCTTCCTCTCTCCCTCTCCTTCCTCTCTCCCTCTCTCTCTCTATTTCTTTCACTCTCTCTCTCTGTTGCATACCTGGGAAACCTGAAGAGATAGGAAAGTGGAATTGACTCATTCAACATGCTAGAATTGCACACATAATTTCAGTCTAATGTGTGGAATGTTTAATGGTATCCAAGCATGACTATTGCTCTCAAAGTGAAATACATAGTTATCATGTTGCTAATTTGATGCCATAATTCAGGTAGATAAAAGCTTTATTTTAATATGTAACAAATAAGTTTCTTTTATTTATTTGTTCATGTTTGTAAATAAGTAGGATCTTTTATATTACTGTACAGACACAGCTAGGTATAGCTGTGCTCATACACGTTCCATGTAGAACAACGTTACGGTAGTCTATATAGATACAATATACCGATAGATTGCACAGGTTGTAGTGAGATTCAATATAACATGGTCTAGCGCTATCAGATCTTCATCACCCTATCAATCATTCATCATTTCATGTTTAAGAGGCAACATCTGGATAAATGTTATCACCATGGAAACTTGGTCACAAAGCCCATAGCAGTTTAAAATTTTCTACAGGTCTGAATGAATCAACTTTTCCTCCTCAAATTTGCAATAATAGTTTGTATTTTCTGCTCTTTCGTAGCAGAAAATCAACAAGAGATTGCCAATTTGAACATAGAAATATTGATTACAAATTTCACTCTGCATTGCTGATTAAGAGGCTTCACTTTAATTGCTCTTATACATGAATGGTACTTTGTACTGGTACAGAAATGTACTCAAATTTTCCAGTGACTATTGCACTGTCTGATCATGAACCATTTGTATTCTGGGTCAAAAGATATATATATATAACATCACAAAAAGGCTATGGGTTAAAGTGTTGAGATAATATCATATTAATATATCTTTGTCATACACCTTGATATAAGAGGGACATGCATACATGTATTCTACATGAATTTACCAGTAAGCAGTATGGTGGATTCACAATCCACAGCACCATCTAACAAAACCAGTGATTAGGCAATTGCACATGATGCATTATGGGATAAGTCAACAAAAATGTCAGCTATGGCATTATTATATACGCTAGGAGATAAAGTGATTTAATCAGAATTTCAGTGGGGTAAGTTTGAATAGCTTATCTAGAGTAACATTTTGCGCTGATTCAAATTGACCCTACTCACAACGTTTTGGTCATTTGGGTCAAAGCTGACCATTATAGTCACTTTTGGTCAGGGTGATTTTTTTTATTCGTTTTTATCAGAAAAAGAAATTTAAAAAGCCTTTATACATTTTTATTTGTAAAAACATACCCTGATGCTAGAAAAAAATATCAAATTGACCCCCATCAATTACAATATGGTAATTTCTGTCACTTTATGGCCCAAAATGACCATTATTTGTATTGACTTTGTGCAAAATCAGGCAAAATTTTAAGTCAGATTTAATAATTGATTTGTGGGTTTGGATATCCAAATTCATAGTGTAAATTTGCGTTGAGATCAGAAAAATTAATCTCATTGAATAAATTTACACAGTTAGGACCACTTTGGTCATTTTGATTGGTGGCTGGCATTTTGTTGTGCTGCACTGGTTGAAAGATTTTGACCCACGAGCTGAAAAACTGGCCTGTCGCAGCTTGCCTCTCGCAGATTGCCTCTGGGGGCGCTGTTAATTGTGAATCCACCCTATTGTGAGTTGATTATGAATGATGTTCACACTGTGGGTCATAAGTGTATTTAAGTGACAGAATTGTGAATTGCATAGTAGTAGGTGGCATAATTTATGGATTCTAGCCATGCATATGAGTCAGTTTTAAGCACTAGATTGCAAAGTGTAATGTAGCAGGATTTATATATTTTAGCCATGTATACAAACCAACTTGAAGAAATCTAATCAAAAAGAGCAGATAGCTCAGGCTGGCGATTAAATACCTTGGCATATGCGCACTATATAGGTTCACTTTAGCAAATTATTTGTAAGGTCTTTGTTATTCATTATTTAATCCTTGTCTAAAGTTGTAAAAGAATTAATCCTTGTGTAAAGATGTTTTTGAGCTAGTCCTATAAGTTTTGAATACGATTTGTTTCTGCAAAGTGTCAACTGATTCTTAACCAGTTTGTCATTGAGCTTGAGATTACTGGCTTCATAACAACAGCACATTCAAGCAGTAACCTTACTTTAAGGAGGAGGGGGCAGTTGCATTCCAATAAAAGCCCAAAGCTACATGAAACTACATGTATGCTCCGAATCCCTGCCACAGGACTGGCAAGATGTCAAATGTACATGTGTACATTTGCCACACTCAACCCAGGTGAAGTAAATGAGTATTGGTAGGAAGGAATTTCTTGAATGTTTCAATGCCTTCAAGTTCATCAGGACAGCTAGACTAGAAGCTTGGGCAATCAACCAAAGCTCTTTAGAAATGCATGAAGACATTGCCAAAGATGTGGTATTTTGCCGCTGCACTAATGTCCTTTGGCAAGACATTGATCTACATTTGCCACACTCCACCCAGGTGAAGTAAATGGGTACCTGGTAGGAATTTATTCCTTGAAACGCAGCGCGCGTAATAGCTGCACTGCTACAGCCAGGGTAATTATGCTGCATTATTGTAGAGCGCTTAGAGACTTCTGATAAAGTAAGTGTTAGGCGCTATATAAGCACTATAATTTTATAATTTTTTTTTATTTGTTAAATACAAGAACTCAGTATTATTATTATTACTATGTGTCCTTTAGTGTATCATTTATATTAATGCATCCCCCCCCCCAACTTCCCATTCTGAATTTGGATCAATGCCACTACATGAAAGATAAATGGATACCAACTTTAAAACAGAGTCTTTTTATTATTATCTAGCTTATAGTTTTTAAAAATGCTATATTTTATCTATTTATTACTTGTTTTTGTTTGTTTGTTTGGTTCTTGCCATAGAAACTACCGATGCCTACCCGGGAGGCATCCAAATCCCAGAACTCTAACTCAATGACAAGTATGGGTTTGGTTAGGGCAAGTGATTTCAACTTCCTATCAGTGCTCGGCAAAGGGAGCTTCGGCAAGGTGAGTTCTATACATAAACTCTATTGTTCTCTTTCTCAATATAAGAAAATAGTAGAGCTGTTGTGGTCCAGTGGTTAAGTCTTCGGACTGTGAATTACAAAGTATGGGGTTCGAATCCCTGCCACAGCACTAGCGTCCTTTGGCAAAACGTTGAGTTACATTCACCACATTCCATCTAGGTGAGGTAAATGGATACCTAGTAGGATTATTCCTTGAAATACACTGTGCACTGATAATGGCTACCAGAGCTAAAGTTGCACTTATAAAAAGCTTTGAAAATGCAAATGGACATTATATCATAATGCGATACTTGCTATACAAGAATGAATATTGTTATTAATATTTGAAATTTTAATTTTTATAGTAAAGGAAACAGCTAGCTGTCTCAAGTGATGCTTTGCAGACAACTCATGTAAGCTATGTGAATGGTTCACACAAAGAACCTGTTTGTCTGTACTGATTTCTCCTGTGACCTCTTTTTTTTCAGGTCATGCTAGCAGAGAAGAAGGGTACTGACGAGCTCTACGCCATCAAGATTCTCAAGAAGGACGTCATCATCCAGGACGACGACGTGGAGTGCACCATGACAGAGAAGCGGGTCCTAGCCCTACCCAGCAAGCCTGCCTTCTTGACGGCACTCCACTCTTGCTTCCAGACGATGGACAGACTCTTCTTCGTCATGGAGTTCGTCAACGGCGGAGACCTCATGTTCCAGATCCAGAAGGTCGGCAAGTTCAAGGAGCCTCATGCTGTGTAAGTCCCTGGCCACCACAGGAGAGAGGGAAAGAGAGAGAGAGAGAGAGAGAGATCTCGACTTCTGTGTAAATGATGTTTTGGCATTACTTGTGCCGAGAAGAAGAAAAGCCACATTATAATCCCCTGGTCTCACCACAGTATAACTGATTTGGATATTCAGGTGTTTCACTATACCTGGGTTTACTTGTAATCGTTTACAAAAAGTACAAAGGATCCTTAACGTGCAGTGGCGGTGACTCGGTTACACACAGGGCTGCCATGTATAGTTGTATTCGAGGGACGAAGTGTTTTCATTGTAGCCTAGTCTGTTTCTATGGAATCGGGGAGAGGCATATTAACACACAGCACTGGCCTCAATCCTCTGTCTGGACTCAATTTGAACCTACAAACCTTTGGATAGACATGCAGATGCTCTACCTCTAATTCAACTCTCCTTCTCTGAATTCCATGATAAAAAATAAACTATATCATTGCCAATATACCTACCTTACAACTACCAATCAATTTTCATTTCCTGTTCCAATGTCAATTCCAGTACCAATAGCGGTGTAAACATCAAGACTCATTACTGATACAATCCAGCACCACTAGCAACACTCAACACCAACACCATTAGAAAATACCACTACTAGTATTAATGCCATGACCAGATCGTTTGACGTCTCATTTTTCCTTCAGGTTCTATGCAGCAGAGATAGCAGTAGGCCTATTCTACCTCCATTTGCAGGGTGTGATCTACCGAGATCTCAAGCTAGATAACGTGCTAGTAGACGCGGAGGGACACATCAAGATCGCTGACTTTGGCATGTGCAAGGAGCACATGAACGAGGGCGACACAACAAGGACGTTCTGCGGAACGCCAGACTACATTGCACCCGAGGTGAAGAGGAAACAGAATTAAATGTGTTTGACTTTAGGGGGTGTTGTGACGGTGCTAAGACATATTGCTCCAGCAGCAATTTCTCCAGGCTTTATTTCATTAAAGATATAGGGCATGGGTTGCAGTTGGGTTTTAGGTTAGGGTTAGGTTTAGTGTTTGAAGTTGAAGTTCAAAATTCTGTAAGTGTAAAATATTAATCGAGGTTAGTACCGTATTTGCCGGCGATAAGGCCACACCGCCGCATAGGCCGCACCCCCGATTTTGACATTTCAAAGCAAAAAAAAAAAAAAAAGCAAAAAAAAAAAAAAAAAAAAATGGAAGGAAAAAAACCAAACAAAATTATCGTAAATTTCTTGTAGAAAACTATTTTTTCTACAAACTGATACCAAATTCATCAATATTTTTATAAAATTTCAGTAAAAAAAACAAGTTTACTTCAAACTTGATCGTTATTTAGCAAATCTTCATTGATTTTGAAGTTAGTACTGTATCGCAGGCAGTTTTGGTATCCTAATTATACCCCTACCTACTAAATTGCGTGAAATGGATACTAAGAAAATAGTGAGAAAACAGACTTCGTCCGTAACGGTCCCTTCTTTTAGTTTTAGCAATCTAGATCTACCGGTAGAATTTGTTAAAAATAGGTAAGGAAGTTTATTCACAAGATCGACAAAACTTCATGTCAACAATGCAACATGAAATAGTCGGTAAGATGTGTGGAGTTAATCTAGAAATGTCCTGTACCATTACTGGTATAGATCTAGTCATTGTACCGTTGGGAGTCCCATATGTACAAAATTATGTGGGTGTTTTGACAGCTGATTTTTTACTGTTGTTGCGGATTGGCCGCACCCAGACTTTTCGATATTTTCGGAAGAGAAAATACTGCGGCCTTTACGCCGGCAAATACGGTAAATCATTCACATTGAATGCAATTACAAAATTTGTTAGTAGGTATATATGCAAATTGTGCTCATATCTTTCAAAGAAAGTATATACACTATTTACAAATCAAACAATGTTCAATGAAATAATGTAGCTTAATCTGTAGCTTCAGATAATGAGTATTACAATCATTCAGTTAAACATATTCCACCATAAGAAATTTCTGTAATGCTCTGCTAAAGCTTCTGCGGCTTGTCAATTTTCTCATATCGCTTGGAAGATTGCTCAGTAGGACCCGAAAATGAAATTGTTTTCCTAGATTGGTATTGATATTTGCAACATTTAAGTTAAATTTCTCTCTGTACCTTGTATCGTAAGATGATCAAGGAATGACAAATAATCAATAAATCTGTGAGGCATATGATAAATCATCATCATAAATACGCCGATTTTATAGCAATTTTCTTTGAAAAATAACGAATTTTCAGATCATAAAACACAGGAACTTTCCCTGATATTGACTTCATGTTTGTCGGTCAAACCTTGAGGGTTGAATTTGGCAGTGTGTATGTATCTCATGTGCTGAGCTGCATGTGGAACGAACAAGTGAACTAGAAGGTTAAAGAATTGTCTTGTCTCTACGGTATGACTGTAATAGCAGTTATACAAATACCTCCACAGTGTAAAGAACAAAATAGTGTCTACTTTGAATCAATATGTCCCATTATTAGAGGAGCATATTAACTGAATTTGAAAGAGATGTATATAAATTAATATTTATTCTTAGTTGCATTTTGTAAATGAAACTAAACAAAAAAAACAACAAATAAGCCGTTATTTGGTGTACATATTATTTTGCAGATTTGATGACAGAGAGACCGACACTTTTTGCAAGATGTTGTTTTCATGATACAGGTGACTTACAATATGTTTGCACTTGTATTTCCAGCTCATTTTCGCATGTTTTTTTATTTGTGGCCCTAAAATTCACGAAACTTGTTGGAGTAAAGCCTTGCAATAAAAAGGGCTTATGGAGTGTTTGAACATCTTGAGAGAGAGAAGCATTATAAATTGCTCTTTTTTATTTCTTGTTTTCTTCCTAGATTGTAGCATACCAACCCTATGGTAAGGCTGTAGACTGGTGGGCCTTTGGAGTATTACTCTATGAAATGTTAGCAGGACAGGTAAGGTTATGATGGTGCTACCATCTTCAAAACATCTCAATATACTGAGTATGTCTGCTTAAGGTAGTTAAGTGAAATAAAGTGGCACTAAAAAACACACACTGCATAATTAATCATAATTTCATCACATCTAGATAGGACCACATCATTAGGATGTGGAGCTGGTAAATGCATATACCATCTTGATGAAGCTTAATGTTAGTTGAAATTCCATTCAGATATATAAAGAAAAAGAACTTTTAATTAACAAACGTCACTAACTATTACTGGTATGCATTTTGTGTTCCGGATGCGTTTTTTTGTGCCACTACATTACGCTGCACTGCCTAGGTACAGCAAGGTGAAGCAAGGTTGTTTAATCCATGATACACATGATTGCTTGTGTATTTATTGTATCTAATGTACATATATCGTAGACATTGTAGATATTGTATATATTTTTGAGCTATGAACATTTGCTTCCTTTTCTATTATACTTGACAAATTCAAAGAACCTAATTCTACACACTGTTTCATATGTAGACCTGTGTGGTCCTGAAATTGCAACTGGATTTTGAAATAATTTGTTTTGAACTTTTCTCTTCTTTCTTGCAAGCCTCCATTTGATGGTGAAGATGAAGATGAGCTGTTCCAATCTATCATGGAGCATGTACCTTCGTACCCCAAATCAATGTCAAAGGAATCAGTCTCGATGTGCAAAGGGGTAAGTCTCTATGGTTCCCACTAGCAGAGGATTTTAAGCAACAATCTAACGAGTGTGTGTTTTATTTGTGTAACATCCGTTTTGCTTATATCAGACTGTTGGGTTGGATTTGGTTGGTTTATTCTTTTACCTGACTGCGAAGAAAGTATGTGTATGCTTGTAAGTAAGCAACCAGGGGACAGACGGCTTAATTAAAGTCCTCTCCGAAGGACACTTTTTGCAGTTGGTTGGGATGTATTTTAAGACCACCCAAGGGAGACAAGAGAAGTGGTCTTTATATGCAGGTAGTCTTTATGTACAGGTTCCTATAATATACATGTCAATGCTAATCATTGTTCAAGGGTTTTTATAGACAAGTCTTTATAGACAGGTGGTCTTTCTATACATTCGCTTTCTATGGTTGCTAATAAAAGCAGGTTTGACTGAACGGTGAGATAAAGAAGATGTATTCAATTTTTTTTTTTTAGTTCTTGACCAAGCACCCTGGCAAGCGGTTAGGAAGCGGACCCACGGGTGAGCAGGACATCAGAGAACATCAGTTCTTCCGCCGCATTGACTGGGAGAGGCTGGCCAACCGAGAAATACAGCCTCCGTTCGTGCCGTCAGTGGTACGTAGCCCCGCCCCCCTTTCGGTGTCTCCCCTCCATCCAGTGTTTTGTTTCCTTGTCATTTTCGTAATGTCTGTTAACAGCCAGAAGGGCGTTAACCTATACTGCTTTCAAATAGAGTTAATGCCCTTTGGGTTTTTAGCAGACATTACTGTGGGCTTGGTTCCTTTGTCTGTTTCTTTGTTACATGTATTTTACATATTGTCTGTTGAAAGACGGAAGGGCATTAAATGCATATCAAGTTGAAGCCCTTTTGACTCTTAGCAGTGAATATTACTGTGAGGTAGGTTACATTTTGCTGTAGTGGTTGGTAGGAACGCCCCTTGCCACCCCCCCCCCTCTTTCTCTCTACCTCTCCATATTCTCCAATGATTTTCTGTTTCACTTTTTTCTTTCTCGCTGAACTTATAATAATAATGGTGTCTTTTAATAATGTTATTATCATTTAGAGGGAACTAATTACCTAAAAGTAATCTGTATATTATCTGAAGACATGTAATCTTCTCCTAAAATATGAAATGTTTAAGGATCAAGCAGCACAGAGGACAAATAATTTCATACCTGTAATAAGACCTGCATAGAAATTGACTTAGATTTAACTTTCGTTTGTGCCAAATTTCATTTTGTGTCTGGATTGTCCACTCACAATTTTTTTTCACCATGAATATTAAAAGTGCAACTTTAAAACTTCCTTAATTTTCAAACTAATTGGAACTTACTATATCTCTTTACAGAAATAAATAAGATAGAAATGAAATAAGATAAATAGAAAGAGATAAGATAACATAAGATTTTGTGGTGATTTGTTCCTTTTAAGTAATTCTGTCAGTTTCCATCTACATGTTTGTTCTTTCTATGTATGTGCATGTACCATCATTTGTTTTGTCACCATTCCCTTTTTTTTCATTGACCTCTTGAAGTACTTTTGTTCTTGTACGATTTATCTCGTTTGTGTGTGTCTGTGGTGTCCATTTCCTGGCAACAGTACTACATGTATGTAGCAGCATGAGTTTCTCTCCTCATATTCTAGACATTTGTCTTTTTGCTGTAAACCAAATGTCAATTTCTTGCTTTGCAATCTGGTGGTGTATTTCTCTTGCATGTATTTTTCATCTTGTGTGTAACTTCTGTTTCCACCTATCCCCTTTCCTGATTGTTTATCATCTACTTGTACATGTTCTTTGCAATGATATCTACAAATTTGGTATTGCCTATTTTTTCTCCGCTCCTCTTCTTTGCCATTGTTCTGTGACATGTTTTGAAGTGTTACATCGTTGATAGCTCCTTTACCTCATGGTTTTTACTCATGACTTCGTGAAAGCATGCATAGGGCACATTTTTAATGGTATTTATTGTTTTAAAATATTTCACCATTCTGTATACAAACTGGTATACAAAAAGTGCCTTAAGAATGATGCATGTTCCTATTTCTGCTACAGACAGAGTAAGTATAGTTTATCTGCATGTGCGTATATGTATATGCATAGTTTTCTTCCTCTCTTTCTCTCTGTCTGCCTGTTCCTCTCCCTCTCTCTCTCTCTCCCTACCTCTCTCTCTCTCTCTCTCTCCCTTTCTCTCTCCTTCTCTCCTCTCCCTCTCCTTCTCTCTCTCTCTCTCTCTCTCCTTTCTCCTCTCCCCTCTCTCTCCCCTCTCCCTCTCTCCCTCTCCCTCTCTCCTCTCTCTCTCCCTCTCTCCCTCTCTCCTCTCTCTCCCTCTCTCTCTCCCTCTCTCCCTCTCTCCCTCTCTCTCTCCCTCTCTCCCTCTCTCCCTCTCTCCCTCTCTCTCTCTCTCTCCCCTCTCTCTCCTCCCTCTCCCTCCCCTCTCTCCCTCTCTCCCACCCCCTCTCAATCGTGTTGCTCATCTCACCTCTTCTGTGTTCCAATTTCCCTTTGCTTTCCTTCTTCTTTCCCTCCCTCCCTCCCTCCCAATTAGTATCCATACATTTTACCCCCGATACCACACTACATTTTGACCCTCGTTTAGAATGAAAATAATACGACCAATCCATATTGCCATGTGTCTCAACTTACAAGTTTTCACACCGTACAGATATTGTCAATCCTTTACAGGCATCTGTTAACTCTTTGCCCGCCACGTACACAATCCCCCCTGTGCCACATTGTTTTTAGGGTGCCACCTTAGGAGGGGTTCTGCATGGACTATGCTTATTCAAAAGCAAAAGCAGTTTCAAAAACTCAATTTTCTCGGAAAATGTCAATGTAAACAATGTCTGCGCGGTGCAATGAAGTGTGATGTGTATACAATGCGAAGCAGCGTTACTATTGTGTGTGTGTGCGTACAATAGAATTAAATGCGTTCCGTGTGTATTGTGAATGAAATGTGACTTGAGTCGAAGTTGGCAGCCCGCTGTATGTTCCGCTAGTCGAACGTAGCGGGCAAAGAGTTAATAGTAATGAATCGAAAAATGAGATCACTGAATCTTCAACAGTAGGAAAGTAAACATATTTGATGACTGAGCTTAAAATAGCTGTGAGCAAACACTGGAAAATTGTGTTCTATAAAAATAGAATCAGTATACAAAGTTTAAATTTGACTTTAAACTGTGAAAAATATATCAAGCATGAAGCTGACATGCATTCAAAGACTGAGTGACAAGAAAAATGTGGCTACAATATTTTGTGAATTGTTTGGAAGGTTTTGTAATAGCCATAGCATACCATGTTGGGAGAGTAATTGGAAGAAAAATGAAAATGTCATACTTTTGACTATTTTTGAGGTATCTCAGGATTTTGTGTGTGATCTCTTTGCATGATTGTTTTTATACAGTGTACATTAGTTAATAAACAGGTTCACAAATACATTCAAATGGTTGTCAAGTTGAAATCACTTGATACCTGTTCATGAGGTTGTAAGGAAAACTCTAGGAATTTGAGGTAACAAAATCACTGAAATCGGGGAATTCATTGGCCCAAAGAGAAAATATATTTTGTCTTGTGTCTGCGAGGAGTAGACATTTCAAGACTTTAATATTGAAGATGTTTTGAACTAGAAATAGGTAAGATTAATATCCCTGGATTTTTGAAATTCTACTATGGTAAAATCAAGAGAATATCATATCGTTTCTTGTCAAGAAATACTGGGAACCCCATTTTTTTCTTCTCTCTTTTTTTTTTTTTTTTTTTGGGGTGAATTATCATTTAGTATTATACTGATGTTTGAATGTAGTTTGTGAACCTGTTTATTGTACTGTAGATGCTATGTGTATATGTACCCCTTGTAGTGGCTGTACACTCCATCGTCCCATATAGTTGTATTAGTTATTCATTGTTTAGATTACAAACCCTTTTAGATTCCTTCTATGTTTGTCTTGTTTTCTCCCCCTTTCCCCCACTGCAGAAAAACCCCAGGGCTGCCGAAAACTTTGACCCTTATTTCACAAAAATCCCGTGTGCGCTTACCCCGACCGACAAACTCATAATCATGAATATTCAGGAGGAATTCCATGGCTTTACCTTCGTGAATGAGCTCTTCGATAGCTATGTCCGTGGTGGGTCCAGCTAGTGCCAGTCTGTAGAATCCACCGCTGCTGCTCCTACAGCCGCCTGGCCTGTGTTTCTAACATACCCATGCAAATGTCACCAGTCTGTTCATGTGCTGTTCCTTTTGTATTTTTTACCTGATGTGTATGTAGAAGGCAGTAGAAGTAGTAAAGTGTGCCTAAATATGGTAAATTGGCATATCATTTTGTTCTCCAAGTTTGTTGGCGGCATTTCAATGATCAGTTAATGATGTATTTATTTATGTTGGTGTGAATTCTTTCAGAATACATGTACATGTGGTACTAGACTTGTTTCTGTCAGAAAGAGTAATAATTTTCACAAGCAGCATATGATTAATGTTGATGCCAACCTATTGAGCTCTCTCTTTTTTCATGTTTTGTCTGATTATTTCTCAAAACTATTGATGCATTTTACATGTAGCATTATAGTCAATTAGTCATATTATGAGAATAGTGTCGTAGAGTTTCAGTGAGGTCATTTAAGTTTCTAGTGAGCTTCTATAGAAAATCTGTAATAAATACCTCATTTGGTCATCCCAGCATTGGATTATGAGGACAGTTTCTAGATGATTAAAATGATTAAATATTACCAGTTCCAGGCAATGAACATTATCATGTGGTGCTAATCATTCTATATTTCAAAATTTCCCCCATGATTCTGATGTTCTAGGGATGTCAGCTGTTTTTTTATATTTTTGAATGCTGTGTAAAGAAGCCTGTGTCATCCCTTTGCTTTTGTATTCCTACTCAAATCATGTCAAATAATTTGTTGTAGCTTTTTCATGAACTTACTGAAAATGATGTTCTGATAATGTGTGTCCTAAACGAGTACTGGGTACTGTATTTGCAATGTATAAAACCCTGCAGTGTGAAGGCTTCCTCTAGCTAAATATGTTATTGTGCTTGATTTCTAGTGGTAGTTTATTAGTTGAAATGTTACTGGGATATAAGATGTTAAGCAAAATACTCTTTAGTATTAAATTTACAAAGGCTTTATTTCTTTTTTGCTTTTTTTTTAGTTTCTGATTTTTGCAGTAATAAAATTGTATATGAATTCAATCGCTCAAAATATGTTGCATTTACTTACCTGCATTCCACTAAACTAACAACCAAATAAATTCTCACATTCCATCAGAAATCAGGAAAATATGCATTTATGGTACATATTTTGGGTCTGAAATAGCATAATTAGTACAGTGCATGTATTGTACATACTTTAGGTCTAAAAAAAAATCATGTATGGTACCAGGGATAGGTCTAAAGTAGTGAAGTTTAACAATATTTATGGTAGGTCTGAAATACACACATGTACTATCAAGTTGTCTCCTCTGATGGCATATATATGCTTTTGATAAGTGCTGCTATAATTAGAGATTAGTCAATAATAGTAGCACATTCCTCTTCTAATGTGGTATTCATTCCATTGTCCATTATGGACGATATCTGGACCAAACTCAAACCCTGGTCTCGTAATTTGTAATAAACCGATACGTGGCTTTTAGGGGTCCTCTTAAAAATATGAGATAATTTGATAATATTTTGTCTTCAACTTTGTGTTTATTGCATGTTACGTTCAATAGTTTTAGATGAAGATAAATGTGAAATTCACAGCAGAGTGACAAGTTTTGAAAGTCATACGGGGGTGTTGCAGGTGATGAGAAATTTGTTCCAATTGTGTAATAATTACAAGACATTTATGATGCGCATACTGATAGAATATCGAGAATTATAGATATGAATAGCGAATCATCACGTTCAAAAGGAGATTGTCAGGGCCATAATAGTACTATGCATATATGTTCTTTTAAGTACTCTTAATGTCAATTTTAAATGGTTTGCTTTGTATGAAATACCAAAAAAGTACATGTATGATTTATTGTTAATTGGGGATGTGCTTTTTATTATGGCCTTTCTCAATATGTTTCTTTTTCCCATTAACTTTTCATGTTCGACTATTCGCTTTTTACAACGTGTCATACAAGATGTTATACAAATTACAGGATGTTTTATGAAGCAAACTTCAGGTTTTAGTTTTGGTTTCATTTGAACTTCCTCATGTATTTAACATCATACAGTCATATATTTGGTGTGTTTATTTTCCATCAAATGTGCATTGCAGTTTAATAAACATATTCTTGTTTTGCCCCCCCCCCCCACCCTCCATTTTTCTTCTTCACATATTTACCTCCCACTATACATACAGGGGGGACCCCGAGACTTATGCAATTTCGATAAGGAGTTTACCCGGGAACCGACGACCCTGACTCCGACCGACAAATTGTTCATTATGAACCTGGATCAGACAGAGTTTGATGGTTTCTCCTATACGAATGATGCATATGTTACTCAATAAGGGCCTTGGCCAAAATCAAGTGTATTAATATGTACATGTGTGTTTAAACTCGTATGTAATGAGAACCAGATAGGTAATGTGTCATGCATGTTTTCAGTAAATTCTAGATACACTGCCCCTCCCCTCTTTCCCCAAAGATAGATATTCTTTCATTTTAATAGATACATATATATTAGCACATTCTTCCTAATTTTATGGTTAATATGTTTTATATCCCTTCTATGAATATTCATGAGTTTTCTAAATAGATGATTGGTCAATTGGTGGTCACGTGATAAAGTATAATTTCACTATTAAAAACAAATCTCTGCCAGAGCTCCGAATATTTTCCACTATTTTTTCCTTGGTAGAACTGCGCATGCTCTCTTTGAGATTTTGAGGTAGATAAGCATTGTGACATCACACGTTCAATCAAAAGTAATGCGCAATTAGCGCGTCTCATTAAATGCGCGTTAATATAATTGTGCGCAGGTTGACATGAGAATAAATTGTCATTGTCATTAATAGCGCGTTAAAACCCATATGCCAGCCAATCATTAAGTCCAACGTTGACCTTATTCACTGATCTTTAAACGGATTTTTCAACATTGGTGTCAATTCGGTTCGGATCGTAAAGAAGGGATATAAAACAAATATACCAAGCATTTAGTTCGTAAGAATAGTGGAAATTATATATCTTCGGAGGGACTGGCAATAGCTACTAAATTTTCCTTGGGGCTTCGCCCCTCGGAAAAAATAGTACTATGCCAGTCCCTCCTCAGATAAATAATTTCCCATTTATCTTTCTCACAGCTTTGTATATTTGTATAATATTGAATTATTTTTTATTCCGATATGAATCTTGAACATTCCTATTATAACATACATGAAGCACAAGAAGAGAAACTGCTTGCATGTATTTGTCTTTATGTAGAATACATTTTGTTTATGAAAGAAAGAAAGAAAAATATGGCCATATGCTGAAAAAAATACCCGTGTTCTTATTCAAAAACTTTCTCTCAGAATCTAAGCTTTCTGATGCAACAAAATGCAGTTGAGATTGTGTTTAAGCATTGAAAACAAAATTATCTAATATTTGTCTGATCTCCCGGTATTAAGTTTATGTTTGATATGCTCAGTAGAGTTGTAATGAATAACATCTCAAATCATAGGGAGCAATGATCACAAAAAGACAATGGAGGAATGTATCTTCATGGGGGTGTTTCACAAAGACTAAGATCAACTTTAAGTTGGACTTAACTATGGCAGGCCATTCATGCCATTGTTTGCTCTCACCATTTACTGGCATTGGTCTCTCAAGAGACGTACAAATCATGGTCACAAATCTACAGAATTTACATTTTTGATAATTCGTCATTGAAGGAAAAAATATTATCTAAAGATCATAATTGAGTGACCAATGGTGAGAGCAACCAGTGGCATGCATGAATGGCCTGCCATAGTTAAGTCCAACTTAAAGTTGATCTTAGTCTTTGTGAAACACCCCCATGTCTCTAAACTGACTTAAATATCAGCTTGTATCACTTTAAACTTTCTTGTTTTGCTATTGCATCAACTTTTGAGAAAGATGATCCTTCATGAATGTAGTTTGATTTAAATAAATCTTTAAAGGGGGTTAAACTTTTCTGAGGAGTTGAATTGTTAGTACTCCGGCAACAAGAACAACTTACAAATTCAGCAACTAGAAATTTCAAGTTTAGAATATTTATATTAATGGTCTATGACTCTTACCTGAAGTTATTGAGGCTATTGTGTCATCTAACCCCCTCCCTACCGAAACTAGATGGTCCCTGTATTAAGGCTATGGGGATTGAGAATTCAGTAGTCTTTGGATTAACACTGCCAACGAAGGTTATATGTAGTTTGTGAGTGATAAGAGAAAAAACATAGACCTACACTGATTTGCAATCAGGATTTCAATCTCTCAGAATTTTAGCAGACATTTGATATGAGCATCCCCCTTTTCATTCCTTTATTGCATGCAAATAATCAACATTTAGTGCAGGTCTTTCCCATAAAAATTAGCTACATTTTCCCAAGTAGCTGCAGAATATCATCCACTACCTTGAATTTAATTATTAAATTGCATGGCAGCTTGATATCAAATCAAACTTTGTTATGTCTACACACACCTCCAGCACAGAATTGTTAATCACTGACATTATTTTGAAAGCTTTCATCAATGTTTTCCTCCAAATATCAACCTTGAAATATGATGAGTAGAACTACCTGGATTCCTGGAGAGTGACAGCTTTTTTTCAGTATAAAATTATGTTGGCTGCATTTTTTTCTGTTGTGAGTTATACAATTATATTATAGTACTTTGAATGTATCATTAATGAAATGAATTGAGGGCTGTAAATAATTGAATACTATATAGTCAAGATATATATTAACCTTTAGATCTATTCCAAATTTATATATCTGATGGCAGACAATGTTATTATATACTCATATATATCATAGTGATTTTTTTCTTTCTCTTCGTTTTTCAATAGGAAGATGTAGAGTAGACCTTAGATCTATGAGTAGACCATTTTACAAGAAAAATGTGAAAATTTGTATTAAAAAAATATGGGTGAGAGAAGAATTGAGCAATTTATGAACTTGATCGAAGTGACTAGAATTAATAGAAGGTTTAGAAAGTACCATACTAAAGTATATATGATTTATGTACCGCATATGATAACTATAGCACATATATGATATATTGCTTTTGTTTTAGAGATGATAATCTTTGTAATACAATATGTAAATAGAATAATAATCATACTTTTTTTCTCTGTGTGTATAATGTATTTTTCTTATGCCTATACTTTTCATGCACAGAAAATACAATTTTTCCATATTGATGTCTTTTTGTGTTACAATACTTTTTTTTAGTTGGAAGTTTTGCTTTTCTAAGTAAATGTTAATAACGGTTTGGAAATCATTGATTGATCAGTTATATTTATACAAGGGAACGGTATAATTATGGAATAGCAAAATGTTCAATAGAAAGATATACAGTATGTATGTTTATGATTATCTCATGTACTTTGTAGCATATACTATATTAATAGATAGTGAGTGAGTTTAGTTGTTATGTCCAGTAGAAAGAATATACTGGACTATCTTTTAGACCAAACATATATTCATGGAGCTCTTCTCACTTCTATTATCTCTTTTCCTCCTCCCATCTCTACCCCCCTCTCTCTCTCTCTCTCTCTCTCTCCCCCTCTCTCTCTCACTCAATGAGTATAATTTTGCTCTTTTTATTTCTGTTAATTTTATGGCTAATTATGTATATATGGGACAATTTATTTACTCCTTAATTATACCATATGTAATTCCTTTATCAGAACTTAAAAGTGCTTGTGCAACTTTATCTAACAAATTATGTGGAAGTGTATTATGTGAATATATCTTTATAATTCAGACAGAATATGGTTATTTAATTATACAACTTTAAAGTACATACAATATATTAGTATACAACCTTGCTTATCTCAATATGAGACATGGTCGAGAATTATGAAGTTAATGAAATAATGTTTCATTAGCTTGAGTTTTCTATCTACTTTACCTTGAAGAAAATAAAGTTTGTTGGGAAATTATCTTGTATTTTTCAGCATTTATGATTTATCAAGTAAAGATTGGATGGCACAAAAAGTGAGACCTTGTGAAGAAATTGTTGTCGATGTCGAAGCATGAAGAAACATTTGTGCTCGGTGACCTTATATTTCATTCTTTGATGCAATACTTTGATTATGAAAAATGAAACATTTTATGTTTGTGTTTTCATGAATATATATTTGCTTGTTTCCTCTATGCCTTTGTTGATTAAAGAATGTAGCCAAGAAATTAGGATGGAAAATCCTGAATATAAACTACATGTATAAATGATGAAAGAAGGAGTTTGTCAGAAACATGTCTTGTGCAACAGAGAAAGCATGATGGCTAAAATTAGGTGCAATGGCTCAGTTGTAGAGCAGGGGTCTCATCCTTGGGGGTCGTGGGTTCCAAACCAAGTCAGTGCGCTAGTGGTCTTTGGTAAGCCATTAATCCTCCTTACTATTAGTCCCTCAGAGACAGCTTAAAGCCATCGGTCACCCGATTGCTTACTTACAAGAATACACGTGCTTTCTTAGCAGTCGGGTAAAACAAACCAACAAACCAACTTTCAGAACATGCCAGCAACATATTGCAGTATCCTTTGCAGGCTTGTAGGAACATATCTTTCTTTATCTTCACAACCAGAAAGGAGTATCATTTGATAAAGACATATTTTTTCGGTAGGATTATTGAATCAAGGTTTTCTTATTTATGATGAAAGAAGATTGCCAGTTTGTTGACTGTTGTGCAATTAATATCAGAAAACTTATTATCAAGGAATACCAGCTCAATGTTGATAGGGAAGCAGAGTAATGGCAGTTAGTGCATTCTTAGAAACCACTGCCTACCCCTTCTCCCATTGGTGTTTATTCTCTGTCACTTGAGATTTTTGTCCTCAAGATATTAACCCTCTAAAAAGAACACCATCTTCAAATGAAACTTTAGTGTTTTGCAATTCAATGTTTAAATACTTGCTACAAAGTGGCGAGAATTTAGTTGCATATGGAGGAAGGATATTACAGAGATGCTTGTGAAATACAAATTAAAAGAAGAATGTATACAATTATTTTTAAGTGTACAAGCATTTCTACGGCAGCAAAATATAAGATTTTGAAGTTATTTGATGCTTGATCAATGAGTTGATGAAAACTTTGGAAACAAGTACAATGGAACCTCATTATAACGAGGTCCTTGGGACCATGGAAATGACCTTGTAATATCAGGAATCTTGTTATATCGGTAAAAAACAAAAGAGTATAAAGAGCTGTGACCAGCAAAATCAGAGCTCTTTATAATGAGGTTTCACTGTACCTGTGGGTTTTTGGTAGATGGGCTATTAAGACCCTTTTTGTTCTCAAGATACACATCTTATGGCCTTATGTCCAAAAATTATGACTGAATATTAATGGCATTTTCAAAAGTACAATGTATATATGACAGTGGCATTCTGTTGAGACCTCTGATCATAATGAAAATCATGTGTGAAAAATTAATACATGTAGAGTGAAGTTGTTTTGACAACAAGAAAGATGAAAGCTTACAAACGGTATATGCACTTTTGTTTTCTATGCTATGTTTAAATATAAAAGTGAATACTTGGATATCTGATGCGAAGTTATTTCAAGTTTGAAGGATTGATTTCTCTGTTATAGAACATGGCAAAGATAAGGATTTCTAATCGAGTGTATGTTCATGCATACCACAACAAAATAAATTGTGAACTAGCCATTTGTCACACATACATGTTTAATTGGTTTACTGATCTTGTTCAAACATTATACATATAAAATGTGGAATGAAATAGTGACAAAATATGGTTTTTGCACTAAAATAAATATATTTATGAAAACATGAGGCTTCTTGTATGGTGGAGGATAAAAATCAAGAAAAAATCTTCTGTATGAAAGAAGAAAAAAAAGTATCCTTAATAAAATCTTGGTGGCTGTTCTGGAAAAGAATAAATTAACCAGTGTGTTTGTATCATGTTGTAAAGTCCCAACTCTTTTGTTTTCCTTTTTTTCTTCACCTTCCTTTCTCTACCTTCCTTTCTCTCTCTCTCTCTCTCTCTCTCTCTCTCTCTCTCTCTCTCTCTCTCTCACTATCTCTCTCACTCTCTCTCTCTCTCTCTCTCTCACTCTCTCTCACTCTCTCACTCTCTCTCTCTCTCTCTCTCTCTCTCTCTCTCTCTCACTATCTCTTCTGCTTGTTTGTGTGAAGGAAATAAGATATACATGTACAGTCAAACCTGCTTTAGTGACCACACGTCTACAGAGACCACATTATTTGTTTCCCTTGAAAATGGTTTCTCATTGAAACATGTACTATAGGAACCTGTCTACAAAGACCACTATTTGTGTTTTCCTTGGGTGTCGCTATAGACAGGTTTGACTGTATATGAGAGAATAACAAAAGCAAGAGAGCCAAAGATGAGAGTGAAATGGTGTAATAAAAGGTAGAGAGTTTTTAATTATATTCATGTTTCGATTAAATGGCAAAATTGAACAGTGCTAGAATTGATATCCAAAGAGAAGGTCTTAAAGAAATTTGTAGCAATGGAGAAGATAACAGAATGTCTCAAGATGTATATTTTCCATATAGACGGACTGCATTATATTTTGTTTAAAGACAACATACATGTAAATTAAATCACACAAACGGGCACAACCCAATTTAATCTCCATTCAAAATGGTATATGAACAAATAATAATATATCTGTTATGCTGCTTGATCCACACCATTATTTCACAACCTTTTTACAGTTATGAACTGTCCACAATAAGGGAGGTTCTTCAAAGATAACGAGTCAGAAATGTTTTTTTTAATTTTTTTATAGAGTGCAATTTATAGCATTTGCAATATAAAACATACAGATTTGAAATTGTTGAAATAGGATTCATTTACATAACTGAATTCCCAGCTCAATGAAATCTGATTAATTAAAATATCTCCTACATCATAGCTCAAGAGATTCTGATTTTGAGGGTAATGGTGGCAACCACTAACTCCAAATAATACAATTTATGGCTTCAAATTCAAGCCTGTTCCAATTTCATTGCTTTCTCAAGCAGTCAAGTTGTTTGTGATTTAAAGCTCTAGATTCATGATATTGAAATACTTTTTAGTCTGGACTTCTAGTAACTGCAAGAGATGAAATTCACACATAAATCCCAACAAACATACACCGCATGTCGGAAAAAATAAATGACGTCTCATTTAATAGATATCGATTTAATTTAAAGGAAGAACAGAGCTTGTAGTCCCATACACGGGTATGTGTGTTGGTGGTTTTAAACATATATTTTTCAGCAAGTTTTAATGATCTTAGTTATAGACTAATGATCCGATCATCAAATTCACCGATAAAGTCCGTTTGTAGTTGTCTTGAACAGAGTGTAGGCCGACTCGTTTGTAGTTGTCTTGAACAGAGTATAGGCCGACTGCTCCTGGTCAGCATATCTCACTCCAAATACATGTAGTCAACATTTGCATTTAAAACATTCCTTGATAGAAACTGGGCAACAGAGGTTACAACATGATCACAAACCATTATGACCTTTACATAGAGATTATGATATGGTCTGCCCTCTTTTCTCAGTGTCCATATGCAGACCTTGCCTGACATATCACCTAGGAATTTCATAGTCGCCTATGCGTTTACCCAGGACATTGGCTCCAGGAACCTGATAGCCTCTATGTCTGTATCCTCTACTGGTTTTGATATCCAGGAGAAGGGGTTCCTCCACCTGTATCCCTTTCGCGATCCCTTCCTCCTTGAGCATGGCGGCCAAAAGGGGCGGCATGTGCACCTTGTTGGGTACCTGATGGAAGTCCTCTTCCTTGGGTTGGTAGGCACAGAACTCATCCTCCTCGCTCTTGCGGATGAGTTTCCACTCCCGCTTCCACCAAGCCCCTACCTTGATCTCCATTCCATCTCGTGAATAACCTGAAGGGAGCAAGAAAGGAGATTAGTGATTATACAAAAGATTTAATGGAAAAGTTACAGTGGAACCCCGTTATGAAGACCAGAGTGATAGCAGTCCATTGTAATAGCAAGGCAATTTCGCTGGTCCCATGTCTTTATATTCTATTATTTGTTTATCCCTGATATTAAACTATTTCCAATTCACAAGGTTATTTCCTTGGTCCCTAGGAATAACACAATTCCACTGTGCTATTTTACATTTTAACATAGTCATTCAAGTGGTTGAACTGTCAATGTGATTCAGAATTTTTTTTATAAACTTGTAGAAAAATTCACTTTCATGTTCGGTCTGAAATTCTAAATAATAGGAATTTCTTTGTCCCACGTAGTGTCCTACTTGAGAACTCCTTTCCCGGCTAACCCCCCCCCCCCCTACCCAAACACACACACTGTTTTCAAAGTCTTGTACTTTTCCTGAAAAAAACAAAAAACAAAACAAAGACCTACCTCTCATTGTTGGTATTCCCCATGCTTCACCTTGGCCTAGATTCTGAAAGAGAGGAGACAATACTGGTTATCATATTATATTATACAGGTATAAGAAAGGAGACTGTTAAGACCTGAAAAATGGAGGACTATAACACTCCTGAAATGTGATTACAAAATCATAGCAGCTTTTTTAGCACATAGGTTACAAAAAGTTATTAAACAATTAATTGACCTAAACCAAACTGTTTATGTTAAAGGTCGTCTAGCAGCTCACAAGTATGTTGTAGTAAAATGTAACTGGAGCAAAATTATGATAGTAGATTTCACTAAAGCATTTGATGATATTGATATATGTGTTTTTGTAAATAAATGTTTAGAAAAATTGAACTTTGGTCCATCTTTAAAAAAAAAGTGGGTCAAAGGTTTTTACACAAACATTACAAGTTCAGTCATTGTAATATAAATGGATGGATATCAGAAATGTTCCCAGTCAATAGAGGTATATAACAAGGCTGCCACCTCTCAGTATTATTGTTTATATTGGCATCTGAATTCATGGCTAATAGAAATGTAATACCATTCAGAAATTTGATTTTAATGGTTACAATTCTACACTTAAACTTTTACAATAAGCTGAAGACACCTTGTCCTTTGTTGATAATACAAAATTCCTTAGAGAATATCATAGAGGAATCAGACCTATTCGGAAAATTTGCAGGCTGGAAATTACATAAAGAGAAAACTGTTCTCTTCTGGATTGGAGATAACAAGAAAAGGTGGTCACTCTCCGACCTTGACCTTAGTTGGTCAAAAGAACCTGTACAATACTTAGGATATTTATATCTGCAGCCTTATACCATGGACCTATTACGGATGGACATTCAACGTGATTCTTTCTTTGATCCAATGAGAGTCACCGCCTTCTGATTATGTGCATCTTAATGAGAACATTCCGCTGTTTTAAAATAACGACTGCGTAAGCATTTTCAGTCATTGACAAAGGAGCAGTTTCCCCCTCTTGGGATTTGTTTGGATGGTGTGCTCTGTAAGAGTGTGTCTTAAATAAAAACATCCCCAATAGGGAGCAGCAAAGTTGAAAAGCAGACGATTTTGGTGATATGAAATGTATTATTACTGATTCGCACACTTTCGCACACACCCATGACCTTATAAAACAATTAAAAGGCCACAATCTTTTTCAGCCCTGTGCGTTGTAACTCTGGAATATTATGAGGAAATTGGGGGAAACGGGATTTTAAATCACAACCAATCCAAATATAACCTCTACCTGGTAATATCAACATGTTTTTCAAAATAAAATACAGTACACGGAACAACAATTTCCGATTATAAACCAGAACTGCACATCGATTTTCCATGATTTAAGTGAGTAAATATCTTCTGCGCATGTTGATTAAGATGTGTAAAATCACTATCTTGATTCTATCCCGGCTTTTTGGCGGCGGACATCATGAGATCAAAGTGAAGAAACATGTACGGAATGTTATTGAGACGACATTGACGGAGACAATCACAATGAATTCGTTGAGAAAACGACGAATGTCCATCAGTAATAGGTCCATGCTTATACTATGCAAAAAAATTGAGTTGGGAAAATAAATTGACAAAACTACAGTAAGTACTGGATAACTGGAGAAGCACAAATCTTACATTATTTGGAAGAATTGCCGTTGTTTATTCACTTGCCTGAAGTCAAATTATTCACTTAATGATAGTAGATACAATTCCACAAAAGTTTCAGAAGAAACAGAATAAATTATGATTCAACTGCCTTTGAAACTCCAAAATTGAAAGGATAAAAAGGTGCAGCATTACTCAAGATTATAGCCAAGGCCCAAGGGGGATTACGTATGATTGACACTGAGAAGCAGATATTGAGATTTTTGTTTAAGATGGCTTGGTAGATTATTGGATGACAGTAAAGGTCCATGGAAAGATATGTGTAATTATTGGAATGATTCTCTCAGTGGCATATATCTTCTGTTCAACTGTAACTATGACCATAAATTACTGGATTTCCAGGAATTGCAACTTCCTGATTTCTACTTTTAATAGAAATATTACAAGCCTGGAATTCTGTGAAAGGTTATATACATGTAGTGAAAATGTCATAAGGTAATAATATGGCATACAAAAAATATTGTTTTGTATTGTTTTTACGTAGATTGGTTTAATTGTGGAATAAATTATCTAAAAGACCCCTGTGAGGAAGGACATTTTTTGTCTGTTAACAGCCTGTTCATTGTAAACCTTGAAACAAGGAAAAGCAATCAAAATCATTTATTTGAATGATTTGATTATACTAAACTGAAGAAAGCTATACTAAAGATATGGTTCAATGATTTTACAAATGAAGACTATGAACCTGATCATATTCACTCTCTTAAAATTCCATATTTTAAATTTGGAAGAGTGTCTTTACTTGTCAGTGACTTAACTCATAAGCAAGAGACATTTCTACAATCTGACATCGTTTTAACAGGTACCCGTTTAAAAAATCCAATGTAGAGTTTGTAGACCCTAGTATAGTACCAGGCCCTGGATGCAGGGTGCAATAGAGAGGGCATGTCAACATTTCATGAACCTATCTAACGTTAGACTTAGAGTCAAACTGTAAGAAAGCAAAGAAGCCCCACTAAGATGGCAGTAGATATTATCATATTGTCAACCTTTGGCATTAATTTATTTGAAACAAAAACATAAAAAAATATATCCTACAAATACATTATTACATAGACCCTCTATGGCATACTTATGCATATAAATTTCAATGAGATATCCTCAAACATAGACTTCCAAATTTCGGCGCTAATGCGCAATCATATCCATACTTTGACCCTTAACTCCGGCGTGGAGATACCCTACTTAAACAGACCTAAAATCGAGTAAATATTCATGTTTTCTTCAAATAATGGCCATGATTTAAAAGTCGTTATATTTCTTACCTCGATCGTTTCAATTTTCTTATCTTTTGGGGAGTATTTTTCCTAAAAATGAAGACTTATAATATACACTTTCTCACGGGATTCACGGCAAACTGCTGCACAATACACGTACCGACGGTGGGTTGCGCGCGCCCCATCGTCGGTACGGTATGCAATTGTATTGTGCAGCAGTTTGCCGAATCCTGTGAGAAAGTGTATTAGCACCCAAATTTCAATTATGTTTTTTTAAGTCATTGCCCAAGCTCCTGCTGACACAATCACAGCAAATTCCCTCCCTTACACCCCCCTCCCGAGCTGCGCGAATCCGGGCTAAGTCGGACTTCGGGCGAACTCGGCCTCGCTGTAAAAACGGTCATTCATGCTAACCCTAAACCTAAGTACCCCAACCCTTACCCTAACCCTAAACCTAACCCTAAACCTAACCCTAAACCGAACCCTAAACCTGCAAAATCGTTTTTACAGCGAGGCCGAGTTCGCCCGACGTCCGAGTTAGCCCGACTCCCGTACTCCGCGCTGCGCGCATGGCCATGGGCACAATTAAGTAATATTGACTGCCTTCAGGGCAATACGACATATATCTCCCGAACCGAAGGTGAGGGTGATATTTGACAAGTCGTATTGCCCTGAATTAGGCAGTCAATATTACTATTATTAACCACATCAGACATCTAGAGCAAAAAAAGAAACTCTTACTATCTTATACTCTTAAATTATGTAAAATACAGTAGCCTACACTGCACAGGGTTTCCTATCATGAAAATTTGCAAAAACATCGTCAAACCAGCACTGTTCATCTAGTGCTTGACGAAATTTTCGATACTGCAAACAGTGTGCCTTGGGTGTGATTATTACGTCACAATAGAGTGCGTGCAAAGTGCGCAGGTTCTCATACGCGTAATAGATGCGCAAAGAAAATTACAAAAACCCGGATGTTGGCTTTACATTATTGCCCACTAGGCACTAGTTTAACACGCATTTTGCCATTGACTTTCCAGAATGGGCAATAATATTTGTTCATTGGTTTACTGTGTAATAATATTGACCGGCAAATTACACACAAAATCCCATTGGTTATTCTGAGCGGTCAATATTTATTATTCGCGCGCAGTTTTGTTGGCTTATCGATTAAACTTAGAGGGCAATACAATTTAAAAATTGCCCTGTTCACATGTCTGATACGGTTAATTATAATAATGATAATTATGCCATCTCATTTTTCACTTCGGTCCCATATATCGATTTTCATGTATTTCTTTCAAAGGTTTGAATGCGTTTCTTTCCATTTAACGCCCGGTTTTCACCTTTATGAAGGAGTAATTTCTTACAATAACATTTGAAAAAATAACTAAGTTCTTACCAAGCTTTCACAGTCCAACTTTACTCGTGTAATTCGGATATAACTCGGTTGATCTGGACGCCAGTGTTGCCATCTCGTTCTCGTCACAATTCGACCAACTCCGAAGTTTGGAAGTTGATTGAGAAGGTCAAAAAGACTTTTCCCCGTTCGCCAGGGATGCGCATGTACTGACATGATTCACAAAATGTCGGATATAAGGAAGGTGGCAGCTGAAACTCTTTATTTAAGGAGTATATTTTATTTTCAAAATATCGTGCAGTACTTCTCCTCTGATATCCATTCAAGAATATAATGACGTAGCCGGAGATGGCGCTTTACTACATTCGGCTGAGCTGAAATTTCCTGATGAGTGATTGTTGGTCAAACGGAAAGAAAAAACAAATCTATCATGTACATGCATAGGCGCCGGAAGTAGGGGCAGGGGGCAGTCGCCCCCCGAAAGAGGGCCCTGGATGCTCATCTGATCGTAACTAAATACCTACAACCCCTGAGCTTCACGGGGCTCAGCCCCCTGGTCCCCCGCCAATTATAGTGACCTAGCTGCCAGTGTCGCAATAAGGTATCAAAATATATGCTCTTCTGACCGTAATTAAATACTTAAAACCCCTGAGCTTCCTGGGGCTGTGCCCCCTGGACCCCAACAAGGGCCCTATAGAGGCCCCTGGATGCTCATCTGACCGTTATTAAATGCCTAAAACCCCTGAGCTTCCGGGGGCTCTGCCCCCTGGACTCCACCAATTAGGGCCCTAAGGCGGGCCACTGGATGCTAGCTCATCTGACCGTAATTGGCCCCTGAGCTTCCGGGGGCTCTGCCCCCTGGACCCCACCAAGGGCTCTAAGGCGGGCCCCTTGATGCTCATCTGACCGTAATTAAATGCCTAAAACCTCTGAGCTTCATGGGGCTCAGCCCCCTGGACCCCCCGCCAATTAGTGGCCTGCCAGTGTCACAAATAAGGTATCAAAATATGCTCATCTGACCATAATTAAATGCCTAAAACCCCTGAGCCTCAGGGGGCTCAGCCCCCTGGACCCCACGCTAATTAGTGACCTGCCAGAGTCACAAATAAGGTATCAAAATATGCTCATCTGACCGTAATCAAATGCCTAAAACCCCTGAGCTTCCGGGGGCTCCACCCCCTGGACCCCACCAGGGGCCCTAAGGAGGCCCCTGGATGCTCATCTGACCATAATTAAATGCCTAAAACCCCTGAGCTTAACCCCACGCTAATTAGTGACCTGCCAGGGTCACAAATAAGGTATTTAAATATGCTATATCTCACCGTAATTTAATGCCTAAAACCTGTAAGCTTCCAGGTGCTCCGCCCCATGACCCCCGCTAGGGCAAAGCCCCTGGACCCCACGCCAATTTACGCTCTTCCTGATCGTTAATACTCCACTTTAAAAACTGTTCCGCAGGGACTGCATTTAACATGTGGTGGTGATGCAGATTTTTCTTCTGCCCCCCCCCCCAAACGTTTTTGCTTATTACGCGGCCACTGCCCCTGAAAGGTGAGCCCCCTGGAATGTTTGCCCCCCCCCCCCATCCCAAACTGCTTTCGGCGCGCCTGTGTACATGTATTTGGTCTAGAATGTTACACGAGGTATAAGCCCTATACTTGGACAATTATGTCATTCCTACATGCTGCTACTGAATAAAAAATCATACCATCATATTCCTTAGCCCATTTATTAAAGTGGTATTATCCAAATATGAATATGCCATGGCATTTTGGATTAGAAGTAACAATTAACCGTCGCAAAATTCTCAAACTGTAAGCATGCGGGGTTTGATAGCCATGCAAGATCTCAAGAATCGGACAGGGAGGGGCCGGAGAGAGCTAGAAAGAGATTTGAAAGAGCTAGAAAGAGATGGGTCGAGGGGGCGTAAATAATAGAAGTGATATTTTGACCTATATAGGCCTACATGCAAAATAGCGGTATAGCTGTGGATGCATCTGTGAACCTAAAGTTAAGACCTCTTGTAGGATTTAGTTAGATGAGATGGCCACTTCTCTCACCTCCCCCGTTCTCCCCTACAATAATAATAATGAGAATATATAGTAATAATAAAAATAATAATGACTTATGATAATAATGGTAATAATGATAATAATAATGATAATAATAACAGGCGCCAGATCAACTTGAAATCAAATACTGAAGGCGCACGATCGAGTGCAAAAGATGAAACAAAATAATATTATTATATATGTCAACTTAAACGTATACCGTTTGAGTAGCATACGAAAGAGAAACTTAGAAGAAAAAGTACAATAATTATAAGCCAAAGCAAACAGCTAGTTTTTCTATTGTTTTTTTTTAATACTACAACTGTTTGTAATGTTAAGTAATGAAGCAGGTATGCAAAATTCATTTTGGTAACAGATCTTCTAGAAAAGACAAAAAAGAACAGAAAGAAACCTGAAGAGCATGATTCACAAAAATGAAATCAAAATTTCTTTAATTAGGCCTATTCTAAATAAAATGATTTGCAAAACAAACTAAACTTCACTTAGCCGGAAATAAGCCTATATTCTTATCTTTTAGACTGACTTTTGAATAGTACTCAGGCTGAATATTTACAAGTAGAAAATCCATGCAAATTGATTGTGCGCCGAATTTATCATGTTTGAAATATAGTAAATAGTTTATGCTGGACGAGTTCGATGCCAGACGATTTTGATAACGTACGAAATTTTACGGAGACGCATATTTTTCCGATCAATGCTGGCGTGAATTTCTATCGCTCAGATTCTCCATAATTTGGGCAAATTTAGAGAGCTTTGATGTGTAATACGTAATACACATGTGTTTTAGTATTTGTTGCATTGAATGATAATATTTTTGCCTTGAAAGAATGTCCAAAATGTCAAGTTTTGCACCATTGTCTGGTCGTTTCGTTCGCGAGGGAATCGTCTTTTCGTGCGAATTGTAACCATGCCAACGATACCCGATTTTCATGTAAGTTTCTATTATAATGTAATTTTTGCTTCTACTACAATTTACATGTAAGCAGCTGTTTGTAATTGATGATCCTTTATATATTTTAGAGCTCTTATGTTTGTTTTTCAAGTCTTGCTAAAGCCAATGGCAAGCACTACAGTCAGAATACAGTCCCATGTATTCCTTTATGTGCATGTGAATCTAAATTAGCGAGGGGCCCGGGGGAGGGGGTCACACAAAGTCATAGACCTGGGAGTCGTTTCTTGAAACCATCATAACTACAAGATCAACGACATCTCAACGATGTCGCTCAACTTGTCCGCTAAGTCATAAGTGTTTCACAAAATTGTGTTTGCCAAGCCGTATTTCTTGATTTTCAAGCTCTCATTTCACTGATCAGTTCTTTTTGTTGTTAAATTTAAAAACTTAAATAATAGTCTAGATCTAGATCCTTCTAGATCTATAATTATAAAAACATTTCACGAACATAGAAACTTATAAATTAAGGACCAGGATTTAATGCCTAGAATCTAAGCTAAGGCTTAAGTTAAGTAAGGAGTAAATAAGATATTATGGGGGGTCTAGATGTCATGCACATTTTCATGCAAATTTGATGTTTGTGTCATTTGTACTAGTAGTAGATCTAGTACTAGATGTCTAGTCACGAAGAACTTACCGCATTGAGCGCTGTGCAATGAGTTTACGCCCACTCCTTGGCCGATCCGCTCGAGTGGCTTCGAATTTAAGTGAGAGAGGGCCTACTTAACTTGAGCGCAACTTAACTTAAGCTCAATGGCTAAGTCAATAAGTAGTATTACGTCACACCACAGAGATTTTGACATGTCATGCTTTAAACAGGTGACGTACTTCACACATAACTGACGCACACACGAAATTGTACACACATAAAATAGAAAAACCAACGAACATTTCAGAATAAATTTCCAGTTTGTACCTTAAATATGACGAAAATGAGAATTGTTCAAACTTTTAAAATAGTTGCGTAAGACTTAAACTTAAGTGAAATACTTAACTTTTCAAGGACACTGAAAAAATTATAACAAATAGAGGGTTTGACTGAAATATCACAATTTTGGTATCGGTAAAAACGGAAAATCGCAAGCTATCTCCTCGAACTAATATCTTATAACATAGAGCCTAGGGAGCCAGCGATAGCCAATCTGAAGGACCCATGTCGGCTAGGCTAGGCGCCAAATTACGAAAATGAGGCTGAGATGGGATGAATGTAATGCGCATGCGCTGGCTGTAAGCTAAAGTTCTATGTGCTAGTAGTAGTACGACTACCACTCTCTAACTAGATTTTACTTTTTCAAACAGTTTGAGTGAAATTAAGCCACATAATCTCCTTTGGTAATTCAGGATAAAATCTGATGGATCGTGACAGACTATATATTTTTGCTGATAGTATCAAAATAATGAATTTGTAGCTATCATAGTTTTGTGAAACAGGTTGTCCGCTTCCTGACATCTCCGCAGGTCGTGGACAAAGATATGACTGTTATGGAGTTAATTTTATGAAACGACCTCATGAGCACCATTTCGCAAACCCATTGAAATGCGTGTATAAAATTTATCACATGTTTCACATGTATTTAAATATTCAATTCTGGAACTGTACAATGTAGAAGGTACCATGTCCATTCATTTATTCATTTCATGTTTTGCAGCTTATAAGATTATAGACTAGTAAACATTGGATATAATCTTTACTTGTAATGGTGGAAAATAGATTCACTCTGAATAAAACAGTATGGATAATTAGCCCCATTGGATTACCCCAAAGGAAACTACCCACTGGGGCACCTTCGGTGGTAGTAACTTGTTCTAGATTCACATGCAACTTGCAGGAACATTGCTTGTTAGCTTACGTCAAATGTAGCATGCATTTCTGTTGATGCTGATTATGCTCTCGCACTTCTTAATGCAGGACGACGACTATTCGATGATTCTTTTCGCTCTGATATTTCTGAGGACGAACTAAAAGTAAGCGCTCCACCAACACCCAGCAGTAGGGGTCGTCCCCTCCCGGCCGGGCTCGGCCAAGGGAAGAAAGGTGCGGAAGGAGAAGCCTCGTAAGTACCCCTTTGTCTTCTGTTTCTGTCCAAAGAGTTTTATATTGTCAATGTTATAAACACACTCATTGCATTTTTAATGGTGCATATACATCATTGATTAATTTAACACCAAGATGACAGTGGTACAAATTGTGATCAATTAAGATCTATATGATTGTACATTATACAAAGTTTTTCTTTATTTACTTATACAATCCTTTTTTTATATTGAAGTCAATTTTATTTGTTTAATCTAATGATTGTACTGAACTAACTAATGCTCCTAAAATTAGATACATCTAGCTTCTTCTTTTTTTTTTTGTATTTTTGTTGGGGGGGGGGGGTGGTCATTATCTGTAAAGCAGTGCCAGCAGTATACTGTAATGTAAACACACCTTTATTTACCGTTGGCATTAAATAGAAGTTTGTTAGGCTCTTTCAGATTATGTTATCTCTCTGTAGTATTTGTTCCTCCCCCATTTTGTTAGTTCTTTAGCTTACCACCAAATAACACATGTATTTGTTCTAGGCTTAGCAAGATTTTTTGTAGTAATTTGAAGTTGAAAGGTACCCTACATTGTTTTTAAAAGATGTGCTTGTACTACAATATTCATACAATACAGTCTACATTCCAGGCAAATTTGATGTTTGCCCTTTCAGCAA
This sequence comes from Mesocentrotus franciscanus, assembly GCA_037976565.1. Lineage (NCBI taxonomy): Eukaryota > Metazoa > Echinodermata > Echinoidea > Camarodonta > Strongylocentrotidae > Mesocentrotus > Mesocentrotus franciscanus. The sequence goes on from CP137673.1 coordinate 18,401,087, forward strand.
GAATTTGATGGTCTGAGTCTGGAGAATGTGGACTAGTATAAACTTATATTTTTCTTCTCTTGAGTGATAGAGGACTATTCTGTATAATCCAGGCTCCAAACTCAACCCAACACAGTATCTTTCAATAGGTGAAAAACTGTCAAATTTGGAACTAGGTTAATATTTCTTCTATCACAACTAGCTTTCCTTCAATCATATATTATCCCACTGTACATCATTCTTCTTCTCTCTTATTCATTTTCCATACCATAGCCTCACCCTACCTAGGCTCAGCTGGTTCGAGGAAGCACAAAGGCAAGAGCAGCAAGCCAGTTGGCTCCAAGACACCAACCGGCCTTAAATCAGCCAGGGAGTACTGGTTAGACGATCTCAAGAGCGGAAAAGGAGGTCAGCAGCAAAACAAAACAAAAACAAAAAAAAAAAAAATGTTTCTTAGTGTGAATGCTCTGGTGCCTCTTCCATAGCAATTGCAATAGACCTCAAGTTTCGTAATTTGTGACTGTAATTTTTGGAATGTTGGGCTCGCATTTGATTGCAAATTTATGCAGGGGCTCCTAGTGAATTGTAATAGTGCATAGGTTACCTGGGTAAAAGAATATTAAATGTTGGCATTGCCATCCATAGAAAGAAAATTTCCATGACTCTGTATAAAATCTGAAATGGATATATAATACATCTACTTTAAGAACCCAATTAGCTACTGTTATGTTAATAAAGCAATTATGGATCTTAAAGGGGAAGTCCACCATGATATTAAGTTGGTTTTAATAAAAGTAGAAAAATAAGAGAAATAAATTAGAAAGTTTTAGCAATATTAGCAATATTAAAAATAGGAACATCATAAATTTTGAAGTTGTCATTAGTGAAACACAATTTGGTAACACTGTGATGGATCTTGCGAGCTCCTCTCCAATTTTCTCTGTACAGAAAATTTCATCAACTTTCATTTTCTTAGTTATTGATGACAGAATAAATTTGTTTCATTCAGGGGGTGTATAAGAACGTACAGTCAAACCTGTCTATAGCGACCGCCCAAGGGAAACACAAAAAGTGGTCTTTGTAGACAGGTAGTCTTTGTAGACAGGTTCCTTTAGTACATGTTTCAATGAGAAACCATTTTGAAGGGAAACAAAAAATGTGGGCTTTGTAGACAGGTGGTCTTTGTAGACAGGTGGTCACTAAAGCAGGTTTGACTGTATTTGCAACCATTATATTTAGGGTGAATATCTGATTGAATTTTTTTTAAGGGAAACAATAAATATTTGAAGTTTTGTAGTACAGGGCAAATAGGAGGGGACCTCGCAAGATACGTCACAGAGTTGCCGATTTGTGTTTGATGGATTGAACCTTTAAAAATTTATAACTTTCTTATTTTTAATTGGTTTTTCCTTGAACTTTCACTGGCCTGTTTCTCTAATTTTTCTGCTTCTATTAAAACCAAGGTTATATCATGGTGGAATTTTCTTTTAAAAGTGATTGTAATATTGGGATTAAGAACACCGAGACTCCGAAGAAGGGGAATCTATCAGATACGTGTACCAATCCCATTATTGCTTGTAATCATTAGTGTGATTAGACAATCCCGTCGTTCATTTGAATGATATTTTACTTTTTAAGGACTTTGACTGTTCTGTAAAATGGGAGTTAGGTGATTTTTTACAAATTTGTTTATTTTTTTTTTAATGTTTTTTGTTTTTTGTTTTATACCATGAAATAGATAATTAAAACTACTTTTTTTTCTGTATGAGGTAGAGATTTCATAAATTATTTTCCTACATCTTTCTTGCTATTAAAACATTCCAGGTTTAACAGGTTGTTCTAAGAGTAGCAACTATCTTGGAGTACCGAAGAAGGCCCAAGCATTTTCCAGCACCAGTGACTACCTAAAGGAGACAGTGCTCAACATGCATCCTAGGAAAAGCTCGAAGAGTAGGGCTATGGTCAGCGGTAAGTCCTACAGGATTTCAAAATACTGTTACTTTTCCGTTACTTTCTGGGTCTAATGGATTATTGCTAGGTACGCACTTCTGTGGAATCACACCATATTTCGATGATAATGCTAATGGTAACAGAATTGCCCGTCTTCCAAAGATGGATTTTTCCAGGTTCCGGGTAGAAATTTTTCTGTTAGTATTAGCATTTTAAGGCCATTTGACAGACAGTGCACACGGTAAATTCTGTTAGCTGCGGGAATAAACGTTTTATTGTGTTTCTGTAGAAATAGACTTGATACATTCCGATGGGGGTTGAATTTCTGGGTCTATTATGGGTAGACAATGCCGTTACTTTCCAGGTCTCATGAAGAAACGGGCTGTTCGAGTAACCCATATTTCAGAGGTGATGTAGGTCTCTCGGTAGAGAGTCGGCTATGCGAACGTGAGCAATTTACAGCAAGCACCATGAGGGCACATCAAGGGTGGATACTGGCCTATAGGAAAAGGGTTGTATGACTCTTGCTCCTGTAACAATTTCCTACTTTATCCAAATTCTTAACTTCAACCCTGGACCCAATAAGACACCTAAACCTAAATCTAAATCTAACCTAAAACCCCAATTGCAACCCTAACCTTAACCGTATTCCTGTAACGAAATAAAGCCAGGAGCAGTTGAGATGTTCATCATCATGTTTGGATGGTAGTCTTACGAGGAAATCAATTTTATTCTCTCCCCATCTTTTATGGAGTGTAATAATGACCAGTGTTTCTTTAATAGAGTTACAACCTGGATTTGGGTAATATCTTGGCTTAGTTGTTAAACCATCAGCCTTTTGAGTATGAGTATGGTAGGTTTATGGAAAGCTTTAATGTGGCATGTTGTGCTATAATCAGTGATAGGTATATTGTTGTACATGTTTCTCAACACCTGTGTTTATGCAAAGATGCATTCCTTTTTAAAAATGTTGTCAAGTTGTATTATCAACTACAATGTCAAGAATGTAAGGAGTGATGATGAGGCAAAAAAGCATTGTTCAAATGATGTGATGTGGAGTTTTTTTAAATTGCCCAAAACATGTGCTTTTGTTAATGGGTATGATTTAGCGAAAGGGTCTATCCGATTTGTAAGGGCTGACAAAATATTTTCAAACCTTGGCATTGATGTATATTTATTAATTTATTTTGTGTACATATTTTTTCTCCTCTATTAAACAACAGACCCCATACACAGGAATATGAAAGGTGTTCCATCATACAAGCCTCAGGAAGAGATGTACGATGAGATCCTGGATCTCAAAAAGGTAAGCCCAAATTACACAGCAGCAATATAGTAATGGTTTAGGAGATCTAGAGTTCAATGCCAGTTCAACATTTGCCCTGGGCTTTGCTTTGTCAGATATATAGGGTTAGGGCTTAGGTTGCGGTTTGGTTTTAGGTTTTAGGTTCTTAGGTTAGGTAAAGTGTTGGTTGGGGCTACGGTTTTTCCCATTCTTTTATCTTCCCTCTCTCTTCTGTCTTCTTCTCTTTCTCTTTCAGTGTCTGTCTCTCTTTTTCTCTCTCTCTTTTGCTAGATCTCCCTGTTTCTGTCGTTTACACTCAGTTTTTCTCCCTTTCTCCTTACAGCAAGTCAATGCATTGAGAGCAGAGAATGACATGGTGAAGGCTAAGAACCAGCGGTTTGAAGATGATCTCGTGAAGAAAGAAAGGCAGATTGATCAGCTTCTTGATCCAACAAAGGTAAGCAATCTTCCTTTCATTCTAAGAATAAATATCAGTGTAAAGTCTTGTTCAAACAGGGTATTCTCATATGTTAACATGCTTTGTATTCTTAGGGGATTTCATTAGAGCAGAAACACATTGAAGTACACAGTAATATATCCCACACCCCCACACCCACCCAAAAAGAGGTGAAAGGAAACATGGAGGAGAAGAAAGAAGAATTTTTTTAACAAAACAAGAGAAGAATGTACATTATACAATGTATATTCTATTATTGATGCTGATAAATTCTAAATCTTGGTATTGAATAGAAAAATGTGGTCAATTCGTTTAGCAGTAGAGTAAATTTTATATTGGGTCAGATGCTGCTTATGGTAAATTGATCCATGGTCCAAACCCATAGTCAATGAACTTTTTTCCCCCCTCGGTTATTAACTTTTGGAATGCAAATATTCTCTGTTGCTGAATAGTATAATTTAGAATCACAGCCTCATTGGATGTTTTACATTATACAGTTGTTGATTTCACAATACCTAGATTGTTTGATAAATTCCTGATTGATCTTTCAGAGTGATCTTCGAATGACGCTTAATAGCAGGCAACCAGATTCAGCAGCGGTGAGTTCAACAAACTTTGTAACATTTTAGTAATTTACAACCTGCGCCAAAACGACCATGTGAGGAAAATCTATTTTGTAAGGCTCTACATCATGAAATAATGTGGTAGGGCTTGCTCAGTGTCTCTGAGACTTTTGAGAAGGTGGAATGTGCATGATTATCAATGCTTCTAAGGAAATGAAAATACATTTGCAGAGCTGCCAACCACTACGATTTTATCGTATTTTGTACAATTTTTAGAAGTAAATACAACAGTACAATATTTCCTCAATAAAATATGATTTTCACAACAACAAAAATCCGAAAATTTGAATGTGCTTGTGTATTTTGTGTGAAATCATGCATATTCAACCAATGGTCCATACAAATACATTTACATGCTGCCCATTGGTTCATTGAACGATCATTCATGACGAACTCTTGCATATTTTATCCAACAAAATGTTTGTAAAATGTGCTCATGCATAATTCTTCAAAATGAACACAGTCTAAGAAAAAGAAAGTACTTATCAACCAAAAATAGGATTTTTATTTTGAAAATAGGATATTTTGGGGAAAAGAATAGGATTTTTGTTCAGTTGGGGTTGGCAGCTCTGCATTTGAAATAGTAATTTGATGGCTTAGCTGAATCTGTGATATCATTCTGTTCTTATTAATATTACAGAAGGTGAACAGCTTGAAGCAAAGGAATCTAAAGCTGGAGATGAATCTGAAGGACAAAGAAGCAGAGCTTATGTAAGTAGAAAAGGCTATTGCATGTAAAATATTAATTTAGAATATTGGGATATCATAATGAAAATATTGTTTGCATTATAAATAATGTAAAATATTTACATTATGATGCAACAACTTTGACAGAAATATATGAGAAATAACAACAACAAAATCCTATTGTATCTTTTTTTGTCTTTGGTCTATGTATAGGAAGCTGAAGAATGATATGAAAGGAACTCGTATGGAAGAGATGAAGGTTGCCATGGAATCATTCTATCAAGAGGTAATCATGAGAAATGTACATTCTTCAAATATGCAGAGATTTCTTTAAAATATTTTAATAGTATTTTTGCCAAAACCACAAGCATGTTGTTCATGTCCACTATTTACAAACAATTATGAATGACATTTGATTAGAAGTAAACTTTCCTTAACTTTGCATCCAGTGTTTAGCTAAAAGAGCACCTTTATATTATAACAAAATATATCTGCTTGGAAAAATCTAATTTTGTAATGAATTACAAGGTCATTTATTATTCATTTATCCCCTTGCTGGAATATTGCCACTATACACAGTTCTTCTTTACTAATCAACAGTATTAATGCTGACATACTACCAGCTTCAAGAAGTATTATTGATGTTTATCAGATTGTAATTTGGTATCTATTTGTTTTCCATTTTTCAGGTTCAAAGACTGCGCTACCAGCAATCACATCAACCAGGAAAGTGAGTACCGTATTTGCCGGCGATAAGGCCGCACCGCCGCATAGGCCGCACCCCCGATTTTGACATTTCAAAGCAAAACAACAAAAAAAAGCAACAAAAACAACAAAAAAAAAAAAAAATGGAAGGAAAAAAACCAAACAGACCAAACAAAATTATCGTAAATTTCTTGTAGAAAACTATTTTTTCTACAAACTGATACCAAATTCATCAATATTTTTATAAAATTTCAGTAAAAAAAACAAGTTTACTTCAAACTTGATCGTTATTTAGTAAATCTTCATTGATTTTGAAGTTAGTATTGTATCGCAGGCAGTTTTGGTATCCTATTTATACCCCTACCTACGAAATTGCGTGAAATGGATACTAAGAAAATAGTCAGAAAACAGACTTCGTCCGTAACGGTCCCTTCTTTTAGTTTTAGCAATCTAGATCTACCGGTAGAATTTGTTAAAAATAGGTAAGGAAGTTTATTCACAAGATCGACAAAACTTCATGTCAACAATGCAACATGAAATAGTCGGTAAGATGTGTGGAGTTAATCTAGAAATGTCCTGTACCATTACTGGTATAGATCTAGTCATTGTACCGTTGGGAGTCCCATATGTACAAAATTATGTGGGTGTTTTGACAGCTGATTTTTTACTGTTGTTGCGGATTGGCCGCACCCAGACTTTTCGATATTTTCGGAAGAGAAAATACTGCGGCCTTTACGCCGGCAAATACGGTATCACTTTGTTTTCCTAATATCTTCCTCAATTTGATTGTGGAAAATTTATAGTCACAGCTGTGTCATTGATAAGTAATATCCTTCATTACAATGTGATTTAGAATGAAAGCGAGAATATGATCCCTGATATACAGGAGATAGGGGGTACACTATTCATGTTAATTGCTTTCAATCTTGGAACGTACGTTATTTTTGTAACACAAATATTAAAGTAAAAAAGCAAAACAAAGCAAACAAACAAAGAGAGACCAACAAACAAGAAAACCCTCTGAGTGGTCTTAAGGCAAATATATCTCTCTTTCTCCCTGAATTTGTTTCCCCTGTTTCTATCAAACTTTCTTACCCCCTCCCCTCTCTCTCTCTCTCTCTCTCTCTCTCTCTCTCTCTCTCCCTCCCTCTCTCTCTCTTTCTCTTGCTCTCTCTCTAAATCTATGTAAACATTTACTGTGTTAACCTGCCATATTTTTTTCTTTCTTTCTGCATCTCCTTTCCCAAGTCTCGCTCTTTCTCTATCCCTCTCTGAATTAATCACACCCTCTCCATTTAATAACCATCTTCATTGCCTCTCTCCCATCCTAGAGCAACCAGACCAGGTACTGCTGAAAGAGAGTCCAACTCGACAGCCAAAGTGAAGGCCCTCAATGGTACTATCCTGAGACTCACAGAGAGTAACCAAAGACTACAGAGCGAGAACAAGCTCCTCAAACAAGACTTGGAGAGGACACTGTACGAGAGTTCTGCTTACAATGGACCAGCACGCTCAGAGAAGTCGCAGAGAGGTGAGTAGCGTCTTCCATCTTGTGTTGTCTTCGCAGTTTATTCCACCATCCATGGCTTATTGATGAAGTGCCAATTTGATTGCATTATCATTGCATTATGGTTGCAATTAGATTGCATTTTTGATTGCAATGTCATGTGTGTAGTTAAGATTTTAAAAAGCATTTGATATGAATTAATAGATGTTTATATGTCACATTTAGGTAGATACGGGTTTGTAGAGTTGCATAATCATATTATTTTTTTTTTCACTTTGTCATTGTTAATCAGAATACATAACAATGTTTCACTTGAGGACATGTTTATTGTTTATGTTCTTTAATGACTCTTAGAATTCCTCTATTAATATGTTTTCCTTTTTTTTTTTTGTCTTTGCAGACTATGAAGATTTGAACAGAAGGGAACTGTTGGCTGCAGTAGTTAACTTGCAGCAGGTGGGTACATGTAGCTTGTCAGTGGACAGGTTTATCTTTCATAAGAGCTAGCCATTCAGGCTGTTACCTAATAGTTACTCAAAAGTGTGGTGTGACTAACAATTCATTGCTGCCAACCATTCCTATTTGGGAGGAATGATTCCTAGCTGTTGGCCTTCAAGCTATTGTTTTGAACCCGAGATTCCTCTTTTTTTTGAAATATTCTGTGTGAGAAATATACAAAATAGACTGTATTCCTAATTGTGCCTGGAGAGATTCCTAATTTTTGCTGTGAAAGGTTGGCACATCATGCACCATTGATGAGGTTACCAGCAATGATTCTTATGCGATAATTCATAATAGATATTTTGTATAAACCTTTCAGGTGTGTAGTTAGAACTGAGAGCCTAGTCAGATTGAGAAATTATGTTTTGAAGAGTAATTAGCAAAAGAAAGATGATGGCTTGAGACCTGTTAGGACTACATTACAGAACATATGATGATGATGATGTTATGATCATGTTATATATCTCTCATTTGCTTTGGAATTAAATTACCTTTAAGTCAACATAATTTTCTCATTACCATACACTTATTGATATTTGTACATTTACATTACAAAATTTGCTAGATTGTTGATTCATATTATCTGCTCTTATTTTACACTCTTGTAGTTCATTTATGATAAAGTTAAAATTTTGTGTTGTATCATTTTCTTGTTCATGTATTATGTTACATTTCATGTGTTTATGTGTGCAGGCCCTAAATGATAGCAGTGTGAAAAAGTGAAAAGTGGGTAAAAAAAATGCAAATAAATAAATATATGCATATTCACGTTGGTGCTTTTCTGCAAGTTTTGGTAACTATGCCTATATTCTGCTGGTCCAAACAACCCCATCATAGACAAGGGATGCAAGGCAGAATGCCTTTCAGACATGGCCTTTCAGAATTCACTGTTGTTACGAGAACTTACCCTCAAGATTCTTTCTTTCTCCATTCTTTTCTTCTTTTTTTAAAACAGAAAATGGATCACATAGAGGGCAAGGGGATGCGCAAAGACCGTCATGCGGATGGAGAGATGCCGGGGAAGATCCCTCTGACTGGATCACTGTCTGACCGACTTGACCAGCTGGACAAACGAGAGACTGAGCTCCTGACGGAGAAAGGGAGACTGGAGAAAGATGTGAGCAGGCTGCGGGAAGACAAGACCAAGTTTAGACAGAAGGTGGAGCAGTTTGAGTAAGTATAGTGGTTATTTTTATGTTGCAAAGTATCAATATGTACTGTTTTATTGAGTATGGTTATTCGTTGTACAAGGAAGTATAACTGATTGTGAGTAAGAAATGAAATCCCAACTTGACTTTTTTTTAATGCAGTATAAAATGTCGCTTAATTTTGCCTTAGATACTTGTGCACTCTTAATGTACTATGAATTCATTGAAATAGATGTCTCAAAATTAATTTCAGCAAAATATTAACTTAAACTTTATGTAACTTTACTTTTAATACCTAATGTAAAGTTTATGGTATAGCCAACTTACCAGAGGTTCTAGTTTCTAATAATTGATTGACATTAACTTATGCTCTAGAGGTAACAGAATAGAATAATAAAACTTTAAAACAGTAAAAGGATAACTTATCAGGACTTTTAAAATTTCAGTTTATTGTTTGTATATATTGGGTTAAGGGTAGCACACCCTTTCCATAATATTCTAAATAGTGTCAAGAAAGTGAAATGGACTTTCTAATTGATTGTGATTCCTTCCAGGGATGAGAACAAAGCTCTACAGAAGGAGAATGACAGGCTGAAGGAGCAGTTCAAGTCCATGACTCCAAGACAGAACGGTAACATGAAACGTCATCCCAGCAGCGAGTCCCTCCACAGCAAACGTAGTGACAGGCATGGTGACAGACACAGTGACAGACACAGTGACAGATACAGTGATAGACAAAATGAAAGACAGGATAGGAGCAGCGAGAGACAGAGTGATAGACAGAGTGACAGACGAAGTGATAGACAGGATAGGAGCAGCGACAGACAGAGTGATAGACATAGTGACAGATATAGTGACAGACAAAGTGACAGACATGGTGACAGACAAAGTGACAGACACAGCGACAAACATAGTGACAGATACAGTGATAGACACAGTGATAAGCACAGTGACAGGCTGAGTGACCGAAGCGAGAAGAGGTCACGAGCAAACAGCTCAGCTTCTATGAGGAGGAAGCAGAGAGAAGAGGAGGACCTGAGGGAGAGAGAGCGCAGGCTGGAAGATCTGAGACAGAACAGATCTGCACGCACACTGCAGAAGAACTGGAGGGCCCACAAGCAAAGGGTGAGTTAGACCGCAAAGCTTCTTTTGAGCCCCACATACTTGTTTTGATGTCAGCACTACTTATTAATTGGAGGAAAGTTTTAAGATTGATATTACAGTTCCTTCCATGGGGCAGGATAGTGGTTTGAATAGCCTTCTATGAGCAGCTTCGCCCTAAAACATACTTATACTCCAATTCATCAATGTTTGGATGCTTTTTTGTAGGTGGGAACTTCTCAGGATATAAATGCATATTCACAGTTGTAAAAAAACAAAAAAACAAAGAGTATTGAACAGAAATCCTTGTAGAGTACTTTGTCCACGAATGAAAATTTCTTTTGAAATTTCAAATACATGTTGAAAATATAATTTCTTAATTTTATAGAGGCTCTGCTACGAAAGAGGCTAACATTACATTTGGTAGTATATGCATAACAAGTAGCCTCAACTCTTTCTTATCATGTTTTACAGAATATTCTCTTTTTTACTTCTATTTGTGTGACAAACATGATAGAGGTGTTGATGATGACCAGTGTAGCTGAAGATATGTTACAGGAAACATTTTAAATAGCATTTAATCCAAAGTAGAAGAATAAAGATTTTGACGGGCTACCATATTTGCCGGCGTAAAGGCCGCAGTATTTTTGGAAGACAAAAAGTCTGGGTGCGGCCAATGCGCCACAACAGTAAAAAAAATCTCAAGTCAAAACCATGAAAACAGCACGAATTCGTACATATGGGACTACAATGACTATACCAGTTAATGTGCAATGGTACTGGACATTTCTAGACATGTCTTACCGACAATTTTGTGTTATATTGTTGACATGAAGGGCAAAGTTTTGTCAATCTTGTAAATAAACTTCATAACTTACCAAACAAAAACTGCTGGTAGATCTAGATCTAAGTTTGTGCCATTGCTAAAGCAATCCTCGCAGCTTGCGCGAGCCCAGCTAGCTATGTCGCAATACACGACTGTGACTTCGGCCGGAGAGAGCAGTATTTTTTTTATTTTTTTTTTTTTAATTTTTATTTTATTTTTTAGTCTATGAAATGTCAAAATCGGGAATGCGGCCTTATCGCCGGCAAATACGGAAGACAAACTGCTTTTCTAAAGGCTGAATTCCATGATGCTGCCCTCCATCACTTGAGGGCCACTTAGCTTGAAATTAGTGTGCAGTGGATATCAAAAAATAATATTCATATTGACATTAGACCAATCATTGCCTACCGTTACCAAGCTATTGCACAGTGTAGATCTTAGTTGCCAAAATGTAAGGAAGTCTTACATCACACAAGGAAATCTTTCAACGTAGATACTTTCAGCTGTGACTCTGAGGAAACAGAATCTTCTTCCCCCTAAAATGACCCTGAGCACTGTAGTAAATCATCTTCTATTTCTCTTTCTATCTTGTGCAAACAGGAACAAGATCGTGGCAGTGATCTGGATGAAGTAAGTATGATGAATAAACTTGGGAAAGTAACCTGTATTTTAAGTAAATACTTGTAGTTCCATTCTTGTTGTATGATGTAAATAAAAACAAACTAAGTGTGTTTCAAAGACAATAATATGGGCATCGTTGGGACATCACCATAGATTTGAAGATTGATAGAAGCCTAATTTACATGCTAAGTCTAAGAGCATACCTGCCAACCCTTCTGAATTTTCCAGAATATTCTGATTTTTGAAGCCAAATTTAGCTTGTTTTATCATGTGCCGCGATTTGAGAGTTCACGTATTGCATGCGTTGAATGGCTGCACGACCGAGCAGCGAATTTGTATTTGCTTTTTTGTACAGATTTACCGCATATTGCCAGTTATACACTGCCGCTGTAGGCAGACCCCAGCTAGAAATTCCTAATTCTTATTTTCAAATAGTGGCAGGTATGTATAAAGAGTTGTGTTGTAAATTTCATAACGTATGGAATAAAGAGCTTATTTTTAAGAATCAGTATCTGAATATTGATTTGAATCAATTGAAATGTTTGTAATTTTCACAGTGGATGGAAAAAAGAGCCTTATTTTTGAGAAATTGGTATCTGAACATTGATTTTTCTGATAATGATTCAGGCTGCGACTACAATCCAAGCTGCAATGCGCGGTCATCACAGACGCAAGGATCTCCTGGACCGCTTCAACTCAGAACCCTTCTCCCCTTCAACAACGGATGCAGCCAGCGACAGGTTGCGCGACGACGAGGATAGCGACGATGTGGATGATGCTGCCATGACCATACAGTCCGCTGCGAGAGGTCATTGGTCACGCAAAGAGCAACTAAGTAAATTGTAAGTGACTGTATAACTGTCTGTGGGGGTGCGTCATTGGGTCTGTACTGATGTGTATCAATCAAATCTAATTACTTACATTGGTGACTGACCTTTAACCTTACCATCTGAGAGACGTAACTCTGGTTTTGAACCAGGGTACATCAGAGTCAATTTTTTGGTGAAGAATAATCTGCTAGACCAACTTCCACCATTTCCTTTTGTTCAGAAAAATTAATTGGGTGTTTGCATGTGAGGTAAGTTTTTACAGTTGTGTATATGTATTCAGATTTTGCTTAAGGACATTTATGTCTTTGACCAACCTTAACTGTCACTTTCCATAAGGCCTTACTCCTGATTCAAATCCCGGTTGTTCATTAAAGAGGATCACAGTGATGACCTCTCGTCCAGGTCATATGAATTTTGTTTCTTTACATTCTACTTAAATGAGGGAGTAACTTATTTGGCCTTAAAGCTAGGCTACTACTCCAAACTAGATACAGAATATTTATTCTTCATGTATTTGATTTTTCCCTTTCTTTAAGTTGGTTAAACACCTGATATTACCAACTTTTTTTTCCTATGTTCCTTAGTTGAAGACCAATGTCTTCCATCCCTTCAAGTTAATTCAGTACTTTTGTGTCATGCATGAAATCCAATTAACATATTGTCATAAATGTCTCATATCACATTCTCCTTTGCAGCTCCAATAGATCCGACTCAGAGCCAGAGTCGGCGCGATCCTTCCGCAGCGGCAAGTCCAGCAAGGCAGGGTCCACCAAGAGCGGATTAGATAGGTTCATGTCTGGATCAAGACCTGGATCCAAGGCAGGATCATCAAGCAAAGCAGGATCAGTTCGAAACGGATCAAATGGTGAGTTTATGGAATTGCTTCATTGCTGTAAGGTAGCTTAACGAAAAGACATGTCCGGAATGCAAAATGCATAATTGTTGAAAATTATAATTTTATCACACAGAGGTAGACCCACAATGTTAAAGTGACTCCGTAACATTGCCTCAGATTCTGAAACAAAATCCTAGATTTAGCTCATGCTGCAATCATAATTATAAACCTTTAGGTCACTGAGGAATCCCATGACTTTTGACAAGCTGATCGCCTGTCTGATTATCGAGATATTTATGATTGGAAATCAAAATTTCATTTTTCGGAAAATGCGTATGGTAAAACCGGTCACTCAAAGATTTTTACTTTTTTGAGGCACTTCATGATCATTGTGAAGCGCAATTTTTTTAGGGCTTCAATATTACACCATATCACAGACACTGATAACACGTAGGGCCATGCATCTCAGATTTAACATTGTTTAACATTACCTAAACTAACATTCAGATATGTTAAAAAAATGAACTCCTAATGAGCAAATATCTCTAATTGTTATGGTAGACCCATCTTTATGTGTTACTAAATTTTGCTAAGTTACTCATTCATTAGAAGATGCATTTGTTTTTGTCACATTTTAGAATAATTTAATCCGGTTTAAATTCTTTCGAGTTTTGTATTTATGATTGTCTACACACACCTTCTATATATATTTATAGATGTCATTGTGCATGTAAATCATGTTTGTTTGTATTCTAGTTATGGAAGGATCTCAAGAATTGTTTGAGGCATAACGTCAACCTTTCTACCGATCGCTACCCCCAGTAGAAATATGTTGATTAAGTTTGAAGCATTAACTTGAAATATGGTAATCATATCCAGTCCCATTAGCAATTATAATATTACATTTATAACGCGTCTTTTCATTAGATACAAAGCACATAAACAAGAAATACTTACAAACAAACAAAAAGAGAGAACATTATCATACAAAGCTTGCATTAATTACAATAGGTTTATTTAATTTTACATATGTATTTTAAAGGTCATAGCAGTGAGGTCATATGAAAATGTTGTAACCCTTGAGCTGTTGCTCTTAACATATTGAAGTTATCAAAAACTTCACTTTTACCAGCTTTGTTATTTGTATGTTTGATATCTCAGTATTGAGGAAAGATCCCTTGTCAGAAGAAGATTCTGATGACTCTCTTGTGATGTCTACCACGTCAAAGAAGAGCTCTGTATCCAAGTACAGTAATAAATCAGGTGAGTATTGAAATGTAATGCTCAGCATGGTGATAGACTCTCTGAAGAAGTGACCGACATATTTGTTTTAAAAGGTTATCGGGCATAAAAGGAGGTGTCCAATCCCCCCCCAAACAAAAATAAATAAATAAACAAATAAATAAATTAAAAAAAAAAAATAATAATAATAATAATAATAAAGATAATACAAAAATATCTGCGGAACAAAAAGAGGGGGGAAAGAAAGAAAAGGCTATCAAACAGAAAGTAAAATATGGAACAAACAAAAAAGAAAAAGGAAGAAAAGAAAACAGTCTTCAGATTTTTGAGGTATTGACTTTCATTTCCAAATCTCTAACAAGTAGGGGAACAAGAACAGAAAGAAAGGGTTGGAGGGGGGGCATCTGGACCTTTGTAATCTCTCATGTTATGAGCAAACTGACTCATTGTATGGAACTAGGATAAACTTGTAAACCATTCTTAAATACAAGTTTTTGAGATTTGACATTCTTTGTTCTGTCTGTGGGTAGTCATAGGCTCTGATGACAATAGTTGCAGACTTCATTTTGTCAAAGATATAGGTTTAGGGTTTCAGTTGGATTTTAGGTTAGGTTTAGGGTTAGGGTTAGGTATTATGTTTGGTCTAGTTAAGAATTAAGTTAAGTGCTTGGTTAGTTTTCTCAATATTTCTTATGTTTTCCCTCTCTCTCATTTTAATTTCCTTTTCAGGGAACAAAGGGAAACAGGTAAGTTGCAGATTTACTATTGATTTATGAAATGTTCAAGCTTTTGCTAATGAAGTTTCTCTGATAATACTAAAATACTAACCAAGATGTATTCTGTGAATATGCAGTAAAATCCTTGAGCTGAAAATGTATCACCCAAATCAAATTAAAAGTGTGAAGCTTAAAATATCTTTAACTACCTAATAAAAGCACTTTAGCTTAATGTTTGTTTATTGTCAAATTTCTCAAAATTGTGAGTTGTTGCAGTGATAATTTATCTGTTTACTCGTTATCATTTCAGTCTTCAAACACACTTCATTGGATGTCATTTAGTGAATCTTATTCTTTTAACTCTGCTGTCTTTGTGTAATTTGCAACCTATAATTTGTGTGAGATTCTCTCATTGTCTTCTCAGAATCTGTCATAGAGGGAGCCATGAGTTCATAATTACGATGGAAAAAACAAAAACATCTTTTTGAAACCATTACTACATCACTGCCATAACATTTCAGAGTAAATCATATTGTAATTTTCATTTGCTGTTTTCACCGTTTAACACTGTGTTTGGGGAAGCACTGCATAAATAACACCACCATTCTGGAATTCCTTACCTCTTATTAAGTTTCAATATTTATTACATACACCTTCAACCTGTTTCATAAAACTTGTTAGAAAGAACACATGCCAGGGGGGTGTTTCACAAAGACTAAGATCAACTTTATGTTGGACTTAACTATGGCAGGCCATTCATGCCACTGGTTGCTCTCACCATTATGATCTTTAGATAATATTTTTTCCTTCAATAATGAATTGTCAAAAAATGTAAATTCTGTAGATTTGTGCCCATGATTTTTTCGTCCCTTGAGAGACCAATGCCAGTAAATGGTGAGAGCAAACAGTGGCACGAACGGCCTGCGATAGTTAAGTCCAACTAAGTCGATCTTAGTCTTTGTGAAACACTCCCCAGGTCTATAATAAATTGCCAAAAGTCAGTAAGATCAGTTATTTTAACAGTCAGTTCCAATACCACAAAGATCTTGAACGTATTATGCGCTGTAGGGTCAAATATGAAAATTTTATTTTTATTTTTTGGAATAGTTACTACAATTTTTAATCAACCTGATACTTGTTTTATGAAACCGGGCAGGAAACTGAAAGGTTTATCAAAGGCACTCTAAACTCTCCTAATCACTCTCTTTTCCTCGCCTTTCCTACCAAAGACTAACAACTCCTTCTCATCTAAGACCTCCGCAACAAACCCGCGACAAACTCAGCGCTTCACGTCCTCTATCCCGGAGGAAGACTCAAGCGATGACGACGATGATATTGTTGTCACGGTCAAACCGAATAAACCTTCCACCACCATCACAACCACCAACACCACTGTTAAAGCTAAATCCAAGAGATTTGGGTTCTTCTAACCGTCACGGTCGTTCACTCTCTCATCTCAGGCTTCTTCATTTCATTCTTTCCATTCCAGTATATTTGTGGGTCTGTGCAGATAAGTTGTACTCTCTCTTCTTTTGGTGTTTGTGTGATGTAAAAGCTGGACTTGCCCTTTTCTTATAGCCATACCGATTGTATACAGTTTAAGCACCTATTAATACATGTAATGTGTGCTGTGTTAAGGATGAGTAAACTAATTAAATATCTGGAAACGATGTATATCATTGATGGTGCGATAAAAAGATTGTAACCCAATTTTTGGTGATTTTTTTTTCAAGACCATTTTGATGTTTAAATAAATCCATGTAATGCATTTCTGTAAAAATAATGCCACCAGCAACCTTCAAAAGGAAAGTCATCATTGCACTTATAATGTCAAACTTAAAAGTTCATTCATTTTCCAGAAAATCAAACATTCTTGAGGTATGAGGTTTTATCACCCCACCAATAATATGCTCCAATGCGAGCATTTGAATATGACGATGAAGCGATGTTGCTGTCAAACAAAAACGGCTATATTAGGACATATTAACACTGAATAATCTCCCTTTTTTAATCAGCATATTACTGATCATTACCTTCATATGACATGTATTTAGGTATTCATTTATATGTTCTCAAGTGTATCATTTTATCTGTGTAATGCACCCTCTGATGTACTACCATTTCAAGCGTTTACATTTCAAAAAGCCCAGACGAATTTCAGTCGTGCCGCTCAGTGTGTCCAAATTCAAAACCTTTGTAAATGTAAACATGCCTTCATATGTTGTCTTATAAACGCCTTCATTTATTATCAATATTTTTAGTTGTTTTTTTTTTTGCTAACATGCAGTCTGTTATCTTCACATTCTTTTACTTAAATGAACAACTAGAGCTTGGCCAGTAGTCGATCGACTCTGAAAAATGGACTCAATAGCAAGAAAGAAGATGACAGTGATGACGATGATGATGATCTGGTGTTCTAGTGGGCATTATAAATGTTAAAAAGGGAGAGTATGTGTATTCTAGCTTGAATTCATTACCCACAAGGTAAATATGCAGTGTTTTGTAATAGCAAGTTTGTTTAAATATTGAAAATATGATATTAGAAATATATCCCACTCTTTAATCACTTGATTATAAAGTGGGATTATAGAAAGTTGCCACATGGTCATGTAAAGCAGTGTTCTATTTTTTTTTTGTAGATCTGTAAAGATATGTAGATTGGCAATGAGAATGTTTGCAATTGTTCATGGCATAACTAATGGCAAGAAATTGTGTAAATGTGATATTTTCTAAAATTCATACAGAGGTACAATATGCACAGTGATGATATTATGTTTACAGTAATTCTGGTTTGTGATACACTACATGTTTTTTTTAAAGACAAAATATGAAATATGATAAATGTAGGTTTGATTTAATGTGATGGTGAACCTTTATTGCTGAATTTACAAATGTGCAAGTGTTTATCAGTGCATCCATGCTCTTTTCTTGATGCTCCTTTTTATAAATACTTAACAAATCGTAGCTACCAGTATATCTCAAACTATATCATGTGATTATACCCATATAAAAGCATGTTGAATTGAAGTTACCTAGGGGCCTGTTTAAAAGTCCCATTTTCAAAAATGTCTTTTCAAAAGTGATATAATGATGGTGTGCATTTACTCATGGATTCACTGCCTTCTGTATCAGATCGGGTATTAGTAGCATAGGTATATCCAAGATGCATCTTGCAAATACTTGCAAAGCAAATACCAAAGACAATCATCATGGCACATAATAATCACAAGGCACCCCCTGGTGTCTATGTCAAATACATATCTAGGGTGTAATACTTTGATGATCTCTATCTAGGGAAGATTTGTTTTATCCAATTCAAATTTACAGCTGGGAATGTGAACGTCAAGTACGCCTGAAGGTACACTACTTCAATTAAACCTGTTGTGTGACTTTGTGCGGTCAGAGACTTAAGCTGGTAAATACAATCTGAAATTGTCTCACTCTAAAAGAGGAGGTATCATATGCAATTTTGCTTCTTAAAAAAAAAAATGTTAACCAAAATATGCACACATTAATGTCTGAAACCAAATTTTTTACTCTGGTTATTAGAAAAGCATGTTAAATTCGTATATTTGTATGCATTTGGTTAAATGATGCTTTGTCTTTTAATTAATAATGAAAGTGGTTGAATTGGGCGTAATTAAATCTTATATGCTTGAAAATCTCTTACTAGAAATTTTCTATGTAATATATTGTTTTTGTAATTATGTATATAATGTAAATTAATATTGTTATAACATGCTTTCCTTGAAAATCAAACATGTTTGAAGCCTGTTTAAAAAGTCTAGGAGAGAGAAAATTTGAAGTACCAAAAATGAAATGTTATCACCTTGAATTATGTGACTCATTTATATTGAAATGAGTTACATTGTAAATCTGATTACCAACAAGACTTGAATCAATGCATTGTTATTATCTTATACTGGCAGAAAATAACTTCCTTTCAAATGTAGATAAGTTTAGTAGGTGATCTGATATTTGCTCCAGTAATCTTTGCTCAGGGCTTGATTTCATCAAATATATAGTTAGGGTTGTGATCTGGTGATACGGTTCTTAAGTTGAAGCTAGGGTTATGTTTAAGTGTAGTGTAGGGTCATACTTGCGGCAAAACTAGATAATTTGTGTAGTGTGAGAACTTCACTGCACAGCAAGTGTTGCCGGAGCATGCGTCGTAGCAATAGCCATGCATGTTATGCAATGGAAAGAACCAGTTTATCATGTTTGCTTATAAATGAATGTATGTGATATGCTTGGTCAAGTTATCTATTAATTGATGTTAAGCAGTACTTTAGTTGTAGGTAAGGAATAATTGTTGATCTTATCATCTGTCTGGAGCCAGTATGTATATCTGTATTTTTTAGATTTTTTTTTTTATGGCAAAACTGAGGGAAAAACTGAAATGACAGGTACATGTTAGTTTAAAAAGATAGGCATACAGAAGATTTGTAGCTACATGTATGATAACTCTGTGTCCTTTTGACTGCTTTGTGTCTTTCTGCAATATGTCACTCAGTCAGCAATCCATGGAATATGAAGCCAGAGGTAGTTAGGGCTGGGACGCATGGAAAAGAATTCTTAGGTTAATATGAAATTGTATTCAACATATAAAGTTAGATGACAATTCAAACTGCCTTTCCAAGAACATCCCAAAACAGTTTTAGATTTAGTCAAAACAGATACCGGTACTTTGTATTTTGAAAAGAAACTTGAGAAATCATGTGTATAAAAAGATGATTACATGTAAGCCTTTTTTTTTTGTATTTTGTATATTTTCAGTATGTACAAAATTTGTTCCACCTTCATGGTAAAATAGGGGAATTACTATGTATATATCTACACAGAGTGTGTGAATATTGAACGTTGCAATCTACTGTATCATGCTTATGTCATGTACAACACAGTTTCCAGTATGACCCTACATGTCAGTACAGTACAGTACAATATAGTACCAATACAATACAGCCATATATAGTATAGCATAGACTGTATGGAGCATTTTGAAATAAGCTGTTATAAGTTTGTACCAATAACAAAGTTATTAATGTATTATATGTTACCCATGATTATGATTTGGGGCTGAATTGAACAAAGGCATTACGCCAGTTATATACCAGTACTTGTACAAAATAGATTTCTATTGCAGCGAGTAAAATCATCCCCCTTTTGTACATCATACAATATCAATTAATCTGTGCATTGAAGAAGTTTTTTTTTTCCCTGGAGAGAAGCATGAAAGTGGCTTTTCCATATTAAAAATAGGAATTTAATTTTGTTTTGTTTCCTATACCATACATAATAGGAGAGAAGAAAAGGGCTGATGGCGATTGCACCTTATTTGCTCTAAAAGGGGAATGCCAAGTGATATATATAAAAACAGATCTCCTGGGAACATGTAATTTGTGAACACCTTTGTCAATCTTTCAATTTCCCCCTAATTTCATCAAATTCAGAGTACATACAGTACATTTACAAATTAAATCCCAATAATGTACAGTGAGTATCAGACACTTTACAAAAAAATACTTCTGCACGAAGATACATTGATTTTTCTGGTCGTCCCAAAACCCTTCATACAAATAATAATATTCCATGTAGCCCATACCATTTTGATGTATACATGCATTATGTGAAATGAAATTATAGCATCTTATTCATCTGATAAAACATAATAAAGTAATTTCAAGGAAATGTTTAATTGAAAAAGAGGCAACTCAACCCCACCATCTATTTTATCTGTAAATTACATTCTCCTTCCCATCCTGCCTTTAATTGTGTCAAGGTAAACAAGATTTAAAAAAAAATATTCCCTCACTATCAATAGATACAATGTATAGTTGTGCAATGAGGAGATGGAATGCATATTCTTTATGTGTATATTTTAGGGTGAATTTTGTGTATATATCGCTTGCACCTATACTTACGTATTGTCAGTAAAAATGTTTCCGAACATCATTGTGTAGTGTAGTTATAAACAGAACTCATGTTTGCTATTAAAGTCAAAGTACTAACATTTTCATTTGTGATGTATTAACAAACTGTTTGCTGCAAGGGTCATTTCCCATTGCTACGTTTTGTAGATCATGCTTTTTGGTTACAATTATATCTTTTTGTATTATTACATGAGATTAATAACGGTGAAATTCAAATGAATATCCCCATTAATCCAATGTACAGGGTTATAATAAAACCTTGTACTCCCAAGGACCCAAACCAATATGGTCATGGTCAGTGCCATTGATTAGGAGAGTTTGGCCAACCCGGTTCGAGTTGGACACAATATGGCGACTACTGCTCTGTTGGGCAAGCACAAAACAAAAGAATATAGGCCATGTTGTGACCCAGTGAAACCAAGTTGGCCAAACTCTGTGTATAAATGGCTCTGGTCATGGTGAAAACGTACTGCCCTCTAGTGCTCTACTACTGCCAATACGATAAACAAATGCAGTTTTCATCACTCGGCAACAAAATGGCAGTAAACAGCCACTGACATTATGTCTTACTGTAATTTTTTTTGTTAAAGATCACTATAGGCAAATTTCAATGCTTGAAGTTAAAAAAAAACCTGAATCTATGATTAAGCTAGTCACCCATGAAGAGGGGCTAGCCCAGACAAGATGCTGATATTAAAATAAGTGATATTCTGCTTTTCATCCTTAACATGTAGATCTCGTATTTTTGATGTCATATCTGATATTGCTCCATATTATTTGGTAGCAGTAGTCTGTGTATTCGCTGTCTGTTACAGTCTTAAATAACCTACGAGTGGAATACCCCAACTCTGGCCCTGCTCATTTTTCATGCAACTTAAACAAAATTAGTGTCCATTTTTATTCAACTCCTGCAGCCCACTTAAAAAAATTATGAGAGCTTTGCAAATAGCATTTTTTTCTTTCTATGTAACAAAATTTGGCAATGGGATCCTTCCTGCATCTGTGCTGTTTAATGTAGGCCATTTTTGTAATCAAATTTAATACATGTGGAGTATATTTTTCAAGTGCCTGTTAAAAATTATTTCATTCACCTGATATGAATAATTGTATTTCAGTCGTCAAAACACAAAGTGCATACAATTTGTGTTTTTAGGTCAGGCAAGCCATGCTTCTCTGACCTAGCCACAACCCCATTGTATGCAATTTCCTTTCAGAGTATTGAGATTCAATAATACAAATGTTACATAACAGGTGAGTGCAATAGCTTGTCGCAAGGTAAACATATAAATTTGAATGTTTTGAAAATGGTCTATTGTAATAGGCCTCCTCTGTATGTTGAATCATGTTTAGTGATTAATTCCAGATTGTTGACATTTACTTATGATTGTTGTAAATTGCTGTAGAATTCTTGATTTAGTGCATAGCATTATTTTGTTCCTTTTTTTTCTGACAGTGAAATAAAATTCAAATCAGAATTGTGAAAATTAATCATTTCTTGTGTGCCAAATTGTATTACATTTATATACCAGTAGTCTTTTTGTAGCCAGAAGGGTATTATCTTGTATGTTTACAAACAAATATTTAGTGCCCTTTTGCCTCTGAATGGTTTAGAGGCAAAAGGGCATTAACTTTGTCAGAACGGATGATATTCAATATTCAAGTGTAGATGTGCAGTTTATTCATTTGACAATGAATACAAATCGAGATTGATAATTCATGTTATGTACAGGTATATTCTATAAACCTGTTTAGTAATATATTTCAATGTATGCAGTGCCTCTCTATGAAAAGATTTCACTTTGCATACATTGGTTGTTGCTATGTCAGCAGTGCATCTAACAAGCATTTGTAAACAAAATTAGTAAATATGTCTAATTTTTTTCTAATCCCTGTTCTCTTCCTCTACCTCTCTCTTTCTCTGTCGCTCCTCCCTCCCTCTTCCGGTAAAATTCAGAGAGGAGTAGAAAGAATGCAAAATATATTATGCCTTTTAAATGTTTTAATGTCAAATTAAACACATATTTGTATAACAAATCATTTGAATGAAATATTTTACATGGATGACACAATTAGTGATTTACTACATCAAATTTATGAAATGAATAATTTTATATTCATATCTTGAAGTTAGTTTAGTGCCATGAAGGTCTCTACACTTAACACATCACTATGTTAATTGCATGCCATTGAAGGCACTTATTCATGAAATTCTTCTAAGCCAGTTATACATTTACTACTGGGATAAAAGCCTAAAAAGAATGTAGCTGATAAACAATACGCCATTTTGTAATGTAATCAAATATAATGCAGACGTCTTTGATAAAGCGCCTACTTATGAATTATTATTATTCACCGGTTGCACATCATTGTATTTCGGAAGTCAGAATACAAATTGCATACATGTGTTGCTAGGTCTGGCAAATCATAATGTTTGACACAGCGACAACTACTGTAGATAGTTAGCATTCTGACAACTGAGATACGATAATACATAACAGATAAATATAATAGATCATCGCTAGGTAAACATGGATAACAGGGCTTCTTAAGTCCAGACCACGGTACGCATCCAGACAGCAAGGCATGTTTATCTGGACCGCCCGGGAGGCTCTGCTTTTTATCATTTTAATTTTTTTTAATGATTCCCCCTTATATATTATTAGATATAGACCTAAAACAATCCTCATTTTCTTCAGTATACAAATTACAAGTGTCATTACTGTAATTTTTTAGGAGATCGAGTCTGAAACAAAATTGAGTACCGGTAATATTTGAGTCATGTCCGGCTTTCCGGCAATTAATAGTAACGTTGGTTGTTCCAAGCTCCTTGGTTGTTCTACCTCAATTGACATAATTATACAAATTATGACCAGAAGTTTTTTTGTGCGAATGACGTCCCATGTTCGAAACTTTTTTAGCTTTAATGGAAATCGCATCTGGACTGTCAAGGAAAAAGTTTGAGAACCCTGGTGTATATCAGGTTATTTCCGTAATGCAACCAAATTTACTGCAAACTTCTTTGTGAAGTGCTTCGATATGAATAATTGTATTTCAATAGTCAGAATGCAAATTACATACATCAGTTGTCGCAAGGTAGGACAATATTAATACTTGCCCTACCTAACAACATGTAAGATATGCAATTGCATTCTGACTATTGAATTATTATTTCTAACAGGTGAATCAAATATGCATTAAATCATGAAATTAACATATCAGCACATGGCTAATCGGCCTAAAGGTTCGTAAGTTTCCAAAGCATGTAATCATATAGGCACATGAAAGGTCATGTAGAAAAGTACTTGAATAATCATACAAGTTCACTGTATCAAATAGATCCCTTCACGTCATATCATACCTAGATACATGAACATCCTACATAAATCTTCAAATTTGATAGAAATATATTTGCAGAGAGAAAAACAAAATTTTAACTTCAAGAGTTTTTGTCTAGGGATGATTGTACTAAGAAAAAGACAAACTTAGAATTATTAAATTGTAATACATTGGCAAGAAATTCACCTACAATATCTCTGCATAAATAATAATAATAAATGTAACATTTAATCTGTTCTTTCATCTTTAAGAATTTCCAACAAAGTAAAAATGCATTTTGTAATTAGATATGCAATACAAAGACCCAATATGACATATTTTGTCTTCTTAAATATATATCACAATGCCACACATTTTTCACACCCCTTTTTTTTTATAGAACTAATCTTGGAATATGGCAAGGATTTCATACATATAAATAATATTTTCAAATCTCAAATTCTAATGCAATTCGAAGCTTGAAATTTGTAAACTTAAAGTTTTTCATTTGACAGGAAAATCAGTACATTTTAAGTACACACTACCCTAAACAATTAAAAATTTGGACCACCTTGTGAAATTTTGTAGAATGTAGCAGCTGCTGTGTTTTATTCCTGGTCCATATATGAAAATATCTCGCCTAAGAAAAATATTAAATTTATATGCCATTATGTAAGGAATTCATTTCACAAAAACATTTTATAGATGACGATACATGTTGTTCTGCGTAGAGCCATATACTTTATAACAAAAATTTATAACACCTTGACATTTTGTGAATGTAGAATATGGGTTTATAAGAAGCCAAATTTAAAGCTGTAGTTGAAAAATCATTTCAAATTATGCCATGACAGAAAGACTTGGAGAAATCAATTAAAAGTACTGTTTGCAACATCCCATAACATAGCCATAAAGTGCTCTCTGTATTAACACAGATAAACAAATTAATAGGTCGTTTTCTGTAAGCTCTTTAAGACCTCTTCAAGGAAACCCAACTGACCTCTGTAAATCAACAACTCAACAGCAACGCTTATACAATGCATGCACTTCAGATAGTCAACAGCTCCAAAGTTTTGTGCGATGATTAACCTGCTCCTTGCCCTCGCTCCTTGGGGTAGGTCAGGTCACCGTGACAACAAGCCCCATCTCAGAGGAGATTCATCTTTTCTTGTGCCTCCTAGCAGCTGCTCTGATTGAATGGAATCCTCAAATCTCAAAGAATCTCAGCCTCCGAACTTGATGGACGATAGCCCTGTTTGTATTAATAAGAGGATGGTAATATTCAAAATTCAAGATTCAAGATGATTACCAAGATATATTTCTGTGAGTAGGCATGAAGGATGATGCTTAAAAGCCAGTGTTGGGCACAGCTTTCACATTTCACAACTGCCCCCCCCCCCCAAAAAAAGGAGAAAGTTGTACAATTGTAAATCTTGATCTGTAACTGCCATTTTTTTCTTTCTTTTTCATATTGGAAGAGCAGGCCACATGTGGGGTCATGGGCCAAATAAGATTACGCCACCTTTCGCTAATCAATGATAAAAACTTTTGTACTGACCATGGAATCACCCACTGATTGCTTAGACTCACCGATATTGCCATGATCGTTCCAAGCCCAACATATGCAGTAGTGACTGAGGAGTTGATCCAGGAGCTCCGTCTCGTCCAAGAACTCCAATCTCTCTATGCGGTAGACATCATTGCGAGGCAAACTGGCGTAGACGGTCTGCATGTCATTTGCATCAGCTCCTTGCCAGCCTGCTGAGGTGAAGCGATTTTTCTGAAAAAGAAAACGAGGAATCAGTGTCACAGATTTTATCAGTCATAGATTAATTATCGGTAAAGCAATGCAAAAGGTTCACAGAAAAGTGGGCAATCAAATCAGGTTCTTCAATACATACATACATACATGTATATCCTCACACGGGGAGACAATTCAAGAGGCAGCTGTAGAGAGGTGGCCATTACCGGTACACAAGGGGTGGATACTATGATAGCTTTGACTGCAATCATGTCAATATGACGTTTAATTTATTAGCATTCCTGACAAAATCATCTGTTTCACAACACATCCCAGAACCAAACACCTCCTCCAGTGAAGAATAAATGAAGACTTTCTCTCCCGACAGACATACCTGCGTGTCAAGGTCTTTGCAAGGGGCGATTCCTTCTAGGGTGCATCCCCTCATCTTCAGGTTCTCAGCCATCACTACACCAAACTTATCAGCCATGTTCACCTGCTCGTAGTTGGCAAAGTAGGCCACGGGGAACTTAGAATTGATCCATCGCAGAAGAGAGTCTGATTTGTCATGGTGGAGGTAGACAAGGACACACTCGGCCATGAAGAAAGTGGGCTTGCTGAAAAACGAGAGAAGGGACATAATCCAGTTACTAGTTTGTTGAGCTCGGCTTACATTTAAATACTGAGCCCAGAACCACAAACAAAAATAGACTAGATTGAAAACTTTCCATTTTCGGCAACAAAAAACTTTGCAGTTTTTGTCCCCCAAAATGGTGGTTTTTCGATTCTCATGAAATTTGCTCAGATACCCTTTTTTGGCAAGCAAGGGTCATATTCACCTTGGAATGATGAAAAAACATGAATAAAGGCATGTTTGAAAACTAATCGAATTTCTGCTGAACTAACCACCATCTGCTATTGACAGTATCTTTGTATATTATATTTTGCTACAGAACCAGTGAAAACAAACCTGGACTAACCTGAAATCGATACCAGCTACTTTGCTGAGTTTCTTTTCAAGCTCCTCCACATTTCTCAAATCTCCCCACAAAATATGATATCTCGGTGAATGAAGCTCGGCATCCTCTATACCAGCAAAAGACAAAGTAGGTCAAGAAAACAAAAATCAAGAAATATGGTGCTCACAGTCACAGAGATGGTAAAGGTCATGGATTTAGTGAAAATATCATGGGAAATGAAACATGATGGTTAAGGCTTTCACATGATCATATTATTGTCATTTTTCAATAAAAGAGCTTCAAACTTGGTATCAGTATGTATAGAGAAATTAACTATTAATCATTCTTTGGGCATACTACAAAGTCAAAGGTCACTCATGTCAATCTATGTAAAGATCTTGTGTTGTTCTGCAGCATTGATAGTGCAATATGAAAAAAGCAAAAGGAAAAGAAATCATTAGATTCTGGAATCACTTGTTTCTAATTCCGTTGAACTTTATGCTGAAATGCATCCTTGCCAATAACAACACTCTTGCCTAAAATTACAAGTGCATGAACATCCCATAGCATTAAATAAAAATCCTTACCTAACAAAAGTTGTACATAAATGGGCTGATTAAACACCTTGTAGCAACAAGGTGCAAAACTCTTGCCTTAATTTCCAAGTTTATTGAACATCCAATAGCTTTATATAAATATCCTTACCTGACAAAAATTGTACATGAATGGGCTGATTAAACACCTTGCAGCAATTTGAGAAGCATTCTTACCAATGACAACACTATTGCCTTCACAGGTTTCTTGGACACCCTGTGTCAGTTTGGGGCGTATTCTGACGTTCTGACATTTCCTGCTCGTCACTGCTCGAAAGTCCACCTCAATGTAGAGATCGGGAAGCAAGTCTTCATCCTATACAGGAGAAAAGTTGCAGCAATGCTGGGTCATATTAGAGATAATACACTTAAATAACCAAGATGTGTCTTTATCAAAAGGTGCCATGGATTTTCTCATTTAGCTGTGATTGGGTGTACTTTTAAAGACAGAATATAACTCAAAATATAACTCAAAATAGAATTATATTTGGTCTATTTAATGTCATTCCTTCCAAATATTTCAAAAATGAACTTGCTCGCCCCTGTAAGTGACAAAATGTGATCCCTGAACCTTCATTCCAAAAAGATTCCCTAATCATACATAGACTTTCTGTAATAGGTCTATGACTGACTTCCCTTTTTTGTGAGGTAAGGTGCCTCAATGCCGTGACCTGGGGGGTGTTTCACAAAGCATTTTTTCAATGACAAATGACAAAGATCAGTGACAAATCTGCTGATAGCCAATCAGAAGTAAGGATTTCGGTAGCTTATAACAAAAACTGTAATTTGTCACTGATGACAAGTTTTGTGAAATGCCCCGGTGTAAAAATGAAGTCACCAGTATATCAAAAGGCAATTATCAATGCTTTACCTTTAGTCTCCAGAAGAGTGAGTCAAATCCAGCCCCCAGGTTGATGACCTGACAGGCCTTCTTGTTTAACTGTAGGAACTGGGCCAGGAGGGTGTGCATGCCTTGGGTCCTGGCATAGTAACCTGTCAAGATACAATGCAGATCCCAACACTTTTTGTCAGGTTGACTGACATTCAAAACAGCCCATCAGGTGGCATTGAATGATTTAAGACACATAGAAACGGGCTCTGATAGGGAATTTGACACCGTTCGGGTGTTTACCCAATAACAGGCGTTGTCAATCACAAGGTTTACTTTAGCCTTCAGTTTTATGACCAACAGGCTTTATGCAATGCTCAGTCTTTTGCCCATATGGTAAAGTCATAGTGTGACATGTGCATCACCCGAAGACTCTCCGAGAGATGAGGGGGTATTTCTTGAGTGGCCTACAGGTTTACTGTGTGCACACTTGTACACCCATTAATGTTTTTTCCACCAAGTCTGGTGTCAGCGAATTATGACCTTCTGCACAGTATGGAAACTGATGACCCACTCCCTTTGAATGATTAGACCGTCAACTGAACAAAACAAAAAAAATATATAGATTGAAGAGAGGACCGCAATAGTATCACAAACATGCACATAGGTGTTTAAAAAAAATACATCTAGAAATTTGAATGGACAGACCAACGAGTGGTTGACACCTTAAACAATGCACTGTTACAATATGAAACCTTCACAATCCACGGGTACAAATTGAGCATGAAATTTGCATATACCCTCATTGTCATGGCTACAATGCACTTTAACTAACCATTCGGGAGTGAGATTTGCAATGCCTCAATTGCAGAGAACGGTTAAAAGGCTTCATATGAATCAGGTTTGATATGAATGTAATTGAACACCCCCATTTGTGCTTACAGTCTCTCTCTACATTAATCTTTATTCGGCTCTACATACGAGCAATATCTTACTGCAAGTTTGTTGAAAATGATATACATGTAGAATACATACCTCTGTTGATCTCTGGAGCTCTCCTCTGACCACTCTTTACTAGAAGCTGGATGTAGGGATCTTTCCAGTACCCTTGCTGCACTGCAAATCTGTCAGTATTGTAATATGATAATTGTCAGAGCATTGAAGTTACATGAGCAGTGCTATTGTTTGCACCAATTTCTCTTTCACAATCTTGATATAAAAATTTACCAGCAGCTACACGGAGTCAACAAAGTGTATCATTTTACATTCTCCAGTATTCTGCCTTAATATGCACCATTACTTTCAACATCTTTTGAGGAAAAATTTAGCCAAGTTCTTCTATGATCTGCTGTCTGAGAAGATACACCACAACTTTGATAATCATATTTTGAAAATGACATTGTAAAACCCAGAGGTATAAAAACTCTACAGTTCTATATTTAAAAGGAGAAAAGAACATTAGGTGATAATACTATTCAATATGTCAGCCACTTAAAAAAAAATCCTGAAAGTACTCATTAGTAATTTAACTGAATTTAATAACTTTGCAAGGAAAACAATATCTGTTTGCAGCTTCCTATCGAGCTATTTTGCCATCTTGATCCAAATAGTGACCCGCATAGAATGGATGGTGGTGCATGACTATGGCTATTGTGCAACCAGAGGCATCAATACAAAACAGCAGCCATCTTATTACCCCTGTATCTCAAACAGGTGATTTCTACGATGTGAGCAGTTCTATGCACGTCTTACTAATGTCTTTGTCCCTCTTTTGAATAATGGACAGAGCTTTGTCTGACCATGCAACAAATGTTGCTTAATACAAAAATAAATAAAACAAAAAATACACTGACTGCTGAATTGTTCAAAACAGATGAACCAATCAAATCAAATGTCTTGTTACAATAATGTTATGAGGGAATATCAATTCTTTTGAAATTTGAATGCATTACCAACATGGTCTATTATTAGGAAACCATTGTTATGGCTGCATTTCACAGGTGATCGTCCTAAATCACAGCCAAAATACAAGTCGGTGGCCCGGTGTGTATCTCACAAATTGTACTACTCTGATATCACTATTCTGATAGAAAAGGTGACTGCCATGGGAGAATCGCTAGCTAGGAAACTGCAAAATTAACCATCTACTTTCATTTTCATAACAAGCGCTAGGTTTGTTATGATCCAAACACAAAACCAATGAGCTCCTGACTTCAGAGAGGCACAAATTTGGCTGGGAAAATAGCCTTGTTGTTGGTATTGTTTCTTTTCTTCTTTTGTGAGCCAAATATACTATATGGGAGACAGTCTTTCAAAAGTCTCCCAAATGGCTTACTTTGAATCATTGGGTCATAGCGTCCGGTCGGGGGCTCGCGTTACCTGACCTTTTGTGAAAACATGCCCCTTAATTCACTAAATGTTGGGTGTAATATTTGTGATATAAACCCCTCTCATCTTCAAATCAAATGGTCTGGTCCAATTTACCCGACACTTTGTGCAAACCCTACAGTAAATCTACGAAAGTACTGAACACGGAACTTCACATGATTTTCCACTTTTGCTTCACATAAGGTCATGTAACGTGACCACCTGACCGGACGCTATGACCTGATAATTCGATGTAGGCCCTCCCAAATGATATTGGCTGTGCAGAGGAGTGTGCCTCTACTGCTCATTGTGCATGCGAGAAGGGGTACAGTACGTATATGGTTATGGGGAAGGTTGACAAATGTCAGTTTCATTAAACTCAGATTTCCCCATACCAGATGGTTATTTCTGTCTAGGTCTTGACTTACTACTTTGTTTAGTACTAACTGAGATTTTTATAGATCTAGATACTAATTACTATATTCCAACTCTAATCATGTGCTAATTAAACTCTTACGGTACTTGTCTTAGTCTTATTTATTTTTGTCTCGCTCAGTCTCACTCAGTCTCAGACACAGTCTCAGACCACATATAGCTGCATTACTATCCTGGCCGTGTATTAAAAGCTGTGCTATTGATTCTCAACATTTCAAACACCACTGTACAAAACTCAACTGATTTCACTCAAAATCGGTACTTGAGTAACAATTGATGACACCTACATTTAAATAGCAGTAGAGTAGAGGAGGCAGTTTTCGGCCGGTCCGTTGGATGCATGGTAAAATCATTTAAAATACATTGCATAACAGCATATTGCATATCACACACATACAATAACATGGCAGAGTCACCGGAGAACCACATTTGCAATGGAAAATGTATCCTTAAATATCACATTTTAGCGATGTAATCGGCGGTCCCGCTACCCGAATCTGAAAAATGGAATATCTTACGTGTGTCTGTAAGGAATATGGGTCCCATAAAATGAGCTGTATTTTAAGTATTTTTCAGATTTAGAGTCAGATATTTTGAACATCGCAAGCTCAAATGTTTCTCACCGCATGTATGTTATCCTATCAGTCGGATACTATAGCGCTGTATCTCTGTATAGTTTAGATTCCAATTTCTGAGCACGGCACCCGCAGGTGTAGTTTTTGGCCATGCGGGGGATTACGTGCTCTGGCCGCACGCGCTATAGATCAGCGGGCGAACGCACGCGCGCTCCCTATTGACTTTGTACATGCGGCCGAAAACTGCCTCGCTAGGCCAAAAACTACCGCGAAACAGTGAAAATGAAAATCAATATTGCTATGGCAGTTCATGATTTTTTTCTGGGATTCTTTTTTTGTTTGAATAATAATAGTATTGGCTTCATGATTTAAACAAAAAAAATATTAAATAGGAAGTAAAGAGTCCAAAAATAGGATTTCGCCTTAAGTGGCCGAAAACTGCCTCCTCTACTCTAAAATACAATTTGTTCAACTTACCAATGTTAGAAAGAATAATTAAACAATTCAAATTGTAAGTCTACTGTCAAACTTGCCAATCAACCACATCGGCATGATTGTGTGCATTTGTGTATTGTAAGTGTATTGACTATTCATGTGTGCAAATGCTGCCTATAGTATTAATAGGGTGTCTGATCGCGCACCCGATGTTGTGTGCTAAAATCCTTCCCATACAGATTGCACGCAGCCCTATGCAGTCTATGTGCATTACGCGATCATGCAAAATTGGTCAAAGTTTTTTTTTTTTTTGAAGTTCAAACCTTTATTCTTTGTGATCCTGAAGGTGATACTCAATAAATGAGGTGTCATATGAAAGAGCAGATTAATTCCAATATTTCCAGAGGGCATCATCTCAAAATTCTAAAAATATCTTGGTCAAAACAGCTATTTAAACATTGTTTCCTGGCTAACTCGAAATTTGCCACTTATGAGATATGACGCCCCTGGCGATAAGTAGTCCCAGTCGTAAGGAAAATATCCCTACGCTTATTTTTTGCTAGCCCCAGGGATCACAAACAATTACAGTTTGAAAATACCCTTCCCCACATTTTTCGGATCAGCTAAGTAGGGAGGCATGAGCTCCGCGCCGGCCGAACCCATGGTGATAGCGCGTAAAATCTGCACATGAATATGCATCAGGCCGCGTGTCTACAAACCCGGAAGTGGGTGCCCATTGAAGACAATGGATTGCCGATCGCGCATCATTTAAGCAACACGCGTACGCTTGCACGCGTATGTGTACGCTTGCATATTGCGCAATTCAGCTGTTGTGCTAAATTTAGCAAAACAACATAACTCTGCGTGTACGTCTTTTTCGTCGATTCTTACAAAAAATAGATGAATATTGTAGGGAATTGAAGGGGCTGTAACTTTTGATAGAAACATCGGTGAGTCTTGAAATTTGAAATGTATTATTCTGAGTGAATAATTTTTTCAATTATCCAACCAAAATGGTGAAAAATGATCCAAAAGGGAAAATTGAAAAATCGTTCAGACACCCTAGTATTAACACGTAGTGCAGCGCTAGAGGTCAACTCAATACACATTAGCATTGACTCTCTATGCTCTGCTGGAGTGTCTCAGACCGACTATTTTAATTTTTATCCAATTTTCAATCTTCTCTTGTTCTCTCTCTTCTCCCTCTCCTTCTCCTTATCATACTTTCATCTTTCTCTCTCCTCTCCCCCTTTTCCGTCTACCTTTCTCCCATTATCTAGATCACTTAATTTCAGCTATCATAACAAACACGATTATTAACGTGTGGGGCTTAAATTAAGAATTAACTTATTAAGTCATTCAATGTTGATTTTACTGGGCATTCATACCGTTTGCACATCGCAGCATCGTCGTTTGTTGATTGGACTGCTTCATCTGACATCTTCAATAAAAGGTATATTTCATCGATTAGAATATAGTATTCAGTGAGATAATCAGATAAATGTGAACTTTTATCACCCGTTCATTAAAAGTTCTTATTAAGAGACCGCTCCAGACTCGGCCACAGCTAGCAATTGCTACCATGAAAATCGCCCGATTGTCTAGGTGATTCAACCCAATTTTTACACGGTGATGACGCAGAACGAGATGAAAGACGATGTCTTCGCTCGCTGTGCCCTCCTCCAGGCGCGGACCCAGGGGAGGGGCAGGGGCCGTGCCCCCACCCCTAAGAAATCCTGGATCCGCGCCTGCCTCCCTTCCTCCCCGGTCAGTGGCGGATCCAAGAGATGTGGAAGTAGGGGCACATGCATCTCTAAAATTGAGCCCCCTCCCCACTCTTTTCCTTGGGGGAGGGGGCTTACAAATATGTATGTACTTCTGAAATAAACAGAAAACTCCCTAAAATCATGGATCTGTCAATAACAGTTACTTTTTGTGATCGTTTCTCACAGGCAGCATGCAATATGAGAGCAATTAACATTTGTAAAGGCCTCACCCCTGTCCCCCTCCCCCCCCCCCAAAAAAAAACAAAACAAGAGAGAGGAGAGAGAGAGGGGGGGGGGAGGGATCCAGAAAATAACAACAGGAAATTTGTTGGGTTAAAAATATGGAAGATTCGACAGAAC
Source organism: Mesocentrotus franciscanus (assembly GCA_037976565.1). Classification (NCBI taxonomy): domain Eukaryota; kingdom Metazoa; phylum Echinodermata; class Echinoidea; order Camarodonta; family Strongylocentrotidae; genus Mesocentrotus; species Mesocentrotus franciscanus. Next base: position 18,435,405 of record CP137673.1, read on the forward strand.
AAGAAGCGGTATCTATTAGTATACAAATAATACACAGCAGTGAGGGCATTATGCTCCCTCACATAATATACTTAACATTTAAAATAATAGAAGATCATTCTAAGAGGTTTCATTGTTGGTTTAAAATATTTAGATTTAGATTTTATTTGACTATATCAACCCCCTTTAGGGGTATGAGAGCACAACATATTAATTTACAATACAATACAATACAGAAAGACATATATAGAACAAAGTAAGATATAATAATAAAATACATACATTTTTACATTTCTAAAGCACAATAAACATGAGCCTAGACTAGTATACACTATACAATTTATTGTTATAAGTCTAAAATATCACGTGGTTTGGTTTGGTTTGTCTATACCACTACGAGTAAATACACTTTTATTGATAAAAATATTGACTATGCCTTTCAGCCTTAGGAACCAACGAAAAGAGTTGTATTATTGCTGTTATGAATCTTACGAGTTTTCTTAATTGTTTAACACTAGATCTATTAAACAATGTGTCCATGTGAAATGTGCTAGGGCTACTCACAGTCACAAAAAACTGTCGATCTAAATATAACTGCCTTTCTTTCTTGAAAAAAGGGCAGACAAAAATATAGTGAAATTCATCTCCAAAAACTTTTAAATCACAACAAGGACATTCAATTTTACTTTCTTTTGGATTACTTTCAAACCTTCCATTATTAATTGGTATGAGCGGTGTGACCGGCATCGGAATCGACACAAAGTGATTGCATCTCTTCTATTCAACTTTACCAAATACTTTTCAAATAAAATTTCGTTCTTGAAAATTTGTTAGTTAACACAAATGCGATTTGACCAAACATTTGACAATATTTCTTGCTTTGATATGTCAGTCAACCTGAGCTTAAGAGCATGAAGAATCCATGTATTACTGCATCCATCCCCTTGCCTTTGCCACACATTTTCTAGCCCAGCATTATTTAATGTATTTTCTACACATGACAACCATTTAGATAATTGAGACTGGGTACCTCTTTCCATAAGTAATTTTAAAAGATTATAGAATCTGAATGAAAATTTACAATGACGTCCTACTTTTAGCCAAAAACCTACCATTCTACATTTAACCTGAACATCATGGCCGAATTTTAGTACGGCTTGTCTTACCATAAATCATACAGTCAGGTGTATATTTATTGACATTCAGTATGGCACTTGAGAATTTGCGATGAAAAATCTCAATCTGACTCAAATCCTCAAAAGCCCACACCTCACAGCCATATAAGAGTATTGGCAGGATTATCTGATTAAATAACTTACACCTAATATCCAATGATGATCTTAACCTTTGCACCTTTAAGGTCATTGAAAATAAGGCTTTTCTTGCCTGGCTGAATCACTTGTTTTGATATTGCCTTTTTAAAATTACCATTGTAATTAAATTCAATCCCAAGATACACAAAGTCATGTACCATATTGATAATATCGTTCCCATACTTAAAAACTGGGTACTTGCGTACCTTCCCTCTAGAAAATATCATTATCTTTGTTTTTTCATTATTCACACGCCATTTTTGGTACGGGGCTTCATTAGGACCTGCTGAATGATGGTAGGGTAGGAGCCCCCGGCATACATATTCATATATGTGTGATTGGGGGCCCATGGCGTTTGTACAACAACAAATCAATGTTATATTACCTTACAAATTATTTGTGGACTACGAGGCGACGCCCCTGTCCCACACCCTTATATGATATTCTTGCTGGGGGCTCCTACCCTATAATATCGTTCAGTAGGTCCCAAGGAAGACCTGTACCAAAAATGGCATTTGTACAACAACAAATAAATGTTATATTACCTTCTAAATTATTTGGGGGCTACGAGGCCACGCCCCGCCCCACACCCTTATATGATATTTTTGCCGGGGGCTCCCACCCCAATATCGTTCAGTAGGTCCTAAGGAAGCCCTGTACCAAAAATGGCATTTGTACAACAACAAATAAATTTTATAACACCTTCTAAATTATTTGGGGGCTACGAGGCCACGCCCCTGTCCCACACCCTTATATGATATTCTTGCTGGGGGCTCCTACCCTAATATCGTTCAGTAGGTCCCAAGGAAGACCTGTATCAAAAATGGCATTTGTACAACAACAAATAAATGTTATATTACCTTCTAAATTATTTGGGGGCTACGAGGCCACGCCCCCGCCCCACACCCTTATATGATATTTTTGCCGGGGGCTCCCACCCCAATATCGTTCAGTAGGTCCTAAGGAAGCCCTGTACCAAAAATGGCATTTGTACAACAACAAATAAATTTTATAATACCTTCTAAATTATTTGGGAGCTACGAGGCCACGCCCCCGCCCCACACCCTTATATGATATTTTTGCCGGGGGCTCCCACCCCAATATCGTTCAGTAGGTCCTAAGGAAGCCCTGTACCAAAAATGGCATTTGTAAACAACAAATCAATGTTATAAAGTTATTTGGGGCTCCAAAAAGACGCCCCCGCCCCCACACCCTTAAATTTATTTGTTTGCAGGGGGCTCCTAGCCTAATATCGTTTAGTAAGTCCTAAGGAAGCCCTGTACCAAAAATGGTGCTTTTATCCGGCAAGTAACGATAGTCGATAAATTTGACGCCAAGCCACCTGACTATTGGTAAGGCATTAATCCTCTCACCAGGTCCCTCGGAGAGGACCTAAAGCCGTCGGTCCTCTGGTTGCTTACTAACAAGCATTTATACTTTCTTAGCAGTCAGGTAAAATAACCATCACATCACCTTCTCATCTAAAGCTAATTGGAGTTCCTCTGGATTTTCAGCCAAGATACGAGTATCATCTGCATATAGCAATGAATGTAAATTGATAAATAAGTCCTCATCAGAAATTTTATCAAGAACACCAGAACACACCTCATCATATTAAATTTGGTTCGGATATATCCAACAAAATCATGAAGATAAATTGCGAAAAGTAATTATGCGAAACTGTAACTGGGCGAAAGCCTGCCTGTTCTTTTCCAAGTGCAGATTCATTTTCAAAATATAAACAAGTCTATGATTCAATGTTCAACAACTTTCCTAAACAGCTTATAAGAGTAATACCACGATAGTTGTCTGGATCTTTGTCCGACCCTTTATTTTTTAATATTGGGACGATCAACCCAACACACCAATCATGAGGCACTATTCCACTTTCTATGCCCCTTTCACCTCTCATTGCATATATTACAAGTACAGTTTGTTTACTTATATTTCTTACTGTCGCTTACATTATTTTGCCCTTTTACAATCTGATATAATTAAGTGCTCCTTTTACTTTGACAAGTGCCCCTTTTCCTTTGTAATAATTGCATTTGTTCCTTTCTAAGAAGTGCCCTTTTTCACCTATGATAAGTGCCCCCTTTCTAATATGATAAGTTCCCCTCTTACTTTTGATGTAATTGCCTGGCTTCGTTCACTCGAAAAATTGACTACTAAATGTTTTTGTAACGTGTATATTTTGACCGGCACACAGAAAGCTGACCAAAATCAATCTCTAAACATACTGCAAAAATCAATCTAACCGCTTTCATTTATGCAAGGTTAACATTATGTTCCCGGCGGCCATAGCAATCACGTTTGAGGCCACCATGGACAAAACGGGATGGACGTGAGACAATGCGGGGGCGGAATGTATGACAGGCCGTGATTGCCGTGGATGCCGGGCCAGATTTTTAGACTGTCAACAAATTTGCCACTGCTGTCACATTGCCTACCATATTAAAACGGGATGAACGCAACCAAACGTGACAGTACGCAACAAAATACCTAACAAAACTTGTATACAGAGAAAAAATTGCCAAAATCCCACGGCCGGGCCCACGGCGCACTACGTTTCGGGCAAACGGGGCTGCCGTGGCCGCCGGGAACACAATGTAAACCTAGCATAACTAAAGTAACAGAAGAAAAATCACAAGCTCACATCATAAAGGTTGGAACAGAACTGATTTAATTTCCAAACTTATAACATGTGCATGGCCATGTACAAATCAGGCATCGAAACAAAATAAACCAATCAGGGGAAAGTCATGTGAGAAGAGAAACCAACCAAAATAGATGAGGTGAGCAGGTTAGATAGTTCAAAGGTTAGAGGCGAAGAGAACCAATGAGAGAAGAGAAAGTGCCTGTTGCTAGAGCATATCAAGGCAAGCCATGCATAGAGAATGAGAACAAAACAAAGAGAACAGGGTTGCGTCTCATGCACGAAACCGTCATAAGTACAAGTTCAGCGACATCCCATTGAAATGCGTGTATTAAGTTTAACACGCGTTTCAATGGGATGTCGCTGAACTTGTACTTATGACGGTTTCGTGAGACGCAGCCCAGGTTGAAATGTGAAGAAGGAAATAGGGTGTGGCAGTATAATGTAACTGAATGGCTGTGCTGTAAGAATGAGGTGAATGAAATGGGAACATATGCTGAAATATGAATTTGCAAATAAAGAATGCAAATTTGTGAATGAATATGTAATAGTGGATATGAGAGAAGGCACGTAGTAGCCAAGAAACTGAAATAAGACAAATTTAAATTCTTAAACTACTATATAACCCCAGAATATGCAGAATGGGTTCTCAAAGCGCTTTACGAACAAAAATTTAGAAAACATAATGTGCCCCGACATTGCATGACTGCCCCCAACACACGGAGACTCCCATTTTTGGAATCGGAGAAACAAATGCAAACACACTGAATTTTCATGCATGCAAAACGACACAGTATAGGATTGTTGAAATGATCGTACTGTTTAATAAATGTATCTATGTACAATCAGTGTGCAATTCCCTCTACTTCTCTCTCTCTCTCTCTCTCTCTCTCTCTCTCTCTCTCACACACACACACACACACACACACACACAATCTCCCAGGGGCTGATTTACGGGGGAGGGGTTTAGATGGTTTAACCCCCTTGTGAGGCCAAAAAAGAAGAAAAAAGAAGAAGAAAGAACGCACACTGGAGAGAAACCTTTCAAGTGCAAATATTGTGAGAAGATATTCAACTCCTCTGGTAACTTAACCAAACACATGATAACTCTGGATATAACTGTGTATTAAACTGTTACTTAATTTAAAAAGACGTTATCATGCACTGCTTTTTATGGTCTCCACTGTGTTAGTGGATGCCAGGAAAACATCACTTAAGGGGTTCAAAATAGCAACAACAAAAAATCGCCTCGCCGGATCGTGGACTTGGGTCAAACTGTTTAAACTGTTACTTGTGTACGTGTTAGTAGATGCCAGGAAGACATCACTTACGGGGGTTCAAATTGGCATAGCACCAAAAAAAAATCGCCTCGCCGCTTTGCATGGCTTGTGGACGATGCTCCGTCCATTATTTTGGTCAACCCCCCCCCCCCCTTAGCAAAAAGCTAGATCCGCCCCTGTCTCCTGTCCCCATCTCTCTCTCTTTCCCTCATGTCATCTTCCTTTATCAGTTATTCCTCTTTCTCTCCCCATCTCTCTCTCCCCTTGACCTTTCTTCATTTCCTTATTCCTCTTTCCCTCCCCCTCTCTCTTTCCCCCTTCACCTCTCTTCAGATTTTCTTTCTCACAGCGCGATGAATTCATACAAGATTTGTATACATTACTGTTGTAATATACTTCTTATTTTCTGGAATTTGTTACAACCCGTTGCTAGGCCTATTGTGACGCTTAAGCCTATATACTACATGCATCTTTATCATGATAATTATTGATGCCCTAGATTGTCTACACACATGTATACTCAAAATGTTGCCTTTTCACTGATAATAATGTATTAATTACTATTAATTTATATATCCATTTTATCTTTTCTGAATGTAAAAGAATCTGAAATTCGGCCATCTGGTCGCGAATTTGATTTCTTATCAATCATGTCAATAAATCGTTTTTAAATAAATAAATTACGTGTATACATGGACTTGACGAGTGCCAGATCGAGTGATGCAAAATGAATCTTCTATGATAGATTTAGGATTGGGGTGACGTCATGCTTTGTATTTCTTGAAAGGGTGCCGTGGCCAAAAAAAGGTTGAAAACGATGATGTAGAGGAGCTACAAATGAACGTTATAGAAAGGCGGATTTTCTTCCTGATTGATAAATTTATCAATTCAATTCAATTCATTTATTTTTCCTCTATCAATTTTTTCATATTTACAATGATGGTAAATTTTTACATATTCACATATTAATATACATTTACATTTAGATCAATTTGCACAATACAATACATTTAAAAAACAACAACATGACTCATTGAAAGGGAAGGAGTGCCGACTAAGAAGCAGAGCTTGTAGGGTGTAGGCCCCCCTGTAAAAGTAATTATTATGAATTATTATTTTATGAGAAAAAAAAACAACAACAATAATAACTGATTCAGTAATACAAACATCATTTTAAAACGCAAAATGATAAATACATACACAAAAAGAAACAATCAAAGTTACACAAACATCAAAATTGCATAAAGTCACGCTACAAATTATATTTGATTGGGGAATGCAATAGCCTAGTCACTATTCAGAAAAAAAATTTCAATCACATAAGACTCGTCAAATATTAAAATGATCATGTATCGCAATCTATTGAAAAATGCATTTTAAGTTTTAAACACACATTTTGAGGAGATTCAGTGAAAAGTGTGTATTTAATAGTCAAGCTAAAACAAACTGTGAGATACGAAAATAAAGACTTTGATGTTTCCAAAAAGGCACCTGCATGTTGCATATTAATGTCGGCGTTTTTACTCACTGGGTCTGCCTATGCTGTAGGCCAATAACGATTTTTAATTTATAAAGGACCTGCCCCTTTTTTGCAAGAAATTCATCATATAGAAACAAAATTGTACACACAAAAAAAATCAATAAAAGTGCTTTGTGTATTGCTATTATGTATTGTTATGGGAAACTAGAAAAATAGGGTACAGATTGTCCCCCTTCCCTACACTTTTTTTTTTTTTTCAATAGTTTTTTTATTGATTCCAAACAATACAAATCACTTTTAGAAATAAAATACAATTGTTTTGTCTTAACATAATTTCAAAACATTTTCATAACAGATTGTACGATTGATGAAAACAAAAATGAAATCAATTGTAACATAAAACAAATGACCCCATCCAACCAAACACACCACTAACCCCCCTCCCTCCACACCATTTTTTTCTTTCTATTATCTTTATTTTGATTTCACTCAATAATACATGATTTTTTCCTTTTTTTCAAATCATTTTCATTGAATTACATAACAGAAATACAGTAAAAATCACAACTAACATATTTCAATGACTTATATGATCCTATAATGAACAATAGATGATTAAGCTTGACACACTGAAATTATACATTACCAGAAGTACAATTAATCATCACTAAAACAATTTCAATGAATAACATAAACATACAAACATTAGAAGAAAAAAGAAACCTTAAACAATTTTTTTAAATTAGAGAAATTGAGTGAAATCTTTCTTCTTTTACCCCTTGACTTCCCCAAACCCCCTCCCTACAAAAACAAAACAAAGCAAACACACCCGCACACACGCACACACGCAGCCACAACACACACATACACACGACGAGCACACATTCACACATCCTCTCTTTCACCCCCTCTCTCCCTCACTCTCTCACTCTCCCTCTCCTTACCCCTGGATATCGCCCCCAGTCCTGCCATTTCGGTGCAATCTCTCCCATTTTAACAAATGCTTATCTAACTTATTCCTTTTAATAGCTATTGCTTTTTCTTCATTTTGATATTCTAACAAAGTTTGAAAACATCTTTCCTGAGTAGGAACTCTCCCTCTGACCTTGTCTTAAAAATAATATATTTCATTAAGAAAATCACAGTATTGCAAAATTTAATTTCAGGTTCAGATCCAGTGATTCCCACATGTATTTCTTTCCACTCTGCCTTCCGAAGACTTCCTAAACCTAGTTTTTCAATAACCATTTGCCATAAGGCCTTTACATCACGACAAACCCAAAATAGGTGTTCGTATGATTCCGGTGCTTCCTTGCAGAATGAACAGTAATCGTTATCAACAAACCCAAATTTAAAAAGATGTTCATTGGTATATATTGCACCATGAAGTAATTTATACTGAAATTCCCTGACTTTCGGTAAAATTGTTGTAGTTCTGATTCTTATAAATATTTGTGAAATTTCTTTTTTTGAAAAATCAAAATGGTTGTGATCATCTTTTATTCGGAAAGTATACAGGTGCTGGAGATTAGTTACAAAATTTTCGTAGACCTTTCTAGATGGTACATCTTTCAGTAAAATGACTTTTCCAAACATCTTCAAAGAAATATTATAATTGTCTACATCATATGAGCATAAATCCTGGAAGTTCCCTTTATGTTTTTCGCTTTTCAACACGACATCACTTATCTTCCAAATTTCCATAATATTTTCAGCACTCAAGCCTTGTCTATGAAAATAATTTACTGTTTTCACCTGTTCTCTCTCAAGAACGTGATCGACAAGGTATATATTATTTTTAAACAAATCTTCATCAAAAATCATTTTACCTTTCAAAAGATAATCTTTATTGTTAAAAATAATTGGATTGACTTTTCCTGCAAAATTCCTGTTTTCCTCAATATCTTGCCAAGCCTTTAAAATCTCTAAATAGAACTGTGGGGCTTTCAATTTCAATAACTTAATATCATAATTACAAAGCGAGATAAACCTTCCACCCACTTTTCTAAAGATGTAATCAAAATAAAGTTTCCAGCCCATATTTGTTTCCCCATAAAGTAGTCGTTTTAACCACATTACCCTTTGGGTTTTCACAAATAAATCAAAATCTATCATCCTTAAGCCACCATCCATGTAATCTTGATAACAAATATCTCTTTTAATTCTATCTTTTCCCTTCCATATGAAATCAAAGCAAATTTTCTTAGTTTCTATTCCTACCCACCTTGGAACAACTAATGACGACGAAACGTAGTTTAATTTTGACAAGGCATATGTTTTGAGCACACACACACACACACACGCGCACACACACACACACACACACGCGCACACACGCGCGCACACACTCACACACACGCGCGCACACACACACACATGATTCAGATTCAGAGGACGGATCAACCTTTTAGGCTGTCGAAATATTATAAGGCGATTGTTCTGGGGCCGAATCTTCTCGGATCTGCTTACATAGGTGCAATAACCAGCGAATCTTGCCATCAGAGACACGGGAGCGCAGCCGCACAGACGGTCTGGCATTGCCCGCACGATCTAGATCTAATGTACCCAACATACCCTCGCGATCGCTCCATGTCCAACGCAACGGTACGGAACCTTAGCTTCGCCTTCGACACGTCACTCTCGATCTCCAGTCTACTCAAGCCTCGGCTCGCTCTGGTTGTCGATTTGTCAGTGGTAAACTCAGCGAATTCATTGAGAAAAATCAGAAAACTATGTGCTATGATTCGATGAGACTGGCTTCACAGTGCAACTAAGGTTTACAGCATCCATTGCTTTGAATGGGATTCAATCATGCCTTTTGGGATGGAAGATTACCAAGGGATCGACGATGATGTTCCAGATGGCTGGTATGAAAATGGTGAGTTGAAATCCATGTATGATTCATCAGTCATGATTGCATGTACATGTAGGCCTAGACCGAAAATTTCTGTCTCTTACGTTCGTTAGCCTATATTAGTATTATTTTGAGTAGGGTCAGCTCCTCTCTTTGATTCGGGTATTTATAATTTAACAAGAAACAACTGGCATTCTCGTGATTGTATGATGACTATGAGTATGACTATGACTGAGTCTAGACAGAAATAACCGTCTGGTAAGTGGTATGGGTCATTCTTTAATAAAACTGACATTTGTCGACATTCCCCATACACAGACGGTATGACCGTCATATAGGCTGTGTGTGGAAGATATCACGGCTAGATTTTAGCCGTTAGGCCCCTCCCACAAACATGACAAACTTGAGGAGAAATACATCATTTCTCCTCAATTACAGTAATTTTCTATCGGGCTCCCCTTCCTCATAGTCATACCTACTTCTAAGTAGATTGAGATTTGAGAGTCACGATCTCTATCAAGATAAACATGAGAGGTTTGTTTGAATAAATGTTATTTTAAAACAAAAGATAGATAGACCAGCTATCATGCCTATCAACTTTTTTAATTACTTTTTTTTTGACCACCCAAACTGGAAATTAAAATAAAACATGGTTGATATTTGATTCTGTTACTCTTAAACAAATTAGTTGTAAATCACCCCACTATCAGACTACATGTACATTTGTAAACTTGAGTCAATATCAGTCAAAAGAAACAGCCAGCTAGAATAATCAGAAGTACAGTACTCAAAACATAGATGTTTTAAAACAAAAAAAATACACTGAAACACCACACAATCAATCCTTCAAGAATAAAAATAAAACTTAGACAAATGAAGCAGCTAGTTAGAGTACCAAATGAAATCTTAGTAGAGCCTGAAATGTAGCAGAATAGAAGTATGAACCCAACATAAAGATGTCGACCAGAAGTAGTCCAGTAGTGCTCTAGATAACATATTGATCTACACAGCAGACCTCTCTGTCTCTGGCTTTTAACATTATATATTCAAGTGAAGGAGCCGAGAAAATAAGATACCAATAGATAATGGAAATATCCAGAAAGTTAAAGAACAAAGGGTGAACTGAAAGGCAAACCAATAGGGATGAGATTGGATGAGTCTTGATGAATGTCCCGAATAATGATGAAGGAGGAACAAAAGAATCATGAGCTGAGTGGAGATGATGAAAAGAAAATAAAAATGAGATGGACTCTAAGTTTGTAGAGTATGTGAACGAAACAGTATGTACAGTAGATGAAATTATTAGAACTACAAGTTTAATTTCTTGCAATACTTCAGTTGAGTTAGTTTCCAATATCTGAAAATTAATCATTGAATGGAATTGATCCAGGACCAAATTGGAAAAAAACATTAAAAAAAACTCCTGCACCCCTCCCCCCCCCCCAAAAAAAAAAACACCCAAACATTACATCATGAGCAAAAAAAGACTTTAATTTTGTCTGTCTTATCTATATAGAGTGATTCTATTTACAGACAGATTGATCTGTTGGAAAGCCTAAGTAAGGAATGTTTGTAATATCATGTCACTGAGGTATCGATTCCTCTACTTTTTCTCTAGGCTTTAAACTTCATAATTTATCAAGACAAGATTTTGCTAAATTATACTGTAAAATAAATAAAGGCTACAATACATCTAGTTTTTTATTTCATAGTTAGTCTGCAAGCACAGACTCTAATTTGACACTTTACAATGATTCCTTAAAGAGAAGGTTGAGTAGTGGGAACCCAGAAAATGGGGCCGTGAGCTTTAGAACCAAATTTGTTTTCATAATGAAGTTTGTTCCATTAGCAACCTATGTTGGAAATATTTAATCCTAAACTGATTCACTCTTAATGTAATTAGTTAATTAAAATAGCGAATCGTAAAAATCCGTCCCGATGTTTTCAATTTATTTTTCGTCAACGGTTCGATTTCAAAAGTGAATATAGCGCCCTCTAAATTCAAAGTAATCACATTGTTTGGTATACCGTGTGCGTGCGTACGTGCGCGCATAATTCAGTCTAGTCCTACTAGTACAGTTCCTCATTGATCGAATGCAGTCCGAAATCATCGAATATATTTGTAAAGTACGAATTTGCCAAGATGTCTCGTCAGGGCTCATGTCAAGTATTGACACCAAAGTAAAACAATCGTCCACACGGATTCGACTGCAAGAGAAAACTATGGAATTATGGACAAAGTTGCGGGAAGAAATGCAGATGAAGAGCAACGACGATGCATGTTGCAAAATATCTGCTAACAACATTGTAATTGTAAGTAGAAAAAGACTAGAGTCTATTATTGTCGAGTTTAATTTTTCTATGATAACCCCGCTCACGGAATTAACTTAGTTGTGAATTCCGTGTCAATTAGATGAAAGTCTTGGAATCAAATGGAAGTCTAGTTTCTGCCCCCTTCCTTACTTAGTTTGAGTTAGACGTCGTCGCTAGATCTATACGCCGACTCACTCTCGGTCTCGCATAGTTGTCTTTCCGCCCGCCTGCTCAGGGCTGGCGCTGGCGTGTCTTGCTTCCTAATCATAATGCAGCCGCTCGGCGCGGCACAGAGAAGCCAGGGCCTTGCCTTGCAGCTGCCGCGATCGCGAGCCCTGGCGCGGGCGGGATGCTGGCGCGGCGCTGGCACTGGCACTAACTACACTCGGGCATCGTATATCACATTACTTATTGTTTTGCATACTCTATAACTAGTCATGAATAAAATCCTATCAAAATTTAAATTCAAACAAAACGTAACCTGCCAGTCCTGGGAATGCCACCGCCATGACCATGTCATTTACTGCTTGTCAAATATGTAAATCCTAATTCTGCGCACGGCCACAGCCTCGGCTCAGCAGTGTTTTGTTTTAGTTTTCAATGGCATCACCACCACTGACTAGACTATGTCTGGAACAAACGTTCGAAAAAATTTTTGATTTTAAATGTTATAAGTGGAACATATTTTGCTGTATTTTAACTCATTTAGTTGCTACAAATTTCCCCAAACCTTTCCATGAATTTCCACCTCATTCCACATTTTTATGGGAGAGGGAGGGGGTTACGTGCCCCCACTGTTCTGTAGCGTGTCGTAGATGTTAACTTTCAGCAGCGTTTGTGAGTTATTATGGTTGGATACATGCGTCTAGGGTTGGGTCAATCGAACATACAGATACAGGATTGGTCCATCATGTTTTGATCTCTTTTTTTTAGAAAAAGACCATGGCAGTAGAATCTTTTAGGAACAGGAAAAAATTAGATTCTACTAGATCTGGACAGTGCTATCAGTGGCGGATCCAGGGAGGGGGCCTGGGCCCCCTCCCCTAGCCCAAAAAACAGATAAAAACACCCTTTTTTTGGAAAAAATAGAAGATGGGCCCCTCCTGGCCAAGGGGTGGAAAATAACACTCCCGTAGGAAAAGGTGCCAAAAAAAATTGTGCTCACTACCCCACTGAGCGAAAAATCGGTAACTTTGCCCTTTAGGCCCCCTCCCTTGCCGCCGGCTGGATCCGCCCCTGAGTGCTATTGCAGAAAGAATCCACCTCAAAGCTTCCTAGCAATCAGAATCCACCTCAAAGCTTCCTAGCAATCAGAATCCAGTATTTCACACTTCCATTTGATATTTTGAGATTCAATTGATTGCAATCTTCATAATCATAAAGCTACATACTGTACATGTAGTGGTACACTTATTTCAACTATGCCTTAGATAGTGAAAGAGCATTTTGTAATTTTGCACTCAAATTTTTGGGCTCCCAATACTTAGTTAAAAAGTTGGTGTGTCTCTTTTGCAGGCTGAAAATCCTTCATCACAAATACCCAAAAAAACATACAGTACATGCAGTTTAATTGATAGGAAGTGTGATCTGGGGATGTGATCAAAACCCCATGGTTATGTGTTGTTTTTGATGGGATTACAATATACAAATATCTCACTAAAATGTTCTGAATTTAAACAAACAAATACAAATATTCTTTCTATAACCTTTCATTTCAGGCATGAGGATCAAAAGGATTGCATCAATGCAGCTCAAGTGGGAAATAGTGGCGGCGAAACGAACCCTAGGTAAGTTTATATATATAGTAAGTTAGTAACACATTTTGTTTATTTATTCCCATGGCTGAACATAGCCCCATGAATACATAACTGAATTTCACATAAGTCGCAAGCTGTCAATTATCTTGGAAGACGACCGGGGGATCTACAGGATTACCTCAATCCTGTATATCGATGATGATGATGACAGGTAAAACAACAGGTAGTTTAATGTTATGAAGTTCTATACAAAAAAAGCCTACATCAATTGCCTACATGTGTATTTTTGTAAAATATATGTACATATCTTTGTCAAAAACTTCTTTCTTTATGTTATGTTCTAACAGGAAAGGCCCTCTGTTGACTTCTTCTCCAGCAAAGAAAATGCATCAGCAGAGTGATCATGTGAGTACAGCACACCATAGCCCTTGACTATATTTTGAACAATTTTAAAGTAAATTGTTGTTCACCCATGGTTCACCACTGCTCTTTTGTTAGATGAATTTCAATGAATAGAGCTTATTTAATAGCTCAGTGGATTCATTTGAGGGTTTTAAAAAACCTTGAGAGGCAGTTTACTCTTTTGTTTACTCAGCCTTTCATCTACCAAGGTTGTGAAACATAAGTTGAACTTGTCACTTGTAGGCGCTAATAAGAGGCAAGAGCGAAAATGCTAAAAGGAAATTGGAGAACTATATAAAAAAAAGATTTGACACAAGGTCATGGATTTGGTTTAAATATATATATAATTGAAGCATCTGCCATTGGAGTAGGAGCTATTTAAAATTCATACATGTAGCTACTCAATGTTTGTGATTATTGAATTTCTTTAAAAAAAGCGTTTTAGGGCAAAATTTTCTATTGCTTAAAATATACATGTACATGTATCGACAATGGCATCTAAATGTATTAAAAGAATCACTCAAATTGTTTTCGAGTTTTTATTTGCCATAATTCTCAAAAGTGTTTCTTCTACTCCAACATTTAATCTCGTAAATTATTTGTTTCCTCACTTAGGTTACCCCTTTCATCGAAACGCCATGGTGCATTTTTCGGAGACTCGATTATTCGCAGACTGGATGCAAATGTCATCGACAGCTCGTTTTCAACAGAAGTGTTTTTGTCTTCCAGGATGTACGAGCAGGCTATTACAACTTCATTGTTATAAACAGCTCAGTCGTCAACGGCTCCATCATTTACGGCTCCATCATCGACGTCATCTCCATCATCATCGGCTACATCATCATCGACAGCTCTATCATCATCATCAACGGCTTCACCATCCAATGCTTTATCATCAAGGGCTTCTTTATCAACGTCAGCAGCTAGAGTAACTTGGTGTGGACCATCTACATGTGTACCATGTGCAATATATGCGATAGATCATCAACAACATATACCCACTTATGCGCAATACAATCTGTTGAAATAGCCAATTTGATACACAGCAAATATCCTTCCATTACGAATCATGACTGTATTTGTAATGCCTGTCGTCTGAAGTACAGAAGTAAAGTTCACCATATGAATTACACACTTTTTTCAAATGTTTTAAATTTAAACGCAAAAGACAAAAATCACAATATTCTGAACTGAAATGTGTGACATGTGTCGAGGCTTCAATGTGTGATAACTTGCCACAGAATAGAATTTCTAGTACCTGTACATGTACATATTATTTATATTGTTTGTAATGTTTGTTCCTTGAAATATTACATGCATAACATCGTTTATAAAGTTGGATAATAAGCAATGCTTAAATATTACAAACTTGTATTGATGATATTAATAATTGATATTATAAAAATTGTTTAAAAATAAATTTTTCATAAACAAATGTCATGCTTATTTCGACGTGCAACTCAAAACAAAAGGGTGAACTCAAAATTAATCTAGATGGAAATATATTAAAAACAAGTATGTAATGTGAGATATCTTGGAAGTTGGAGTTGATGTAGATTTTCACCTTACATGGGATATTCACATTGAACATTTATGTTAATTACTTTCGTCTAAAGTACACGCATTAAGAAGCTTTTGCTCAACTGTACACTGTAAATAGTAATTTATTGAACACCTTATATAAGACAACTATACAATCTTGCATTGATTACGCTTGTTCAGTTTGGGAAACTGTTCTTCTAAAAACAGGGAATAAATACTTAAACTCCAAAAAACGGACAGCAGGAATAGTTACAAATAAATTTGATTACTCTAACCGCACATGTGGCGTTTTTCTGAATGGCAAATGTTTGAGCTAAGGCATGATTACTTCCTCGCCTCATTAGCATACATGGATGTATTTACGGTCTTGCCCCGATAGATTGTGCAATGAATTTGAATTTTTATTTTATAGGCATGTTCTTATAATACTAGAAATTCTGATACATTTGTTGTTCAACCGAAGCCAAATATAGAGTGTTTTAACTTTTAAGCAATACATACATATAAGGAGAAAAACTTATCATGAATTTATAATTATATTATATTTAAGCATACCAATTGAATTGCCAAATATATTCCATGGGCGTCCTTACATATTTTTAGTACTCTCCATAAATATACTTCTTATTGTATTCGCCATCCATACATCTCTTTGACTTTATCTCTCGTTCTACTAATCTTTTTCTCTTGCTAATTGATATGGTACAGATTTATTTTTATTGATCCTTATCTAAATTGTTCTATCTTGTTTATACATTGTATATTTTACAATTTGTCATTATCCAAATGCCTTGTATTTTTAACTACTATGTATGAATATTTGTATACATGTGTATCATGAACTTTTTTATTTTAAACCTTTGAAATGTATTTTAATGTTTACATACATTCATTGTGGTGTATTTCAATCAGGACCATGATGAAAAACAGCTTTGCTGATCAGGTTTATCCTGAATGAAGATTCTCAAATAATGAAATAAATAGATAAATGCAATTTCAAATAATTGTTAAAAGATACTCTGTTGTAAGCAGTTTTGTTGTATTGGGATTTGCCCATCTTCATTTCATCTCATATGTACTGTATATGTATTTATCAACATGCATAAGGCCAGCTAGGTCTGAATTGCTGTTTAATCTTGCTGGGAAGAAATACTTATACATGGTACACAGGGCGGATCCAGCCGGCGGCAAGAGATGGGGCCCAAAGGGCCCACTTCGTGCGAAAATTTGAAAATCGTGCCGGTCGATTTCGATTTTCCGCTCAGTGGAGGGGGTAGTGAGCACAACATTTTTTTGCCATTGAAAATTGGAAAATCGTGTCGGTCGATTTTCCGCTCAGTAGGGGGTAGGGAGCACATTTTTTACCCCCTTGAGTGCCAGGGAGGGCCGGGCCCCTGGATCCGCCACTGATGGTACACATGTATCTTATCATGAACATGGTGCCATGTAAGTCTGAGCTTTTATCAAGTTTTATGCTTTTGAAATAAAATGTTTTGTTTGATTTCATATGAATGTGTGACTTGTTTTACTTGTTTCACCTTTGTGATTGCAATTCACAACAAAGTTGCTCTGAAATTCAGTTCAAATGGGGTTATGGTTTAGAGTGCTTTCAGAACAGGGTGTAATGTTGAAATGCAAAATTTGCTAATTTTTGTAAAGTATGAGAAATGTCCATAGAGGAGGAAAGAAGAGAGAGACAGAAAGGGGACAGAGAGAGAGAGAGAGAGGGGGGTAGAGAGAAACACAAAGAGACAGAGTAAGAGAGGTGGATGAAGGGAGAGTATGAGCACCAAGGCGTAAATGATCATATATGATTGAAGCATGTCTGTAAAAACGTAACTCAACAACCGAGCCTCCGAGGCTTCACTAGCTACTATCAGCATGCAGCAAAACATACATTCACCGACACCGTTTTGAACTAACGGGACAGAACAAATTCGGGAGGGTAATTATATTTATCATCACTGGTGCTAAAACCGTACAGGAGATATGTATTTTACAACTTGAAGACGACTGATACTTTAATTAATACATAAGAGTATATTTACGGGTACGTAAGTGGTTTCATAAGCCCAAACGACCGAGTAACTGCCTTTCTATTTTTTATCTCCAAAAACCCGGGCGACATAGCAGACATGACAAGCATTTCGACGTCATGCCAATGCGCGTGCGTGGAGTAGCCATTTCTGAAGCGAAGAACCTGCGTTTAGTGAACATGCATCAGATTCTGGTGGACGCTGACCCATTTACCAAATATATTTCAAAACCATCAGGTTTGATCAGTTTGATCATATGACTTTCCCTGTAGTTCCTATTTCAGCTTTTTGATAAAAAAGGAAAATTTTCGGTGTCCGGTCAAATTAATCAGATATATGAAAATCGGTATGAGTAAAAACATTTGTTTGGATTTTCATATCGAATGTTCTTTATCTAACCACTCAGAAAAATATGAGACATTTAGAGCTTTTTTAAACGAGATATTACGATCTAAAATCAGGCTTTCAATTGTGCTTTTGTGAGGTTCTTGATCCTGGATAAACTAGCGTTTTTGCGGACCTGCGGACTACATCAAACCATGTAGTAGGTCCATGATCAAACCAGGGAGATGAATCTCTGATCAAACCATAGAGATATCTCTGGATCAAACACACAGCTAGCGGAGTATACACAGCCGCAATACACAACGTACACATGTGAATAGTCGGGTACGTACACAACACACTGCCTTACGTGGTACAGTGGTACGGTACGTACTGTGTGCATGTGTGTATACGGTTAGTGATAGATTCACGTACGGCGAGCTTTTTATGCTGCGAGTATTCAGGTATCAGGGATTTGGCTTACAAAAGCGGGCATATGAGAAAATCATTTGAGGTGTCGTAGCAGGAAGATGCATCTTCATGGTCGTAGTTTGTATTCTGCCCCATATAGGCAGGGGCTGACAGGCAGGATTTTTTCAGGGGTTTAAATTTGAAAATCGCGCCGAAAATTTCGCAACGACTCAGCCAGCCGCTGAATTAGCGGGGGAGGGTTGGGGTAAGAGCAATTTTTTTTGGTCCCGGAAATTGGGAAATTATTATCATTTTTTTTCACTTGAAAAAAACCGAGGGGTGGTTTGCTCTGAAACACACATAAAAAAATGAGGGGTTATGGATAAATTGTTACAACAACAACCAGGTGCGGATCGAGGGGCGATCGGGCCTTGCCCCCACAAAAGAGAGAGAGAGAGGAAAAGAAGGGACAGGGAAAGAGGAAAGAAATGGAAAGACAGAAGAGGAAGAGGAAAAGAAAAGGGAAAAGAGATAGGGGGCGAAAGGGCCGTGCCTCCCCGCCCAGCAAAAAATAAGAGAGAAGGAAGGAAAGGGAAAGAAAAAAGGAAAAGAGGAGATAAAGGGAAAGAAGAAAAGAAAAGAAGGAGATATCACTTGCGCGTGCGTGGAGTAGCCATTTCTGAAGCGGCAAAGAACCTACAGCGTTTAGTGAACATGCTTCAGATTCTGGTGGATGCTGACCCATTTACCAAATATATTTCAAAACCATCAGGTTTGATCAGTTTGATCATATGACTTTCCCTGTAGTTCCTATTTCAGCTTTTTGATAAAAAGAATGAAATTTTCGGTGTCCGTCAAATTAATCAGATATATGAAAATCGGTATGAGTAAAACATTTGTTTGGATTTTCATATCGAAATAATTCAATGTTCTTTTATCTAACCACTCTGAAAAAAATGAGACATTTAGAGCTAATAATAATTTCCCAAAGGAGAAAGAAGAAAAGAAAAGAAGGAGATATCACTTGCAATTTTCCCGCCAACAAGTTGTGGATCGGGAAGGCCCTTGCCCCCGCCCAAAATAAGGAGAGAAGAAGTGAAAGGGAAAGAGGAGAGCTAAAGGGAACAAAAAGAGGAAGAAGAAAAGAAAAGGATGAACAAAGGGAGATCAGTTGCGATTAATCCCGCCAACAACGTGTGGACCGGGGGCAGAAAGGCCCTTGCCTCCCCAGCAAACCTAAAGAGAGAGAAAGGAAAGGAAAGAAAAAAAAAAGAAAAGGAGGGAGATCAGTTGCGATTTTCCCCGCGAACAAGGTGTAGATTGGGGGCACTGGCGTACTGATTGGGGGTGAAGCTTGAATACAGTTGCCCCAAATAAAATTCAAACGTCGTTTATTTCCATTTCAATACCGGTGATTTACAATTAAATGTTGCTGAAATGAAATAATTTTCCGAGATGCGTTTGTTGGAAAATGACAAATTCTTAAATTTACAGTCAGGCAAGAAATATGCTTATTTAGAGGTCTACCCCCCACTTTTTGAAAAAATATATTAACGTGAAATAGAAAGAAAAGAGAAAGAAAAAGAGAATATAGTGACCTGTCAGTGTCACAAAATAATGAGGTATTAAAAATATGCTCATCTGACCGTGATTAAATGCCTCAAACCCTGAGCTTCCGGGGGCTCTGCCCCTGGACCCCACCTAGGGCCCTAAGGGGGCCCCTAGATGCTCATCTGACGTTAATAATTATAATGCCTAAAACCCCGAGTTTCTGGGGACTCCGCCCCCTT
This sequence comes from Mesocentrotus franciscanus, assembly GCA_037976565.1. Lineage (NCBI taxonomy): Eukaryota > Metazoa > Echinodermata > Echinoidea > Camarodonta > Strongylocentrotidae > Mesocentrotus > Mesocentrotus franciscanus. Next base: position 18,455,542 of record CP137673.1, read on the forward strand.
GACCCCACGCCAATTAGTGTCCTGCCAGTGTCACAAATAAGGTATCAAAATATGCTCATCTGACCGTAATTAAATGCCCATACCCCCTGAGCTTCTGGGGGCTCCGCCCCTGACCCCGGCGTCTGGGCTTTGCCCCTAGCTAGCTAGACCCCACGCCAATTAACGCTATACGCTCTACCTGATCGTAAATACTTTCGCCTCCCCACACCCAATTTGATAAACGTTCAGCGGGGCCTGCATGTAAGAGTGGGGTGATACGGATTTTCGCCTGTCCCCTTAACGTTTTTGCTCATGACGCCACTGCTGGTCACCATTACGTATATACTAATATTTGGGTCGCATAATTTCAAATTTGGGTCCCCCCTAAGAAATCCTGGATCCGCGCCTGACGACAAGAACAATGGTGATTTTATATAAGCACCATGGCGTGCTCATTGCGTTTTTGCATGGGGCAGTTGACTCCCTCCCCTCTCTTTATCAGAAATATTATTTAAACTATTGAAAAATTAAACGTAATTCCAGTGTCAGAAATTGGCATTGATAGTTTTTTTAAATTGAAAATATCAATTTCTTACCTTCGCTCGCAATACATATTGTATTTCTTCTCCCTTTCTTATCATATTCCATTCATCCTCTTCCTCTGTTTTTTCTTTCTGGTATAATGAATTTCTGATACGCTTCCCACGGTTGCTCTTGCTATCATATAATTTTTCATCTACCATCACTATTCTTCTGCACCTATTATGCACACCAGCTGAAATCGTAGCTCGGATTATGTTTTTTAGTCAATGTTTGGATACAGTATTTTATTCCAAAAAATGTGTTGGAAGTCCATATTCAATGCCCCAAATTATGTCAGGTAAAGGCCCCTACTGCTTTAAAAACAAAACTTTTTACTTGCAAGATTTTGCCAAAGCTCGCTCGTTTCTCTCGCTCACGGCACATATTTTGTTATCCTATAAATGCAACGAGGCCCTATTATTCAAAATATATGTTATTACAATTATTATCGTAACTATGAGTATAGGCCGCATATTAAATTCTGTACGTTTGTAGGGTTACGGGGCAGTGAACTAAATTATAGCGTGTGGATCGGCTACCCCCCCTCCCGCCCCTCCCCAAACAAAAAATGTTTTGGCTAATATAAATCGAAGGGATACCAAGATAAAATCATTGATGATGCCATTGACTGGTGATAATGTATGTGACAACCTGTAATACGCATGAGCAGGCCCGTAGCCAGGGGCACGTGCCCCAAAATTTCAAGATCACACACCCATCCTCCTAGACCCCTCCCCAGGACGTCGATCAAATACATGTATGCGCCCCAAACATCAAACTCTGGCTACGGCCCTGCGCTTGAGAACATTAAAATGAAACACTCTAGGTGTTTGTTAGAAAAGAACTTCCCCACATAATTACGACCCCCTCTTCCCGCATAAGTGGTCCAAGCTAATTAGCTGCTAACGAAATAATAATGCAACACAATTACTCACCAGGCGCTGGTAATGCTGAAATGCTGCATCTAAGTCAGTTCCTTCTTCTGGAGATGATGAAGCTTCAATAACCATAACAATTATTGTGTCCATTTTTATACGTTATACCGGGCCGATACTGATAGGGTTTGGGGCAGTTGCTCCCCCTCCCCAGCAATGCAATTCAAGCATGTTTTTCAAGAAATTATGACTAAACAAAATACATGTAAATATTGCATGAATTCATTTTGAAAAAAAATGTCAACATTTATTTAAGTAAAACTCGAAGGTATCAATATAGTTAAAATGCCGTTTTCGGTCCGAATAACAATTAGTTTTTCTTTTCCTTCTCGTCCTTACATGTTCGACTTCATCTCCCCTTCTGTTCATCATATTCCATTCATCCTCTCATCTTTCTTGTTCTTCAGGGTCCCATCTTATAAAGAGTCAGCAAGTCTTCTATCTTTTACGTACATTGTTGTGATTCATAATTTTCAACTCTTTATAAGACGGGGCCCCTAGGTCGAATGAATTTCTAACAGGCTTCGCAATGATGCTTTTGCTTTTTTTGTCATCTACCATTATAATTTATGCTGGACATGCTCGGATAGCATGTTCTTAAAAATGTTTTGGTAAGCCATATTTAATGCCCCAAATGATTACAGCCGGTAGGCCCTATTACAGTAGGCCCAAAATGTTTAACATTATGTCAAAGCGGCTCGTTAACTTTGCTCGCTCGCAAACAAAGGCCGTATTGTATTATCACGCAACAAGGTCTTATTATTAATATTTATATAATTATCATTGAAGTGGAAGTTGAGTTCTGGAAATTGCCTAATTCATCTTTCAATCCATTTGTAATTACACAAAGATACGTGAATCAATATAAATTTTTCGAATTTTTATATACTGCTGTGTTATCTCCAAAAAAAACAAAGAACATAATAGTGGAGGAAAAGTTCGGGTGCCACCATGCATCAAAACGTCTTTTCCTAATTAAAACTGGGTTATGCGCCGTTTTTAGGTCGGTTGGTTTTGAAAGAGTCTTTTAAAGAAGTGTAATTAATTATGTTGTCATCTTTTTCTAGTCAAATTTCGATTAAAAAAACAAACAAAACTTTCTGAACCTTCCCAGAACTCAACCCTTCCTCATCGCATTATAGTTAGCCACATATGAGTATAATATTTTGTCATGATGTTTTTGTGTGGTGTGGCGGGGTGGTAACATAATGTTTGGGATGCGGATGGCTGCCGCCCCCCTCCCAAAAGTTTTGGCTAATTACGCCACTGGAGGATGGTGGGGGATATAATTATGGTGCATGGGGCGATAGCTATTACCTTACAATGACTTGGCAAGTATCGTCTAAACAATTGGAAATGTTTCGGTACATCTGGGGGGCATTTCATCAACATTTGTCCACCGACAACTGTCGGGGCCGACTAAATTTGACCAATCAGAGGCCTGGAAAATAGTCGGTGACAATAAAATTGTCGGTGAAAATGATATTAGTCGGTGAAAACCACCGACTAATTGTTTCATGGAACGCCCCCTGATCTTCCACAATAATTTAATCATGATAATACAACAATTTATCACAATCTGGTGTACCGTTTCGAAAATAAATGTGATTATACTGATAATAATCAAAATTATTATAATGATGAAAATCAATGAAATTGATAATGAGAATTAATAACAAAACAAAAGGTAGACTTCTTGTTGTACTAAGAGAGACGAGATGCTTAGGCTGCATGCTCAAGATAATCGTCGATGGAACTGCTTATTCCATTATTATAATGCATGGACTTTGAATAAAATTCATGATTATATGGATGAAGAAGTAAAAACATGTAATATCGACTATTGACAGTAGTATAGTGATGATAATACTAGAAGACCCCACGCTCTCTCTATCCCACAGAATTCTTTGCTCAACCCATTTCATTTAATAAAATAAATGGGGGGGGGGCGGGAGGGACCAATAATGTGCTGCGGTTAAATTCATTATGGCCTAGATAGGCCTAACTATTTTTTTTTGTTTTGCCCCAATTCAACCTGAAAAAGCTGTAGATCGTCAATAAGAATAAAAATAAGTAAACATTCCCATTGAAAATAGCATAAAGCACTAATAATTATCGTTGTTTCTGTATAGATGGTACTTTTTTATAGGCCTGCATGGGCAGTTAGGCCTATACATTTTAGTGAAAGGAAGATCTAGGATTTGGGAATAACAGGAGCGCTAAATTTTTGATATTATATTAAGATAAAACTGTAGTGATAGCCTCATTAGTAATGATCATTTGCTTATCGAGGGGTGTTTTGGGTGTTCAAATACCCCTTGGAAAATGGGTGTTTTAGGTGTTTTAGAATTTTAAGATACCCTTTATCTGTGTTTTATCGATGGCCCACCCTGACCAAAAAAGAGTAAAACATGTTATTGCTCAAGGGGTTGATGTTGAGGAAAAAGGAGTGTTCACTCCCCCTCCACGGGCCCCCACCGGTACGTAGTTTTCAAGATTTTGAGTAGGTCGCAAAGGGCAATATAACATTTTTTAACGCCTTTTCGGGGCCTTCGTTCTCGTGGGCAGGCCCCATACTGAAACAGGAAAGCAACTTCTTATAGCCCCTGCATGCTCCCGACCGCGCAACTAGCTATATAGAGGCCGCGACATCGACAAGCTATGGATTGCAATGGCATATCGATAGGTATCGATACTATTACCGTAGCATGCAAAATAATGTAGGGCCTACTCCAAAAATCTGCCCAACCCGGTAGACGCAACTGGGAGATCATCTCGGTCAAACACAACAATAATGGGTCTAATTTTCATCTTTACGTCATGATTTTCACATAGTTAGTCAAAAATCTTGTGAGAGGGTATGTTAATCATTTTTCTTTTTTGTCTTCTTTCGGCGGCGATATAAAGCGCAGCCACAAAGTACAACGGTACTTTCATGCCGGTATGCCGACAAACATGCATAGCGACCAGGGACTCACGGCAGTAGTATCCGCCCGGCAGGACGGGCGCTTGTTTGCCAGCTACCGTAAGTTAGTTAGCTGCTGGTCTTCGAGACACGACAGCACTTTGGTCGTTTCGATGCGGAGCAGCCAGGCGCCAGGCTTCATGGCCAGTGTGGTGCATAGCATAATAACCACAGTATACAGAGCTAGCTATAGCGCGCGCGCTGTCAGTTTGCACATGGCCATAGTTCACTGAGAGATGGCGCTATATAGTATCAACAATTATCAAAATCGAGCAGTTTGAATTTTGAATTGGACCGTTAGCGAGCACTTGCGAACTGGCATTCTTAGACATTTATTTTGAGCTAGATTATCATATTATGACATTATATGATGATTATGTCTTCATATAAACTCTTATATCCATATTTCTAGTATTTCAAACCATGAAATACCTAGTTTCTGTGAGGGCAAAATTTCGCTCCCACTACTCAACCTTCTCTTTAAGCCTTAAGCAGAGCCTAGATCTGTCAGTTTCTGGAGCGCCTGAAGCACAGAGCGTATTATACTCTCATAGTGCAGACACTGTTCGGCACAGTGACTGACAAGAGTATGTGTCTGTTAAACTAGTTTTGAAGTGTGAGATGTAGTAGCAGTCTGAATGCACTAGTCAAGATGGCTTGTTTCGAATCTGTTTGCTGACTTGGCAAAGGTCAACATAACATGTTGATGTACAGATCCTAGAAAGGTGTCAGTTGAGCATGATATCGAACATGAAAGATACAGAGGCTCTGTTGCTCTATGTGGGTGTCTGCTTTGCATAAGAACAAAACATGTTGAGGGGCTCCATGGTACATGTAGGCCTAGGGGTTTAAAGGTGAAATTGACAAATTTACAAGTTGAACTTGATGAACTTGGAGATGAGTTACTGTTTGCCCCCACCCCTATCCTCACACCTCCTAAACATGTTTTTCCACTGGCATTTTGCCAGGGATATTCTCAATTTACTTGACTATTTAACTTCTTTGGTACTTTGTCACTTGAACTTTGTGTACAGACTACAGTTGTAGTTGTACCAGAGAGATTTTGTCTTTTCTTTCTGTTGATGCCTACAGTCAAAGAATTTGATTATAAATGGCAAGTTGAGGGTATTAACCATGTAACCGATTGCCCGATTGCTGGCCGATTTACAAAAATTTGGATGATAAATTCTGATCACTGATCAATGAAAAATGATCGGCTGAAAATTTTGGGATTTTAAATACTAAAAAACATGCATAGCTGGGATTATTTTGTCATTGGAGTTGTTGTAGACCATGTTCGTTGATATTAAGTGCCTTTTCATGACTTTGATAAAGATTAATCTAAAAAAGAGGCAAAACATGCCAGCCGCCATTTTTTTCTCCATTGTTTTTATAATCCAAAATGGCGGCTCGCATGTTTTTTTAGTATTTGATAGCCCAAAATTTCCAAATTTTCAGCCCTTTAAAAAAATATTTTCTATTCTATTCTATTCTGATCATTTTTAAATAATTTTTGACGTTTAACGGCATGAAAATAGCTTTAAACATGGACTACAACAACTTCAAATAAGAGAATTATCCACGGTATGAGTGATTTAAGGTCTTAGAGTGCTCAAAATTGTCAAATTTTGGCAATTTTTGGAGGCAAATTTTAACAACAAAAAATAATCAGATTTCCCTCCTAATCTAACTTACAGGGTTAGGGAACATCAACTACTTACATGCCCTGCATTGCCCTTTCATAAAATACATATATGATCAGGTACCACAAAACAACCAAATGTTCAGTTGCCAGATATGATTTTTAAAAAGTTTAAGTCTGATTCTAAAAGAGGACATTGTCAATATTAGGATGATTATGATATCTATATAACTCGTCAGTCGTCACTGTTGGATGCTCCTAGCACCCAATTAAAGATGAGAAGAATTTCCAGTCATACCGAATATAACTTTAATAGAGAAAAAGGTGTTTAAGTAATCTGTTCAAGACTTCAAGTGTTCTGACTCAGAAGGGGTTGTGCAAGGTGACAAAATGAGGATTAGCACTCTATAGAAATTTCTGTGAAGGGATTGTCAGATTGTTCTAAAACTTGAAACACCAATTAAGCATGTATCCTATTCTTTGTTTTGACGAAGTATCAATACAACAACTTAATACTCAACTTTAAAGTTATAGGGTGGTATTCTCGAAAGGGGACTAACTTTAGTCCATGGTTTAATCCTCTGACTAAGTATAGAATGCCAAGTCTCCATATGAATATATTCTTGAATAATTTGATATGTCCCTAAATTACCTTGATAACATAGTTATTTCATAGTTATATTGTTGTTTATTAATTATGTTATTACAATTTATTTTAATTTAGTCACAGATTAAATTATTCAAAAACATATTTATATGGACACTTGGCATTCCATACTTAGTCGGAGGATTAAACCATGGACTAAAGTTAGTCCGCTTTCGAGAATACCACCTATAGGAGATAAAGTAGAGACCTGTAACCAGGGTCATAAAGAAATGAAAATTACTGCAACAACCTAAAGATCAGACAAACATGATTCCACAAAAACTGCCCTCAATCCCACTTTTATACTTGCAGTATTTTGTTTTGAAATTATGACGAAGAAAGTACCGTAAATCTCTGTGTATAATAAGACGCACCTTTTTTCCGCTGGAAAATTTCGAAAGTTGAGGGTGCGTCTTATAGACACGTACAGCCTACAGGATATTTTGAGTCCTCAAAATGCTACTTTTTAGTGGTTTTCAACCATCTCTGTGACTCAACGTAAATAACATAATGCTAATAAAGAATAGGATCTACTATTTGAAGTTAACCTACGTTCCCAATTTGAAGGGAAGAGGGTTTTGGGGTTTTTTTTTTTTTTTGAAGTCTTGATTCATGCAACTTCACCTAGCAGTAGCACTGTGCTGGCCGACGCTCAGCCGTGCCCGGGAGAGCACCGGCATGGTCCCAGCTCACTTACAGAGTCACACACGGGATGTCGACTCACCATTTTGAAACTAAAAAATAGGGATGCGTCTTATACACAGGTGCGTCCTATACACTGAGATTTATGGTATACTCTTTCAGGAAATAATAAAAAGTAAAGTTTGACCACCCTGACCAAATGCACCAGTCACACCATCCGACTTGATGGTGGTTTGTGGTGCTTGGTCACATTGTACAGGTTTCTGTTTTCTTTAAAAGATGACTGTCCAAGATTACTGCTGACTCTAGACACAAAAAGTGTCATGACTCTTAGCCTCCAGTGCAAGCTCTGGTAGGCTATTCCAGTCCTGCAAGGTGTTTGGCAGCCTGGCCTGATGACTCTCTGTAGTACTCCATTCTGCAGGTGATAAGTTGGATGGAATTGCCTGAACTATGAGAGTGTCATTGGCGAGATGCTAAGTTTACTAGTGGGACTAGTTTTTATTTAAATGGAAACCTTATTAATAGCAAACTAATCTATTAAAAAGCGTGAACAAAATCGGGCAAGAAATAACACGAGGGAGAAGGCACAAGAGAAATTGATATAATTTGTCTCTTTTTTTTCTCTCTCTTTGGGTACAATGATAATCTACAGTCACATTTAATGTTGTTAACACTGCTAGGTCTACAGCAATTCAATGTCCTAAGTACATTGACAAGTACATTTAGACTGTGATACCATGAACTTTACTAGTTTATGGCCTATCACACAAGATGGAAAATTGTATGAAGGAAGCATATATATGTACTGTATGCAATGGAAATCATATTATCTTGCAAATAAAATTGATGTGGGGGAAAGTGCCCTGTTAGTGGTTCTGTACAATTATCATTACCCTACATGATATCCAATGATAAGCTGCTTGAATATCTGTTTCACCGACACCGACTGACTTTCAATACGGCATTTCCTATACAATTCTCTGTAATGACACTCACACACAAACGTTTAGTTTTCCCCATCTGAATACAGTTTGTCCTTGTCACATCTGCAGTATGACTCATGATCGTATTATGCTTCCTTGTTTGCATTTCATAATTTCCATATTAAAATGTAAATATGTGATGAGGGGTAGGCCAACATTTACCTGTTTACACAGCATTTGAACGCAGTTTGCACTTTATATTCATGACTTACACCTGCCCTCTGTTACCGACATGTAGGCATCATTCCTATTGTATTCACTATTGATTTTTGGGTGTTTGCCATTTTAAAATCAAATTTGAACATGCACACAATGCAGCTGACTATAATTGAGGTAAGCAGACAGCACAGATGTTGACACCTAAAAAAAACAATAACAGACTTGTTGAATGATGATACATGTACATGTACATAAACATGTGTATATGGATGTGTATCACTATACTTAAAGATAAAGTTGAGTTCTGGTCATGCGATTGCATTGTGAAAGAAACGTTGTGGAATCGATCAGAAAAGGTTGATCATCTAGCATATAAGTATTGGTGTGTACTGCAAGGTTCTGAAATCATCAAAATGATAAGAAATTTGTCCCGGTCTTGGTAAAGTGACAAGCACTGTACACAGAGAGATGTATATGGGACTACACAAACATGTGGCATAAAAATCTGTCCCGATTTTTATGCTGTTACATGCCATATTTAAAATATTAAGGCGTTTGAAGAGCCATGCTTTTCAGGGAACATTTTTTATCTGATGTTCTTCCACACTTGCATAATAACAATGATAACGCTCACAAATTATTTTTAACCTCTTCCCAGAACTCAACTTTCTCTTTAAGAAAAAGAGGATCCATGGGTTCACATATTATGGAAGTGCATTAGTAGCCTACTGTACATTTGTACATGTATATGTATGTGGCACTGATAGTAATGAAACATCCTGAAATTAGAGAAAATGTGGCATTGACAGTTTCGAATTGATAATTTTATAATAAAGACAGACAAATTAGGCCAAATATCTTTAAATCCTAGTTTCTGGACCCCATTGCTTACTCTTTTCCCCTTAAAATGTACAATATTGGAAAAAAGGTGTTTTACATGTACTGTAGGCCCTATGGAATTCATGTACATGTCAGCTGATGTGCAGCAGGGCCCTGTTTCATGAAACTTGTAATCAATAACAAGTTACAATAACTGTCTGTTATACCGGTAAGCTACCAAAATCATGGCATTTGATTGGCTGAGAGCATATTTGTCATAGAAATATAGCATATTTTGTTATTGATAGCAAGTTTTACATGTATGAAATGGGCCAATCTTGTGAATCACTATCTGAGCAACAAACAGGTTATTCTCTGCAATGAAGTGTTCCTGTCTTCCACCTACGGTGTATATATGTAAAGCATGACTAAGGTTCTTACATGATTCATTCATGAGTAATGTGGTTTAGTGTCATTGACATGCAGAGATCTAGACTAGAGCAATGTTCTGTAGAAATGTTGATATTGGCCTAATAAATGCAAAGTAAAAGTTGTAGCTACATAGTTCATACACATACATTGTACATAGGCCAAGTGAACACAGCAGAATATTACATTGGTACCTGATTAGGGAAAGATTAAATACTTCCCATGCTTACATTACATGTAAGTGTATGAAATGAAGTTTTCCTCTCTACTTTCATCAAAGTTTCACTCTCTAGTTTCATCAAAGTTTCATGTACATTTCATAACTCAAGTTTTTACTGGGGATAATGATATAACTATAATATAATATAAATATATAACACAATAATGTACAGATATAACATATCTGTACAAATATTAAAGGCCTAGGCCTATAAATGTACACATGTAAAGCTATAGCTTGGGCTGCTAGGCCAAGATAGAGCATGAGAGATCGATAGCAGGTTCATAAAACTACCTGATAGGCTGAAATCAATGGTATTCCACATGCACAGTAAATGTTTGAATTGTCACTGTATATGTTTACAGTGTTTTATTTTGTTATTGTTTTGTTTGCTTGTTTGTTTTTTTGTGTGTTGCTTTGCCTCTTGTGTATTAAATACAGGTATTGTTTTTGTTATATTATCAGACTATTAGTACTGTACTTCAGTAGTATTCAGTACATATTTTAAGATTCCTGCGGTTGATATGCAAACAATTCAGTGTACATTTACATATAGAATAAAAACCGTTTGAACAACAAAATAGAAAATACATTGATGGATGCATGTTGGATTATGTGTCTGTCATTGATTCTATTTCCTTGTGTAGACTCTCTAAATCCCATGTGAAACCTGTATTCTGAAATAGGATGATAAGTCATTCCCGTAGAGATAAAGGCACATTGTAGCCTTCCACACAGGCCTTATATTTTTGTGTTTAAAATGTGTTTTGACTGAGGTACTAAGAAGCATTATTAAAGTGACTTCCAAAATAGTGCTTTAAAACAAGGGATGAGGAAGTGAGATAGTAGAGTATCAAAGATGTAGGCCAATATGTACATGTACAGTATATTTTCTTTTTAACTATTGAATTTTGACTTCAAGCCAATTAGGCACAATCAACCTTAAATTAGTATTAATAGTAACATTTTTAAAGAAAAATAACCCAACAATAACAGCATGATTACATGAACAATTGTTCGTGTATGCCAGGAGATTCTTGACCAGACCCTAGAAATCATCAGCTCAGATATATATATATGTACAACTTGCATCTTGAACTGTACATTGTTTTTACTGACCAAGGATTATGCAGGCTTCCCTTACATTACTCCAGACCAAGTTAAAGTTCATTGTTTCATTTACTTACAAGTAGGTAAAACATAAATTACCTAACCTAGAACCTAAAAATCATAGTATAAAAGACACTCATAGACTTCCAAAATACTTTTACTATGGCCAAAACAATGAAAAGGTTAAATTCCAATGGCATTTGAAAGATAATACTAATTTAGAACTTCCCTAAAAAGAGGGGGGCTTGAAAATGTCTTTAAGTGGGAAAATAACGACTATTAGTTGTCGAATCGACTTAAGTGCTACCAAGTCAGTAAGTAATAGTCTGATTTTCAGACCATTGTACCGAATGGTCGTACATTTTGTGCTGCACAAAGATTCAATCAGTTTAATTTTGGCCATTACAAGAAGTGGGTTATTGATGTAGACAAATGCTCATGTACCCTTTACAGCTCATTTTATGTATGTTTACTATGTTATTACCAAAGAAGAAAAAAAGCCAGTCAGTCACTCAATTGTGTCTGACAGTGAAGTCTAGCAAGGAAACGGGTTTCCTTGCATAATTTGAATATTAGGACACTGCTAACGTTTAAATTTCACAGATAGGACATACATGTACATGACATATTCATAATTCCTGCAAAGTTCTACAGAATTTGATTATGGCTGTAAAACTTACTGCAAAAGGGACATAGTATCTTTAAGTTATCAGTTTGTAGTTTCAGACAGACATGTGAACAAGCTTATTCAGCAAATCTTTGTTTCATTTATGTACATGTACATGTAAATAAAACATAAATCATCTGACCTCAAAGTCAGACTATCAATGACACTTGTAGACTTCCAAATAATCAGTTTGGAGTTTCAGACAGATACATGTAGATGAGAACATGCTTATTCAGCAAATCCTCCAGGAAATAGAAGATTTCGAAATAGAAGGAAACACATCCTACTCCTCACAATCACGTTGATCCAGGGTGGTATTTGGCTGGTGATAAGTCAGTCTGTTATGACATCAGTGATCATGCTCCTTTACTGTTAAAAGTATTGTTGTCATGCAGTTCTCGGCTTTCTTACATTTTGTGTTGAGTCTTTTTTAACTAAGTGTGAGATATTAGTCACCAGGCACATGCTTCACATAGAGGACGTCATGTCCTCACTACTTATCAATTGCTTTATATAGTTAATACCATTAATTTCCCTTTTTATCCCCCCAAACTTGATTTCCCCATGCCTTTGCCCAGGTTATATGATTTGTATCATATTGCGTGCATGACATTTCACAAAATCTTTTATAAATTTTGAAGAATGATACTATTTTCTGAATATTGTATATTCATAATTATTGATTTTTATATAAATAGTTTATCAAAATTCAAATTTTTCATGATTTAACTGGAAAAAAATTACTCTATATTAGTGCATCCACACAAAAACATATTACTATCAATCTAACTTGGATGCTGGTGTGAAGAAATAAGATTCTTAGGGGGAAAATAGGAAATTTATATTATCAATATAAAGAAAATAATTAGTGGGTAGTGAGGACTATACTGTACGTCACAGACTCATGAGTGAGTTGCCAATTTGTGTAGTGATTTTCAAAGTTTTTCATGTCATTAAAAATTCATAACTTTCTTATTAGTTATCCGATTTTGCTAAAACTTTTTTTGATTGGTTTGTCTAATTTTTCTGGTTCTATTGAAAGTAAGTTATTTTTGGAGTGGACTTGGGCTATATTAAAGTGACAGGGGAATGCACACCTTACGACCTGTCTGCAGCTACTGACATGGCATTTGAAGTAGAATAGACACATAATTTAAAATAAATGGATATTTGTTTAATCATTTTGGACCTTACTTTGTACAGTTTATTCACTATACATGTACACTGCTATAGAATTTACAATTGTTAAACTTCCTATATCCTGTTGCGATTTCTTACCACATCCATGACACAGTCGAGTTGTAGTGTTTGGTGGTCTGTAGATTTGTGTATTATTTCATAGGAAGACGATATTGGATTATTCAATATCAATTTTCAAGATTATTCCTATATTATATTGAAAAGTAGCTTTTTGTTTGTCATAAATTTTTATGATTATTTCAGGTTTGGCAGCAGAGTTGGGTAAGGAATGTAGACCCGAAGGCAAGCCTGCTAGATATCCAACAGCAAAATTATGAAAAATCAATATACTGGTATATCTAATCCTATTGCAATTTCTTTCCAAATCCAGGCATAATATGATTGGTGACACTTAGATGTAGGCACTAAGATGAGTTTGATGACAATATATGTTATTTCACAGCAGTATCATAATGAAAAATTGACTCTTTATTTGTTGTCATCTCAGACCTTCATCTGGCAGCAGAGCTGGGCAAGACACTCCTTGAGAGGAACAAAGACCTGGAGGCAAGCCTGCTAGATACACAACAGCAAAATGAAGAGCAAGCCATGCAGATCGTGGTATGTTAATGGGTCATTACTGGTGCTTAATTTACCATGGAATTCGGGATAATATTGCTATGACAGCTAGCACAAAATATGTTATGGTTAGCATAGAGTGGTGAAGTGTGACGTCATAAAAAAATCTATTTTTGGAATTTCTCATTTTTTTCTTCATTTTCCGAAAGAGCCCCAAAATTAATGTCCAAATGTCGAAAACCAATTGAATATGTTAAGTATTGGCTGAGATATGACCATCTGAATAAAAAGGAACTCAGTGTTATATTGCTCTGGCTCCTAATGTTATGAGCCAGAGCAATATAACACTGAGTTCCCATAGGCAATCTTTTTATTCAGATGGTCATATCTCAGCAAATACTTAACATATTCAATTAGTTTTCGACATTTGGACATTATTTTGGGTGCTCTTTCGGAAAATGAAGAAAAAATTGAGAAATTCCAAAAGTAGATTTTTATGACGTCACAGCTTCGGTACTCTATTATATGTAAGCAATTCAAAGGCATTTTAGTTTCATGATATAATTGAAGAATGGACAGAAATCTTTGCTCTTGAAATAAACAGGCGTTATAATTATTTGCAAGTCATGATAGAAAGAAGAAAAGGATTATATCTTCTGATTAATAGTAAACTATGATTGTAATAGTGCATATCATTGAATATGTCAATTTATAAAAACAATCAGTTAAGAAATTAATCATAATTTTGTCAGACAGATGATGTTTTTACTTTTAGATATGTTAAGAAACTTAAGAGTAGTCACAAGTTCAGGTTTTTTTTTGTTGTCACAAAAATTATTCAAAGATTTGGTGACCGAACCGATTTATCACAAGGTACTTCAGATGAGCGTACCATGAAAATCTAGAAAACACACATTTTGCATTTGCTCTTTATTATACCTAAAAATTATGAAGATCACTATGAAGGCATAGTAGTTGTATACAATGTACACAACTACCAATACACTATACAGGTTTCCATTGATACACAGTTATCTTCAAATGTCAAGTGGTGCAAACACTGATAAGTGATCTTTGCATGTACAGCAAGTCAGCAACGAACTTTCTGAACAAATAATCCACTATTACTGACATCCATTAGTTAGATAACAAAATTTTCTGTTTGAACATAGTTAATAGTTAATAGCATAACATTGAATTAAAACCATAAGGACAAAAATATAACTAATACCAAAGCAAGGTACTGAATGACAGCTGTTCAGGTTTTCATATAGATCATGACAAGGTTTGTTGATGAAAGAATGAGCATTTATAATCTGTTGGTATTATTTTTTTTAAGGGAAGTCAACCATGAAGAAATGGGAATATTACTTGTAATGCTCTCTCTGTAATTCTGTAGACAGAAAACAATTATTAACATTTTAAATGGAAAAAGGAATTCAAACGTTTACTGCGATATGCTCTGTATTGGTTTGATCATGACTCTAATACTATTCCAATTCTTTTTCCCCCCCTTTAAAAAAATTAATTTATCTGTCTAGTACTTGGAAAAGCAGCTTCACATCCTTCGTGATGTCACGGAGTCCAAATCCCACATCTATGAGCAGCTTGATATCAGTTCCCAGGAGCTGGATGCAGAGAACCAGCAGCTTAAACATGATCTCAAGACTGCACAGCAGAGGGTTCTCAGGTGAAAAGAATGTTTTAATCCTTTCATGATCAAAACTTTAAAAAGAAAATAATATCAACATTATTTCATTGCGACTTTTAGTCGAATCCTTTTTCCCAAATTCCATAAACTTGTATTCATTCTGTGACTACAGTTTCTGAAACCTCTAACTTCATAAATACATTAAAAGAACTATTTAGACATTGGAATGTGTATGAAATAACTAGTTTTTCTAGCTTTCCAGCTGTATTCATCCCAACAAGAGAGGGCTCATCAGCAAAATGAAAAAGAAAAGTAGCATTCCTATTTCCAAAGTTTCCATTGTAGACATGGACAGTGCCTTATGGTGCCATTTGGCAACAGGATTATAAAGCTACAGGTGTAACATGGCTCATTGTAAAACAATGCCACAAAATCATTTAAAACTTAAGTTGGGTACCAAACATTATTTTACTGTATCAGTGTGGGAAAAGGGACGATTGTTTGTGCACCAAATTATTGAACAGTTTTCATGAATGAAAAGGGATAGAACAATGAACATAAGAATTCAGAAGATTGAAATTAGACTCTTGCTTTAAAGATACTATGTCCCTTTTGCAGCCAACATCAAATTCTGTAGAACTTTGCAGGAATTATGAATATGTCATGTATGTCCTATCTGTGAAATTTTAACGTTAGCAGTGTCCTAATATTCAAATTATGCAAGGAAACCCGTTTACTTGCTAGACTTCACTGTCAGACACTATTGAGTGACTGACTGGCTTTTTCATCTTTGGTAATAACATACATAAAATGAGCTGTAAAGGGTACATGAGCATTTGTCTACATCAATAACCCACTTCTTGTAATGGCCAAAATTAAACTGATTGAATCTTTGCGCAGCATAAAACGTACGACCATTCGGTACAATGGTCTGAAAAATCAGACTATTACTTACTGGCTCTATAGCTCCTAAGTCGATTCGACAACTAATAGTCGTTATTTTCCCACATAAAGACATTTTCAAGCCCCCTCTTTTTTAGGGAAGTTTTAAATTAGTATTGTCTTTCAAATGCCGTTGGAATTTAACCTTTTAATTTTTTTTGGCCTGCAAATGGGACATAGTACCTTTAAAATGTGATATAAGAATTTACCTACAATAGACTAAAAGTAAAGATGTGCTGGAAAAAGTGCACCGAATCCTTTCCACCTATATCAATCCTAACAAGAGATATCCCACCGCTGCCTCCAATTGTTTTTATATTTTCACAAAAATAATAATATTCTATATATGCTTTTAATATAGCCAAGGGTTCATACCTATTTATGTCATTTTCTTATTTTCAATGTTTATTTTATCTACCATCCTTTTATCAGTAAAATATATAATGAGTATAAGTTTTGGCTGAGGTTGGGTATTATAAAATCACAAAGTACGGATGATTAATTCTTGCTGTATCTTTCTTCTTTAGGATGACAGAAACGGTTGAAAATCTAGAACTTCAAGTTCATGACCAGGGATCTACGATAGAGCAGCTGAGGACAGCAGACCGAGAGCGATTGAGAGAGCGGAGACGACTGGAGCGGGTTCATGATGCTATGGTTACTAATGGCTGGGGAGGGCTCCCTCTAAGAAGAGCTCACAGCTATGACTTGGGAAAACCATCTGTTGACAGCCTGTATGAAGAGGAGTTAAGTAATCTGCAACTTAGTAATCGCAATCTGAAGCAAGAACTCGCCCTGAAAGAACAAAAGAAAGACGAGCTCGAGTCAGAACTGGCCGTTCTTGTTCGTGAAAACAAAGCCTTTGAAAATCGTAACCGCGAGCTACAGGTGAAATCAAGGATGTTTGAAATCAAGCGAGATTATCGTTCACTGGACAATCTGAATGAAACTATCTGCAAGTACTGTGATAGTGTTATGACTTTAGGCAGTGATGAGAAATCGGATGACCAAGAGAAGCTAAGTGAGTCAAAGAATGATAGGGAACTGAAGCGTTGTAGTAGTCTAGACTTGAGACCGATAGCTGAGGAACTGAGCCAAGAATCCAAGTGTCCTCTGCCTAACCATGACCTGGTCCAATCGGATGGTGTGTCACTCCTGGGTGAGATTGATGCCCAGTACCATAATCTCATGGACAAGTATACCACCCTGCTGACGCGCAGTCGCAGTGCCTCCTTCCATGAATCCTCCAGCAAACCCAGAACCAACAGCCTCCGACGTAAGGCAGATTCAGCATCCCAGGAAGGAGGAGACTTGAGCTCTTCACCCAACAAAGCTTCCAGCATGAGCCTTCCTGGCTCTTGCCCTCCTTCTTCCACCTCCTCAAAGCAAGAAACTTCCCCTTGTCCAGTGGACAACCATTTTGAAACGGGACCACCCGAGTACAAAGCACTCTTTAAAAGGATATATGAGGTTTTGCACAGACCCCTTAAAAAGTCGAAGTCAAAGCCTAAGCTTGAAAATTCATGAACGAACAGGTTGTCCAATATATTGTTATAATGAAATGCAGTATTAAACAAGATGAGAGAAAGAGATTGAGAAAGAAAAATTGGAAAATTCATCGTAAGTGAAAGTTGTACATGTACTCTGATTTTTTTTGTAACAAGAGATGGTAATTAGTTAATTTTACATTAAATTATAGTTTCTATATTAAAGTATGTCTCTACTTTTATAGTTTCTCTAAAGCTTAAAGCCCGATGTCAAGCTTATTTTACAGTGTCAGGAGTGGGATACTTGATATTACTTCCTTGATAATAATTGTGGGCAAATAGTCTCTCTCAATGGCTTGCTTAAGTTCCTTGGGGTTGAGGCAAATTCTGACTTTATCATTGCTCTTTCTTGCTCCATTGACCATGCTGTTAACTTGTTTAACCCAAGCCATTGGTTTTGTCACTCTTTTCTATGACGTTAAAGAAAGTTTCACCATTTTCCTGTTGTCTTCTGTGAGTGACAGATCAAGATACAGCTCAAACTCTTCCCTCCACAGTTTCCAGACTTGAAGAATTTCCTGTGTTTCCAAATCCGATGTTGATAGAGGTTTCAGCTGCTCTATGCTACTGCTTTAATATTCAAAGCTCTTGAGGAAACAAAGTTGCAGCTGTTCGTTGTCACTACATTCCTCAATGGAGCATTCCGGTCTGACAAAAATCGTGGAGCAATTCCCCTCTAAAATTTTGCTTATAATTTGTATTTAATAGTTTAGGTTATTCATTCGACAGTCGCTGTCACTCCTGACACCGAATATTAAATGACATCAGGCTATAAGCTTTATAGAAGCTTCAGTAGTTTGAGACATATGTATCGGTACAATTATTACAAGGGATTTTTTATCAATATATTAAAGAGTGTACTTACTCCATCCTATTTCTGTCCCATTTTCCATCAATCTTGCCAAAGTCCAGTACCAAATTGTTCAGAAGTGCAAAGGTTTATTACCGATAAAAGAAAAAGGAAAGAATTTATTCAGCTGAATAGACAACAGAAAATTGAACTAAATTCTGTAAAAAGAAGAGCAACTTTCATATTTTCTATTATCTTTGTGGAGAAAGTGTGTTTTATGTTTTTCTGCATTCCATATGACTCAGTTTTTGCCTTCAGTGTAATCATTCGTTGTTTGCAGTGTATGTCTTCAATGTCAGATAAGTATTAGAATATTAGTTGTGCTAGATTAACGTACATGTATACAATGTAACACATTTCTGTTGGATCTATTGATGAAGTTAATGTCGGCCTTGTCAGGGTCTCAGATATTTAGGTATGGGCACCTTGACTTCATCATTCATGTCATCTCCTTGTATAGTAAACCTGTAATGTCATTTTCATCAAGAAATCAGGGTATATGTTGGACAAAGCTTGCATGTGTTGCAGCTGTATTTCCAGCATTGATCCGTAGTTGAGTTTGACTTTAGGGGTATTTAATATGTCGGTCACAATCTTGATCTTGAGAGGACCAAGTTTTTGTGCTTATTGACAGAAGCTTAAAGGTCGTCTTTGTGAGTCTCAGATCTTGACCATGAGCACTGCTGTCAAGTTGTGCTATATTTTGAATCAAGCAACATGTCATTTGTTTTACACAGCGAAAGCAAATGTAAGCTAGCCACTCGTAGCTCTAGGAGAGCCATTTGAGCACAAAGTACATACAGCACAAAGAAGCAACATGGATACTGTAATTTATTTAACCCTTAGAAAAGAACCAGGTTTTTAGACACCTATCACAACAAACAAAATATTTATAAAGCTTTTTCATATTTCATTTTGCAAAAAAATGTATTGGGTACTATCAAACTACACAGGTCATCAGCCACTACGGATTTCAAGAAGGGTGATATGCTTTCTGGTAGTAGAAAGTGTATTTAAATGTTGATGGTTCGAACTACCTACCAGGGTATTTGTAAAAAGAAACTGGTAGCTCACTCTTCTGACAGTATTTCTATGCTTTATATGTAAGTTCTTAATATCCAAATCATGGCAACAATGTTTTGCATTCAAATCACATTGGCGATACAATTGTATAAGTGTATATAAGGTTCAGTTTTCCATAATCGTAACATGTATCTTCAAAATTGCAATAGCCCCTCCCTTCATTATGTACTGTGAGTACTGAGAAGAGGCAGAATTATGTCTCATTAACAAAGTTACCATGTTATAGACATAGTACACCTTAGGTGTGTAGCAATGATAGTGGTGACCACTGATATTCGGATTTGATTCTATGTTTGGCTGATGTTTCTCTTTTAAAGAATTATTGACATTCATCCTATGATTTATAGTTTCTTACCAGTGGTAGTCATGAGAGCTCCTATGGTAGCTCATCCTTTCATGGTATTGCCTAATTGACATTTCCTGTTGGAAACCTGTTTAAAGATAAAGACCAATTCTGGTCATGCGATTGCATTGTGAAAGAAACGTTGTGGAATCGATCAGAAAAGGTTGATCATCTAGCATATAAATATTGGTGTGTACTGCAAGGTTCTGGAATCATAAAAATGATAAGAAATTTGGCCCAGTCTTGGAAAAGTTACAAGCACTGCGTACACAGAAAGATGTATATGGGACTACCCGACATGTGCGCGCAAGTGCGCGATATCTATTTGGTCCCAATATATTAATTTACCAAATATATCAATTTTTAGGCGGTTTCCCGGCAAAATTTGTATCATCACGTATTAGTCAAAACATATTCTTTCACATGATTGGTAATGAGAGCTTCCATTTCATTTTTTGAAAGGGGGGCATTTCCAATACTGGTCTTTACCTTTAAGAAGAAGTGCTTTTTCAGATGTCAAATTCATGGGGCACCAAAATAGTTCCCTCCCATAGGGATTGTACATGGAGCTCCATGAATTGACCTTTGAGTGTGTAGGTGTGTCACAAACGGGATAGTTTGCAAACAAAAAAATCAAACATGTGGAATGGGAATATGGAAGGAGTATGAACTGATATATGCTAAGCACAAAGTCTTTTGTGGCTTGGCTCAAGGGCTTGCTTAAGGGCTCTAAGTTCTTACCTGCACTCTGGACTGGTGCAATCTATGTAATTTTGAAATACATTTTATGACTAATATTTCACAAATAATTTTGGTCAAGAATGGATATTAACCTGTTGCTGACTTTCGAATCTGTAGGTGATTTCAAACCTCTACAACAAATATTCAAACCGGTTGCAGTTACATGTTTAAAACCCCCGGTGATCCCCCTAGTCTCAAGTATTTCTTTCAATTCACTACTGGTATGTAAAGTGCTTACTGAACTGTCATGAGGATGATTAATCTTGCAGCTCTTGTTTAATATATATTCTTGAATGCAACTCTTTAATATAGTTTTCCTTTGAATGCTCTTTCTCCTGAGTCGGGAATAAATGACCTTGCTTTTAAAAGTATTCTTTAGATCATCTCATTCAACTAATCAGCTCATTTGATAATTACCGCAGCAATATCTAGGTAGATAATTAGGAATGATGTTGCTGTATTATAGAGTAGATGTATTCAATTCAACTCCTCTAATTTTTATTATTTTTCTTTACAATTATGATGCCCATAAATTGGACTTGCAGAAAATTATGTTTAACTGACAATTTTCCTGTATTAATCTACAAAACATGAATTAACAGTTTATCATAACAGTAGTCATTTTGTATTCCATTAAATGTGTGACTATAGAGCAGTTGATGTGTTTTTAGAAATTGTCATAGTATCTTTATCTTGCCTACATTATTGAAGCTGATAACTTGCATGAATTATATTATCTGATGCTTCATTTCAAGTTGAGGATAGATGAGATTTTTGTGCATGATTGCATGGCAGACATATACAAAAATCCCACAATTTCCATGTATTAAAAGCAGCTACCGGTACTCCAAATATATTCAAATGTGTAATATATTGATTGTATCAAATATATTATAATTATGAAATAAATATTCAGAAAACTCAATGGGTGGTATTTTAATGCATGTATTAATCGTTTATCTTAAAATTTATTTCACAATAACTGTAAATGGAAGAAATGCATGCATGTACAGTTTCTTTTGAAATAGAGATCTGCTTCGATGGCCGTTATGAATTTAACAAAATATAATGGTAAAATATTGTGAATGATATTTTCTTTGGGGAAAAAAAATATTCCCTGCTTATGTTGAATTGATTTTGATGAAATCATAAGACGACAAGAAACATGAAAAACATTTCATGAAGATTTGTATTATTATGATAAATTGTTTAATTTTTTCCACTATTATTCAATGAGGTACTTATGCTCTTATATAATTTTTATGTTTTGAATACTTTTCATTAATTGTTAAGTTAAGCTACTTTGCATTTTACTCCTGATTTAATTCAGGCTGAAATTTGCCCATAGTTTTATTGTTGTACATTATACAAACAATTTATACTTAGACTGATTTGCTGAAGTACATACCACTTTTTTATGATATGTAATAACATAACAGTTACAAGAAAGATGAAGAATTTTTGTTCACATGTTGTGTATGTAAATTGTGTATGATTGTCTTCTTCAGAGTTGCAAAAATTTCTTCCAGCAAGGTTTTATCACAAATTTGCCATATCCGCTGCATGTATGAATTAGTTACAGTGGTTTTAATTGTGTGCGTGAGTGCAATGTATTTGACTGTACAGCTAAAAAATGAAATGAAAGTCAAGTTATTAATGTTCTTGGTGCTGAATTGATGTGTTTCCATGTTTCTTAATGTTATACTTGTGCCTATAACAATACCGGTAAGTGTAACTTTTTACTTACTATTATGCATGTATTTCAGTGTTAGTTTTTCTATTTGTGTCTTTTAAAGAGCAGCAAGGCTTCTTTTCTGTAAATGTAATTTTGTCTGAGTGGTTAAGTTTCTAAAAGTAATATCTGTATTTTTTTTCAGCATTATCTTTTATTCAAATGTTTAAATTCTTTATATTATTTATACGAAATAGATCTACATATTGTAATTATAAAATGCATTGAATATATTAATATTTAATAAAATCATGTATAATGTTTTAGATATTGGAAAATAAATTATAATCTAAGCAGTTTCTAAATGGTATCAACTTGATGGTTAAGGTCACATGTGCCAAAATTTAATTTTGTAGAACTCCCAATATTTACAGAAGACTGAATATATCTTCTAATTTTTTTCTCTCCCCTCTTCTATTTCTGTGT
The DNA here is from genome assembly GCA_037976565.1 of Mesocentrotus franciscanus. Taxonomy (NCBI): domain Eukaryota; kingdom Metazoa; phylum Echinodermata; class Echinoidea; order Camarodonta; family Strongylocentrotidae; genus Mesocentrotus; species Mesocentrotus franciscanus. The sequence goes on from CP137673.1 coordinate 18,478,396, forward strand.
TGTAGAACTATGGCTTATTGGCTTTGTTATTGTCATAGACTGAACCATTCATATTCAATTTGAATGGAGTTGGGGGCATGCAGTTGGAGCAAAATAGTAAATTCAATATTTTAACAATCTGGTACATTCCTGCTAATGGAGCCTACAAATATCAATGAAGGTTGTGTCAGGATCTGCCACATGATGAGCTTGGTGTATTGGTATTTTAGATTGACAGAAAGATTGACAACATTAGAAACAAGCAATGTAGCACTATAAATTGCTAACAATTTCAATACCTTCACTTCAAATTTAAGCTGCAAATAGTTGATGTCTTTTTGCATGTATGTGACTCAATTTTGCAATAAATATACATTAATGGCTTGAAAAATTGGAAAGAAAATAATAAAGTGATGCATTCTTACCTATTATACAAAATTGCTTCATTTTATTCCTGTTCCCAATGATTATAATGGAATGAATACTAATTAAGTGATAGACGGACACAGAGAGATGGAGAGAGGGAGTGGTGGTTGATAGAACTAAGAAGAGAGTAAGAGAATAGAGAGGAAAGGTGGAGTGAGAAGAGAGAACAGGGAAAAAAAAGAGGCAGAGGAAGGGAGAGAGAGGGGGGCTGGGATAATGAGATTAAAGAGTGATAATTTAGATCAAAATACAAGAAATACTGGACAGCATGCAAGAAGAGAGAAGCCAGAGAGTTTAGGAGTTGTGAGAAATGAATGTGAAGAAAGTGATTAATGTGGGATAGGCCTCCGTCTGGCCTCACAACTTTTTTAATACTCATCCCTGCACCTGCATCTCTGCACCCCCACCACCAACCCCGACCGCCACCGCCACCACTGGAATAACCAGCATTGCTACTACCACGTGCACCCCATGGGTTTATTGAGGAGGCTCAATTTGTCGCCTTGATGAGACCTTGAGCCCGCCAGAACTCTAGGGGAGCTCGGATCTGCGCGCGGCGTGGCTGCTCCAAATTAAGCGTCGAGCGCTCGCGTACGTACGTGTAGTACGTGTAGCTAGCTAGCTAGCTAGCTATAGAATAATTGTTCCTGAAGAATCAGCGAGGTGAAAACGCGAACGGTATGCCCTTCGAAAATCTTCCTCAAAATTATAAATACTAACAGCTAACATCATGTCGGCAGACGAACTCATCTACCTTCTCATGCTGCTTATATCTATGGCTCTTGGACATCTCGTTAAACACACAAAGGGGGTAAAAAACAAGCAAAATATTTGCACTGCAGTGGGCACCTGTCTCGTCTTGATTCTGTGCAGAGGCCAGAGTTACCACTCCATTTTTGCTACAGTCGTGAATGCACTGATTATCAAAGCAGTAGGTCCAAGGTAATGCAAGAAATTTATATGAATTATATTAATTATAATGCCTCATGTAGGATGCATTCTGCTTATAAATTGAATGTAGAGGTTTAACAAAATCAGAATTATGATTAAAAAATGTGTGTGTGACACCGAGGCTGAGTGAGTTCAACTTCAAGTTTGGTGTTTGGTGTTGGTGTTGAGAGCATGGAAAGGGCTGCTGAACCAAACACGTAGAACTTTTACCATTCCGCGATGTACAATGAGTTTACGCGCTCTGATTGGCCGATACGCTAAGTGGCTTCGAATTTAAGTGAGAGAGGGCCTACTTAACTTAAGCGCGACTTAAGCACGACTTAAGTTCAATGGCAAAGTCGATACGAAATATTACGTCACACCACGGAGATTTTGACATGACGTGCTTTAAACAGGTGACGCACTTCACACATAACTGACGCACACACGAAATTGCACACACATAAAATAGAAAAACCAACGAACATTTCAGAATAAATTACCAGTTTGTACCTTAAATATGACGAAAATGAGAATTTTTCAAACTTAAGACTTAGTTAAGTAAGACTTAAACTTAGGGTGTCTGATCGCGCACCCGATGTTGTGTGCTAAAATCCTTCCCATAGAGATTGCACGCAGCCCTATGCAGTCTACGTACATCGCGCGATCATGCAAAATTGGTCAATGTTTTTATCACCAAATCGAAATTCAAACCTAAATCGCTCGTGATCCTGAAAGTGAAACTCAATAAATGAGGTGTCATATGAAAGAGCAGGTTTTCTCCATATTCCCAAAGGGGCTCAATTCGAATTCTAAAAATATCTTGATCAAAACAGCGATTTAAACATCGTTTCCATCATAGCTCCGATCTTTGCCACTTTCCTGAACCGAGCCCCCAGGCTTATGTAGGGCTAGACGTAAGGAAAATATCCCAGCACTTATTTTTCGCTAGCCCCAAGAGATCACAAGCGATTACAGTTTGAAAATACCCTTCCCCACATTTTTCGGATCAGCTAAGTAGGGAGGCGGGAGCTCCGCGCCGGCCGATCCCATGGTGATAGCGCGTAAAATCTGTACATGAACATGCATCGGACCGCGTGTATACAGACCCGGAAGTGGGTGCCCATTGAAGACAATGGATCGCCGATCGCCTTGAGTTGCGCATCCAGTTTACAACACGCGTACGCTTGCACGCGTATGTGTACGCTTGCATATTGCGCAATTCAGTTGTGTTGCTATATTTAGCAAAACAACATAACTCTGCGTGTACGTCTTTTTGTCGATTCTGACAAAAAGAGGATGAATATTGTAGGGAATTGAAGGGGCTGTAACTTTTGATAGAAACATCGGTGAGTCTTGAAATTTGAAATGTATTATTCTGAGTGAATAATTTTTTCAATTATCCAACCATAATGGTGAAAAACAATCCAAAAGGGAAAATTGAAAAATCGTCCAGACACCCTATTAAACTTAAGTGAAATACTTAACTTTTCAAGGACGCTGATAAAATTGTAACAAATAGAGGGTTTGACTGAAATATCATAATTTTGGTATCGGTAAAAACAGAAAATCGCAAGCTATCTCCTCGCACTAATATCTTATAACATAGAGCCTATGGGAGCCAGCGATAGCCAATCTAAAGGGCCCATGTCGGCTAGGCTCGGCGCCAAACTACGAAAATGAGACCAAGATCAGATGCATGTTCTGCGCATGCGCTGGCTGTAAGCCTATGTAAGCTAGATGTATATGTGCCAAACTCTTAACACCGGTGGTCAGTTTAGAAGGACGATACCGATCACTTTACCGATAACTCAACACCGAGTGACGCCGCACCATCACAAGAAAAAGTCTTGACGATGAAAGTGAAATCAGTGCGAAATAACATTCAAATATCATTCAAATATCATAAATTCATACAGAATATAAAATCTAAACTAAAGTCATATTAAAAAATCAATAGAAAAAATACAATTTCTCTTGAAAAAACATATATAGCTCCAATGATTTGCAGTTATTTTGACTGTACAATGGATTTTACCTTTGCGTGATCATGAGATTCGTGACAGCTACCCGCACATAGTTACCTGCCGTATATACATGCTGCAACACCAACACCGAACTTGAAATCATGAATTTCCCAATCCCTATGGGCTGGTGTTGGTGAATGGGAAAATTACACGTAAATCGTCAACACCAACCGCGATACTCTGTTCAGCAGACGACATTCAACACCAGCCTTCAACACTTGTACTGCCTACCGCCTTTACCGGGTATACCGGAAATAAGTCATATTTTCGGAGGTCAATCCCAACACCAGCCTCATTTCAAGTTCGGTGTTGTGGCTGGTTTTGGTGTTCTCAAAACACCAACACCAGCTTTCAACACCGAACTTGAAATCACTCTGTGCATATCTGTATCTTTCTAGGCAATCCAGTCTTTGCAATGAGTTTCATTTGTATGAAACATGAAAGCAGAAAAATAAGAATACAGAATGGTGAAAGTTTGAAATAAATCAGGCCAATAATAAGAGAGATGCAGTGTTTGAAATATGAGATCACTAAATCTCTGTATCATTTATTGCCCAAATTATGTAATCAGGATCTTCGTGGGATGCATGTCGTTTTCATGAAAAAGACATAAAAGATTGTCACTAATGTTGTAAATGAAATACAATTCTAAAAAATGTACTACTATGTGATCGACTGGGATATTGAGATAGAAATAGGAAATGTCATTGAAAAGGATGAATCTACAATTTCTTCTTTACTTACAATATATTTTATACTTTTTTTTCTTCTAGGAAATGTCACAAATGGAGTTTCATCTTTTCCTTCACCTATCTGGCTTTCTTCCGGGCAGCGGGATACTTCGGACTGGAAAAACCAACATCATTCTCTAATGTCGTACAGCTTCTTCTTACTCTAAAGGTATTTTTCTAAAACTTGAAGAAGACATTTTTTAAAGGAAAAAAAATAAACCTGTGCATGTGCTGAAATGCTGAATGAATGAACGAATGAATGAAAAATAAATGATTTTTGTTATCTCACTGTCTAGATGTCATCAGATTTTCATTCATTTTGAATATTTTCAGAACAAAAACTATCAAATTAATTGGGGCAGTCCAAATGAAGGAAGGAGACGATAAACTAGGAATTTATTTATTTGGCTTTATATGGTTTTTCATTTCTTGTTTTTTCATTTGCATCCCTTAGTTGATTGGTGTAGCCTTTGAGATCCATGACTCCTACATGATCAAGCAAGCTGCCTCGTCCAAGGAACAAGAAGAGGGAAAGGCAGGGAAGACCAAGCGATTTGTGCCAGTCATTGAAGAACCGTCCGTCGAAGAACTCTTTCACTATTGCTTCTGTTTTGTTGGACTCCTGACAGGTATAAGCTTATTTTTCATATTTTTTTTTGGCTATAAATAATCTTTTCTCAGATTATTAGCTCTATTAAATGATTTTTTCTTGATAATGGATGACACCTGACTTTGAGTTTGAAATCTTCATTTTCAAAACATGAGTACTGACTTTGTTATTATGTGATCTATGTTGTTGTTATTGTTGTTTGTTGAAATTGGCACCTCAACAAAGTTATGTTCAGTGTGCCAGTTGCTGAAAGGAGTCAGAAATCACTATTGGTCATTGAAGTGTGGTATTTTATGATCTAATGTATACTTCACTTTGTTACATACACTGTACATACATGTAGGCTCCATGTTGCAGGTCTATGTACAAATCATTTATAAATCATGAACTCAATTTTGCTCAGAAACCTCAGAAAGAGCTCTGGAAAGAGTGTTAAAAACGCATAGAAGTGGGCTTTCATGGGGAATCGACACCATTCGGGTGTTTACCCAATAACAGGTGTTGTCAATGGCCAGGATTAGCCTTCAGTTTTATGACCAACCGGCATCATGTAATGCTTTGCTTTTCCCTCACCCGAAGACTTTCCGAGAGACTAGGGGTATTTCTTGATAGGACTCCTGGTTTGCTGTGTGCAGACTTGTACACCCATTAATGGTATTTCTACCAAGTCTGGTGTCAGTGAATTATGACCTTTTGCACTTGGAAACTGACAACCCACCCACTTTAAAGATGTAGAAATTCCCCTTGAGGAAAAACCATTGTGTATTTAAAAAGCACTGAATACCCAAACATGTGCGTAACATAAAGAAATTATACCAATGCAACATTCCACATAGGTCCATACTACAAGTACAAGACCTACTATGACATGCTACACCATCCAAACTCTGCATCTCTGCCGAGCATCGGACCAATTTCGGATCGCATCAAGGTACTTCTACCGGTAGGATTTATCTTCCTCGTCTCCTCACACTTCTACACCGTGGAGTACATGAAAGAAGATGCATTTTATGAGAACAGCTACTGGTACAGGTGAGCAAAAATCATCACTTCAAGGGCTAATCCACCATTTAAGTTACTAGGTAACACTTTGACTTGGCCAAGAGAGTAAAGTCAAACTTGTTTTAATGACCACCTGCATAAAAATCCACTGTATATAAAGACCACATTTTGTTTGTTTCCCTTGAAATGACGCTTCTCATTGAAACGTCTGTTCAAATAAATCTGTGTATAAAGACCATCTGATAGTGAATCCACCACTCTGTGTCTCCCTTTGGCAGTCTTTCTGTACAGGTTCCACTATTACAGTAGTTAAATTGCTGGTTTACCCTTATCCTTACTCTTGGGGGTCATGAATCTTTCTCATCTCATTGGACTTTTACACTGCAGACTATATGAAAGAGGATGCCTTCTATGAGGAGAGCTACTGTTATCGATGAGGAGAAAGGTGTGAGACACTCTATGCCCTGCCCTGCCCTACCCTAAGCCAGTGGCTGAAGCAAACTACACCATGTATCTTTGAAACCTCACAAAAAATATTTTCAATCACTTAGTGGGTTGGAGCATAGTGGATGAGGAGAATTCAAAGGAAAAAGTTAATTGGCTGGAAGTCAAACAAAGAAACCCTTAGCACTCATGCATGTAAACACCTCTGTCTCAGCTAACATTTAAAGTACAAGTCCACTCCACTGAAAAATGAAATAGATGCATTATATATCAAATGAAAGTTGACAAGCCATAGATTACAACAATACCAATTATATGCTACTTTAGTGCCTGTCAGACGAGTAACAGCCCTCAGAAAACTCGAAATCTAAAGCTGAGAAAATCGGGAGTTGTTGACCTAAAAACTAGGTATCGAATTGATGACATCACCATATGTTGAGTACGCATATTCACAATGACTTTGCATTAATTAAGCACGGCTCATCGCATCAGCTATATAGGCGTGCACATATGGTGTCGTCACTGTAACTGCTGCAAATTCGAACCCTGTTGACCTGTAATTTGGAGAGGTGCGGGAATAAAAGGTTTTAATTCGCTTTTGTGCAATACTGAAAGGGAAAATATTTTGAATTCCTTTATATTTGTATTCTATGTTCATTCAGCTTTCCATTGATAACAAGTTGTATTTTCATCGGATATAGTTTTTAAAGTACAAGTCCACTCCACTGAAAAGTTTAGCTGATTAGATAGACACAAATCTAAAAAGCCCAAATATAACTTGGTTTTGGAAAATGGTGCTCGAGACTTATTTTTAATATTTTTTTTAATGAGCAAAAAAACAAGTTAATGATCGAGCCGGTTCTCCCCCACAATGCATTTTTTGTGACGTAGGGTCGTCACAACACAGATTCGTAATGTAACCAAATTTAATGCATACGTCTTTGTGAAGTGCCTCGATACAAACTATTTCATTCACCTGATAAGAATAACAGTATTTCAACAGTCAGAATGCAAACTGCATAATATTAAGTGTTGCTCGGTAGGGCAAGTCATAGTGTTTGTCCAACCTGGCAACGACTAATGTTGCAGTTCGGATTCTATTGTCTATTGAAATACTATTATTCTTATCAGGTGAATGAAATAGTTTGTATCGAGGCACTTCACAAAGATGTATGCATTAAATTTGGTTAAATTACGAAAATAGCATGTATACTGTTGGCACTTTTGTTGTGAGGAGCATACGTCACATCCGTTGTGAGGAGCATACGTCACATCCGTACAGCAATTTAAATGTTTTGCTCGAAATAACCTAAACAAAAATCGCTCTTAAAAATCACCTGATTGAAGTACGCCCGTGATATTGGCAGTTTTAACCTTTGATTTATTTACAATATGCTATAATTTTTGAAAATTGGAGTGGACTTGGGCTTTAAGTAACTTATCAAGCCATGTATACCAGCATATTAAAGCTTGTAGGTACTGTACGTAGCTATCCACTTCTTAAACTCCAAACAGATAATGTAAATTGAACTTTTATATATTTCACCAGAATGAAATGCTAACAGGAAGAACCCTTGTTTCCGTAAATGGGATAAAATATCCATGCTGTACAATTCATAGAGTTCATGGAATCGTAGTTTTAGAAAGACCATTTTTGCTGGTAAGATTAGGTTACATTTGTTTGTGCGATATTTCGTGATTTCTGGTTTTGGATGTCCAGCTTCTGTATCACCAAGGCAGACTTGATATCATGCAGCGATTAGGTTTCAGGATTTGAAGTGCATGCTCTGTCCCCGACCTCTGAACATGAACTGTTCTACATTTCATGGTTTTTAGAACTTCATCTCACCAAATGTTTCCAACATTATTTCTTAAATACTACATTACACCTCATTATCAGGAAAGTTGGTGACCTAAAAAGACACACTGTACATACTCAATGTAAATTTACTCAAGCATTTCTGATCAATTTATGCTTTCTTATCATCAATTGTTTGCCGAGTCCCAGATGTCCCCATTGTCAAATAAGCCTAGATAACAGATTCTGTATTGCCCAAACATGTCAAAGACCAGTTGTCTATAAAACCCTCGTCCACCTGCCATTCTTTTCGTGTTTTTTTTTTTTGGGGGTCCTATTTAATACAGAAATGTTCAGATTTCCATGTTATTTTACATACGTTAAAATTGATTCTTAATTTGGCTGTGGTTGCTTACAGGACATTCTACATGGTGCCCATCTTCGTGGTCTTTCGTACTCGCATGTACTCTGCCTGGCTGCTCTCCGAGTGTGTTTGTATGAGTGCTACTCTGGGAGCCTACCCTAAGATACTGAAGACTAGATGTGGGCAGGGTCCTACAATTGATCCGAAAGAAGTCAGGTAAGTCTACAGGATACCTTGGTAATTTAGAAGATTCAGGAGTGTCCTACGTCGTGGTCCCGTTCACCCGTATTCACATGTCTTCACAGGGTCATAGTAAGACAAAGTGTCTTCAGTATGTACAAGTATGGAAATGGAAAGCGCCTTTATCTGTAAGATGAATGGGATTAGGTCATATTCCTTATTAATGTGACTCTGGCAGTTATTGTATTTGACATTTGAAGCAGAAATAACCAAGACAAATTAAGTTTTTTTAAAACCTGTAACTACTAAGGTGTTTTATTCCCATGGACTGTATACAGTTACCACTTGTCTCCCATATGCAGTTACTTAATAATGAGTCAAGTATTCTACTGTGCTTATAATGTCATTTATGTTTTACATATTTAAAATAAACAAATATTTATTTAAAGAAATGTATTCCTTTACTGATGTTGTATTTCTAGCCAAGCTTTAAGCCAGGAGTAAATCTGGGCATCCAAAAGATATGTACTTGTGGGAGACACCCTACATTTAAAAAACATCTGCATTACTAAATTGCATGTCTTATTTTTGACACATTCTTTTTCAATTTCTAAATCCTGGTTAAAATCCTGTTTCTTGCCTCATTTCACTCCAGTGAACAGGAGCTAGCGCGCTCTGATTACGACTACGAGACGATCCATAACATCAGTGCTTACATGTGCGACTCAACAACAACATTCCGAGATGGCATGAGATGGTGGAACATGTCTGTCCAGTGGTGGCTCAAGAACTTTATCTATGTCCGATGTCCCCTCAGAGCGTGGAGGTGAGTTAACACGTCGACAGCTGAATTGTCGCAATCTCTTAGGTTCCTACAGGAACTGCCCAGTTCTGTAGGCAATGGGTTAAGTTCTTTTAGGATAATGTCACCCTTTCTTTGTTCCAGGATTTGACTACCGGTAGTCAACGATAATAAATGTGAATAAAAGTACATGTATCTAGATTACAATTGCATTAGCTGTGTGGAAATATTCTAAAAAATGTCCAGAGATTATCTTGATAATATGTTCTTGATGTATTTTGAATCAAAGATGTAAAGTAGCTGTTTTTAGATGTAGATGGGCAAGTCAGAGGTATTTAGCCATTTGATGTACCACCTGTTATCAAAAGTATCATTTTACTTGAAAATAAATATTGACAATAAATATAAACATCAGATATACTAAAATCCTAGATATATTTATGGTTATTAATACATAGGCCATATACCTTGGACCTTGGAGTTATTATGCAACTAGCATATAAACAACAACAAAACTTTTGAATTTTTAATTAAGTGTCGGACACATGAACTAAACATTGCAGCAATAGTGTAAAGGATCACTGTTCATGCCTCAGCTGCAGAATGAGTACCGAAGCACACCAATATCGGTATCACAGTACAATTTGCGAGACGACCAACTCGACATTTTAATTCTTTATTCAGCACCTCTGCTACCATGCTGGTGAGTGCATTCTGGCATGGCATCCACCCAGGCTACTACCTCAGCTTCCTCACCGTCCCCCTAGTCCTATGGGCCGAAGACCTCCTCATCAAGGCCTTCCGCAACGAGCAGAACAAGATCACCTTCGACTGGATCAACTGGTTCCTGCGGATGAGGGCGTTCGATTACCTGGCCTGCGGTTTTCTTCTCCTCAGCTGGGAGGCTGTGACTGGATACTGGGCGTCAACGTACTTCATCGTACATGTGGTGACGTTTATATGCATCGCGATAGGTTTGCAGAATCTACCAAAGACGAAGAGGAAAGGGGAAGTTTCGGGTAGGGCTGGTGTTGAGGGTTCTTCCTCAACAAATTCTGAAAGGAATTGACCAGGTATATTTTTCTATCAAAAGATTTAGCACTATATGTATTTATACTATTGTTTATCAGTGCAGTATTAGTTGACATTGATAACACACTAAGGACAGTGTCATTTCCATTTAATGGACGCTTTCTATTGATGCCAACCTGAGTATATTGTGTCCTAATCATCATTATTTGAAGCTGTGTAAGACCAAGAGATATTCCTTGTCTCACAACTCCTTACAAATTCAATTTATGTTAGAATTCAATGTAGTAATCATTTAAATATATTACCATTCTGTGACCAACCTTTGCACTTTCGATTCCAGTGGATTATTAATCAGGAATTATATTTTTGTATATATAGGGATAGAAATATTTCTCTTTGTCAATACCAACGTGTAATATTATTCAGTCTTGTATGTACTGTGGCTGAGGTAAATCATTTTCATCATTGAGTAATAATAATAATTATGATAATCACAGTGTTAATTAGCCTTGCATAACGCACAGATTTATCTGTTATAATGCCTTTTAGATCTATTCCTTGCCTGATGTGCATTTGCATACCCATACCTGCTCATGACAACTTGTACTCGCTCGGGGAATTACTTCATTCAGTAGCAATTAACTTTTTTGGTATTGATATTTTTCAATACTGACCAACATTGTTTTGATTGAGGGGGAGGGGGTATCAAGTGGCCCATTCACATAAAGGCAATTTCATAGATATGTGTAGAGAAAACTTTGAAACCAAAGGAACATGCACCATCCTCAATTGCTCAATAGAAGATTCGCTAATGGACTTTGTAACAAACTTCACTTCCGTTACTTATTGGCTTTTTTCCTAGAATTCCCCGTAGTTATGCTTTTAGGTCAGTGTTTGAAAATATTGTGCATTTGAATGTTTGCCACATAGCCACATAGGCACAGCCGTTGTACCTCTTTACCGTCATCTACGATGGTTGGTTCCTATCTCGTCAAATATTGATCCCTTGGCGAAGAAGTTAAAAGCTATACATACTTGCAATTCCTTGTACAGGGCTTTGCTCCTTGAAGTTTTTCTCTTCAGATCTTCACCATTTAACATTGCGCAAATTCTCCTAACGTCATCTTTATAAAAATCTGTACTCAAATGGATCTATTTTGTCTGGGACATTCCTCCCTCCATCTTCATTGGCAGCTGCCATTTTGAAGACTTGCGATCAATTGCAAATTTTGTGCATACCCCAAATTCATTGCAAAGTTGCGCTTGATTTGCGATTGATTGCAAGACTTGCGCTAGATCAAGCGCAACTCTTTCTTGCAACCAGATTGATCGTAAGTTGCGATCAATTGCAAATTTGCAACTTATCGCAAGACTTACGCTTGGGATTTGCAAATGATTGCAACTTTCTTGCATAAGCCCCAAAAGACTTGTAACTGTCAATGAAGGGCTCTCCATTGGCCACCTTTTTGGCGAGTGGATCAGCACTGTAATATTCATCATTCATGTAGCTAGGTTTGGGTTTCTTTCTTTTTAATTGAGTTGAAGTGTTGCCATCTGTAGGTGTATTGAGACTTGAGAGATCCAGAGTTAGTATCCACAGTGCTTGAATATTCATCAATACATTCACCAATACATTCTCTATCATCATTTCAACATAAATATTTCTATTAGTATGATCTTGGCATACCTGTGGCATTCCTCTGGGACTTGTACCTCAGGGCCCTCTGCTTGATGTCCGCTCATGTCCTCGGCATCTCCTCTGCCTCCCTCAAGTACCCGCATGCCTTCAGGTAAATTGACGCCTTCAGCCAGTACCTTTTTTTTCTTCTTTCTACCTGAAAGTTTCAAAATATCAATGTTAATTTGATACAAAAATTATTGTATTTATTATTATTATTATTATTATTATTATTATTATTATTATTCAATATTCAAAGCAACATTTGGAGATGACAAGCAGAAATAAAAAAAATTATTTCAGATAAATTTTAAATCAATTAAATCGATTTTCTCTAGAATTAAAGCAGGATACCACTTCTTGCTTGCAGAGTGGTACGCCTCGTAAACACCCTGCACTAACAGTCCTGGTCATGGAGATTGGAACCACCTCCTCCACACCATCTTCTTTGTAGCTAATAAAAATGAATACTAATATAGGTACGTTTTAAGGATATTAAGAGTGAAATACGATAATACGATATCACCTCTCAAAATACGATTTTTTTTTTTTTTTTTTTTAATCTAAAAAAAAAAGGAAGATAAAAAAACCTATAAAACCCCATAAAGACCCATAAAGACCGCCGAATCTCGTAGAAAAATGTACAAGTAAACCACTGCAACCCCAACAAAAACTTTGCTTTACAATTTTCTCATTAAATTTTAATGAAAGAGCAAACATTTTACTTGACCGTTCTTACCAGTAAAACATTTTTCTGAAATTTTACTGGCCCGGGGCTAACGGGCCTGTGGTAGTGTCGAGTTTTCGTGAAAATCTGATTTTTCTCTCAAATCTGATTTTTTAGGATATTCAGTCTGCTTTTTTGTGTCAAGAGGTTGGCATCTCTGTGCATGGTGTAGCGGCTTACCGTGGCGACATCTACAGTACACGATGGTTGGTCCCTATCTCGTCAAATATCGATCCCTTGGTGAAGAAGTTTAAAGCTATACATGTACATACTTGCAATTCCTTGTTCAGGGCTTTGCTCCTTTAAGTTTTCTCTTCAGATCTTCACCATTTAACATTGCGCAAATTCTCCTCACGTCATCTTTATAAAATCTGTACTCTTTTTTGATTTTTTTTCTCTGAAAGATGAACAAATGGATCTATATTGTCTGGGACATTCCTTTATAATGTGCAATTTTTCTCTAGAATTAAAGCAGGATACCACTTCTTGCTTGCAGAGTGGTACGCCTCGTAACACCCTGCACTGACAGTCCTGGTCATGGAGATTGGAACCGCCTCCTCCACACCATCTTCTTCGTAGCTTATAAAAATTAATATTAATATAGGTACGTTATGATGTAAGGACCCCATTAATGAAATTTGAGGTAAATCGACCACTTAATTCTCATACAACAAACTAGAGTGTGGCTAGTAAATATGCATAGACTCTGTGGTTAAGAATAATCATCATTCTCACGTTTCATTCAGATTTGAATGTAAAGGACCGTTATTTTGCCATTCCTCTTCATGACTTTTATGCAAGAGGGCCCTGGTCATACTGTGAGTTGAACTACATGTGCCTTGTTATGCCTCCGCTACTTTGTAGCGGAGGCATATGTTTTCTGGTTGTTTTCTGGTTGTCCGTCCGTCCATTTGGGTAGTAAAGGGTATATTATTTATGTGGGTACCCTCTTGAGTAGTGGCATCGAAACCAACTAGTACTAGGCACTGCTCGGGCCTTAACAAGTTCAGCTTTCTAAGACAGCACTTGCTCTTTAAAGGTTTCATGACATCCAACCATACCTTATTCTAATAATGTAGAAAATACTGCTTTGATTAATTTATCGAAGTTTAGAAAAAAAAATATTGAGGGATTAATTAGTTACAAGGTTTTTCCTTCGTTAATTTATGTGTTTCCCACGCTGCTAAGCCCCGCCTTCCGATCCTGTTACATCTGAAAAACTCGCAAGTCACGTGATTCTACGTCATCGGGAGAGCTCGGTTGAGAGCGCGAGCTCTGTGCGGGAAACTTGCTGGTATTGTATTTGTGCATTGTATAGCGTTTGGAGGTTCTATTGTTGTCAAAAAGTTTTCGAAGTTTTTCAGAAAGTTAGCGAATAGTTTGCCTATTTTCAAGATGCCGACTAGATGCATAGTAGGAGGGTGCAGCAACACCAATCAGGACGGCGTCAGTCTCCATGTTTTCCCCAAAGAGTCAAATTTGAGGAAATTATGGACTTCCAAAGTAAAGTTGACTCGAGGAAATTGGAACGGCCCGAGTGACTCGAGCGTGGTTTGCAGTGCTCACTTTGAAGAGGAGGATTTCGATGATGGACTTTTTGCCAGCTTCAACATGAAGAGGACGAGAAGACTGAAGCCTCAATCCGTCCCGAAAATAAGGAGCATGACCAGTGCAACTGCATCAACAGATGCAAAAAGGAGCGCACCTGTAAGAACAGCCTCTGAGAAAAGGAAGCGAATGAGAGTAAGTACTAAACTGTCTGTAGGGCCTAGACCCAGTGCAATGGCGCTAATGTACTTTCGTATCCATTTTTTTTACCCCTAGGCCTAACTCCGATCCGGCGTGGCCGTGGAGATACCCTACTAAAACATACTATACAATTAACTTAATCTTCATCAATTGTTCAAATAACGGTCTTGATTTAAAAGTGGTTATATTTCTAACCCCTTTCGTGTCAATTTTCTTCTCTTTTTTGGAGTATTTTTCCTAAAAACCAAGACTTATGATATATATAGGCCTACACTTTCTCACGGGAATCACGGCAAACTGCTGGCCCAGTCGAGTGGAGGGCAGCTCGCGCTCGCTCATGACATGTTTACTCACGATCACGGTCATGGTCACCATGCACCACACTGCACTGAACTGTCTGCATGGTCATTGCAGTGTCACTGCACTGTCATCATAGTGTCAGTGCTTGTTCAAATAATGTGCCCATTGATTTTTGTCTGCCCATTGGCATTGCTTTTTGTCTGCGTGCTGCTCATTCATTCAATTTAGATCTAGCTATATATATAGATCTAGCTATATATATAGATATCGCCTTTATAAGCTAATGACAATCAGTCGATCACATGACATGATGTAGATCTAGTCTAGATCTAAGTTTATAAGTAACTAAATCTAGCCTAGGGTCTAGATCGAGTACTGTATTACAGTACTGCGAAAATAATTGCGTTTACATTCTGTAATTTCGGAGTGTAAACACTGCACTGTTATTTTCTTAGTCTCTGATTCTATTTGGTTGTCACACCAACCTTGGCCTCGGGTATACATACACAAGTAGATAATATGAACATAGGATCTAATCAAAATATGAGAACTTGACGTAATACTATTACTAATACTAATAATGACGATAGCTAAAGGTGTAGAAATATAAACATGTATTTTTTTTAATACTAATTTGAATCGTAGGCTACAAAATTGTTTCCTATACTCTAGACTATGGCTGGGTTCTGTGGCAAGGTAGCAAATTGTTAACATGTTTTCATCATGAAACGATGGTCTATATAAAATGATTTGCTATTAGAGATGACGAAATGACGACAATAACAAAATTAAAAAGAAGATTTTTCAGATGTGCCTTATATAGATGCCCACTCAATTTGGTATTTATTACGAAGAGTTGAAGACAAATGTAATTTTTTTTTTAAACTTCAAATTAATCATCATTCACAGGTGATAGGTGAAATTCTGGCCACTACCTCCCAAGAACTCCAAGATGTTGGTGATGCAGAGTTATCAACAGAAGAACTGTCATCAGAAGCTGCTCCAGCAGATGATGGCGATGAGTCTGGACCCAGCCATCAGGTAGATGAAAATCCATCTCAGACAATTACAGGGCCTTCAGGACACGTGCTTGAACAGGTATTTTTCCATATCCTTCCTCTCATCTTTATATGAAGTATTTATAAATAAATAAGCGAAAATGATTCTTGTAAAAAATGGTTCTAGGGCTAAGGCATGATGCCCCCCCCCACAAAAAAAAAAGTGACAGATAGTACCGTAATTACAAATTTAAAGAATAAAATGTAATAAATAAATAGATAAAAATAAAACGAGCCAAGAAATAATATGGAATAAGCAAGTATTATAGTTCATGCATAGTGCCATATATTTTTGTTGACGCAGTCTTACAGTATTGCTTTTAGTTTTACCAAGAAATATATGAGGCTGCCTGAGCAACAAAAAAAATTGAGTTGAAAGATGTGATCATGTGACATTCCTATGAAATTTCAGTGTGTTAATTGAAATTGTATTTACTTTCCCAAACATTTAATTGGAATCATTTTACAACATTTAACCTAAAATTAACAAGTATTAGGTTGATCATATCACTGATGATAAATGTTTCTTCATTGTCTGATCAATCAATGACAGGTTGAAGAGCAAGTTATGGAAGTGCATCAGCAAGGACTTAAACGATCTGTGGGGACTCAGGTCTCTGTAGCTACAAGAGTGAAACGTAAGTTATTGTCTTTGTTGTTTGAATTCAGACAGGTTTATTGAACATTTTCTCAACTATGCGAGACAGAATTAATCGTTTCATGGGAATAGATATTATACGATATAATTGTTTTGCAATCCATTTTAGCGGCCTGATTTTTGAAGACCAGCTGTTTTTATCACAAATCTTGTTTTGGAATTGTCTATTGACTTGCGATCAATTGAGACTTACAAATAATCAGATAAACAAATTATTTAAAAGATGGCCCAGATATTCATCTTTTGTCAAACTAAATGTCAAACCATGGCTGTTTTTACCATCATGCATGTACATGTAATATATTTTATCTATTTTTATTTGTTTAACCAGCACGTTTAAAATCAAATTTCTGTAAAAATTTTCAATATCAGGCACCCAGAAGTCTATACAGATGTCTGACAAAGGTTCACAGATCCAACCTGATCCACCAGTAAGTGTTTCAAGGGGCACCATCTACGACATTGTGGACACAGGTGAACAAGAAGTGGAGGAAGACAGCGATATATCACCAGAGAGTGACCACCCAAAGGAACCCTCATCACCAGGTTACCAACCTGAACCCTCCTCATCAACATCATCATCAGATGTGCACCTCAAAGAAACCCCTCCGAAGAAATCCCGGAAACGACTGAGCAAACGGTGAGTTTCTTTATGTTTTCAAAGATCAATACATGTGCCTTTATTTATTTAAAAAACTAATCTACAATGGGTGTTGCATTCGCTTTTCAAAGAACCACTTAATTTTACATGTACTTATTCATAAAGTTAATATTCCTTCTTATTGGCAATAATAGAAATAAAGAATTTTTATCCAACATACCTTCTAAAAGGCCTGTACAAATTTTGTTGTGTTTAATTAACATCCATATTATATTTCTCTTATTTTAAATACAGGAAAAGAGGAAAAAGCCCCAGGACTCAATGGAAGGCTCGAGAAAGTGATGTGACTCCCCATGAAGAGAGGAAATACATCATCTTTGAGTCAAAGCTTATGGAGCTCCTCAACATCTGCCCATCATGCCACTCTAGGAATGTGATTTTATACAAGAGGGAGGTGGGGACACTGCTGGTTGTCACCAGGGAGTGTGCAAGCTGCTCAGAGAAGGCGACAACATGGGAAAGCCAGCCTTGGATCGGAGGTGTGGCTGCTGGCAATATTCTTTTGTCGGCATCAATATTGTTTGCTGGTGGTAGCTCCACAGAGACTCTCCGTATCCTAGACCACATGGGTGTTGCCGCCTTCTCTGAGAGGACGTTCTATCGTCACCAGGATCAGATCCTTGCACCTGCGATCGGCAACCAATGGCAGCTCAGCCAAGAGGCCTTACTGGCAGACCTGCTCGAGAAAGGAGAGCCTTTGACCATCGGGGGAGATGGGAGAGCAGACAGCCCTGGCCACACTGCAAAGTATGGCGTGTATACAGCCATAGAGCTCAATGAAAACAAGATAGTGGATTTTCAGCTAGTTCAGGTGTGTGTTCGTGTTCCGGTTTCAGTTCTTTTTTACGGTTTTTCTTTTACTTCATTCTCATGAGCATTATCTGAATTACAACATAAGTGAAATGTTTTAAAGTTGAACAGTATTTTTTCAATTTGCCAATATTAAAGGAATAAAGATTACAATTTTTTTTAAAGGAAGAAAAAGCTTCCTCGCTTCTTTTCCGTGTACCAGTAAATGAATTTCATGTTGTGCAAATGGTTATTTTGGTAAAGCATTAAATTTAATTTATGTTGTTTGATTATCATATGACATAAAATTTATTAATGGTTTCCTTTCTCATCACAGTGCAATGAGGTAGAGAGCAGCTACCATATGGAGCTGGAGGGGTATAAGAGGGTGACAACCTACCTCACAGGAAAAGGCTTGGTCATTCATAAGGTTGTCACTGATCGTCATCGACAGCTGGCCAAGCACATACGGGAATCCAGCCCTGACGTTGTTCACGTCTTTGACGTGTGGCATGTAGCCAAAAGTGAGGAAACAATACATATCACTACAGAATGAGAATGAACTTTTTTTCGCATTTTTCTTTCTTGGAAACTTTGCCTGTAAATGAGTGTTGTAAATATACCATGGAACAGTAGTCACATTGCTTGTGTGCTTGAAACTACTTTTTTATATCTTGTAAAAATGGTTAAATATCTTCTTTCATATATATTGTCAATGAATTGCATGTAATATATCACCATGCTCATTTACTCATTACTGGATTTGATTTGATTTTTGACATGATTTTTTTTTGTCTTAAATTTTTGTTTCATTGTTATCAGGTATTCGAAAGAAGGTTCATGCCCTGGCAAAGCAAAAGGATTGTGAGTGTCTCTTAGAATGGGAGCAGAGCATCAACAACCATGTGTACTGGGTTGCAGCATCCTGCGGGGATGATGAGCCAGATCTCAGAGTGGCCAAGTGGAAATCCCTGATGAATCATATTCAGGGAATTCACCAAGGCCACTCTGAGATATTTCCAAGATGTCTCCACCAGGACTTGGAAGCTCAAGGACGGACCAAGAAATGGCTCAAGCCAGGTAAAATTATGCACATACATTTCATTGTCCTCCTAAGAAGGATCATAAGTCTCTAACAATGCTGTTTCTAAACAATATACAGTAAATTTAAGGAATGATGTAAAATTCATTGTTTATCTAGCATGGCCTAATATAACATGCCCAAAATAATAATTCGATTCCATTTTCATTGTTATTTGGTTGCTTTTTTAATGAATTGCTTATGCGTTTTGTTATCTGAAAGGCAAAGTCCACTCCAAAAATAACTTGCTTTCAATAGATGCAGAAAAACAGGAGATACAGAGCAAAAAAAGTTTGAAGAAAATCAGACAACTAATAAGGAAGTGTTTAATTAAAAAAAAAAATTATGAAACACTACGGAACAATGAAAATCACTACACAAATTGCCAATTTGGTTATGTGTTTGTGATGTAATTGCCTCACTTCTTATCAATTGTTTTATATATTTTTATCCCAATAATTTCCCTTTTTATTCCCAAGAACTTTATTTCCCCCATACCTTTGGCCTTTGCTCAGGTTATATGATTTGTATCATATTGCATGCATGACATTTCACAAAATTCTTTATGAAATTTGAAAATTTGATACTATTTTCTGAATATTGTATATTCATAATCATTAATTTTTATACAAATAGTTTACTAAAATTCACATTTTTCATGATTTAACAGGAAAAAAAAACTCTATAATAGTGCATTCACACAAACACATTACTATCAATATAACTTGGATGCTGGTGTGAGGAATTAAGATTCTTAGGGGGGAAATGGGAAATTTATATTATCAATATAAAAAATAGTTATCAATACAGTATATACATGTATTATCAATATAAACAATAAGTGGATAGTGAGTCGGTGACATCACAGAATCATGAGTGATTAGCCAAAAATTTAGAAGTTTTTCATGTCATTACAAATTCATATGTTTATCCGATTTTGCTCAAACTTGTTTTGATTTCGATTGAAAGTAAGTTTTTATTGGAGTGGACTTGTCCTTTAGAGAAATTTTCATCCCAAATAAATGTAAATTATGCTGACATTTTTAATTGAACCATTCAGCAATAAGATGCCTTATAATTTGTTTAAAGATTAGGGTTAAAGTGTGATCCATTCTATTTTCTCATTTCTATTTCTTCAGGCACAAAAGTGTGCGAAAAGCTGAACGACATCTTGACAAGAACCATGTTGGTGAACGACGTGAAGAAGCTGTCTGGGGGCAAGCAGACTTCATCACTTGAGGCCTACCATTCAAAGATCAACCACTATGCGCCCAAGCTCAAGGCATATTCTTATATAGGCATGACATGCAGGTAAAGACATTGTACTTTCTTATTTGAAAAATGAAAGCCCATTCAATAAATCATATGTGTGGATCAATATTGATTTGATTTTATTTCTGCATTTTTCCAAATATAATATAACTGAATTACAAAGAACATATAAATGTAAGGTATAATACAACATATACAAACAATAATTACTTCATGTCAAATTTTTTTTTTTTTTTTTTTACATATGTACATAAAATAAAAAAACCAAATATTTCCATAACATATTATCATAAATTTGAAGTATTATCTGAACTATTTGTTGAAAAATTGCAGGAGACCGCAATCATAAGCGATGCTTGACACATATGCATGCATGTTTGAACTCTCGTATTCCTATTTTTGTACTCAGACTTCAACTGGCTGCGATGGACTATAATGAAAATAGCGACCGGAAGCAGGCCACAACAGCAAAGGGTGACAAGTGCTATATGGTCAGCAAGCTCAAGTTCAAGCCTGGGAAAGCAACAGTCAAAGCCGTCAAGGAAGCAAAGACTTTCTGTAAGTTCATTTGTTTAGTTTTTTTTTGTATTTATTGATTGGAGAAAAAAATGTTGGTTCAAGTACTATATGTATACATTACCAACTAGTGTTAGTGTATTTGATGATTGTATCCAACCTCATGGCTCTTCTTTAGATCGAACAGATTTTGAAATGTTAACCTTGATTCAAATTTTTTTTTTTTTTTTTTTTAATGCAAATTTATGCTCACAATTTGATAATACAGTTCAAGAAGACATTTGATTTACTAGAATAGCATGCAAGCTAATGTGAGAAGAATTTATATTGAATCAGATAGGATGCTTGTAGGTAAGGAACCAGTGGACCGACGGCTCTAAGTCCTCTCTGAGGGAGCTGGTAATTAAGTATTAATGCTTTACTAAAGGACACTGGTGCTTCGACTTTGAACTGTCTGGTTATGAGACAACTGCTGTACAGACTGAACTATAACACCTCCTCTCTCATTTTTTTTCAATGGGCGTTTGGACAAATGGACCATTTTTATTATCTTGTAGTGATCAAGAGGATTGCTGTATTATTCACTTCAAAGTGATTATTCAAATGATTTTTTAAACACATAATACTTTCTTTGTGTTTCTCAACTATAGCATTTGTTGCTGGCCTTATGACCGACATCGCAAGACACAGTGCAGACTATCGCGATTACCTATCAGAGAGGAAAGCTGCCCCGCCCTCTATGGCCAGTCAGCATACATACCCTGCTAAGGAGGAACTCATTCAGCAACACCGCAGTCGATTCAATCAACAGTGAAGGGATCTAACCATTACCAAAGATTGAATAGCTCTCTTGGATCAGAACTATACATTGGCCTTTTACATGACATGCAATACCGTTCAAGCCGATTGCAAAGACTGAGACGTTTTCTGTATCATATACACTGTAGAACAAGATTTAGTTTGACAGCTACTTTACTGTAAGTGTACATGTGAACTGTACATAGATTGTATTTGAAAGTAATGTACATATGTATATACTCCTCAGGGTAGAAGGTTCTGCTCAGGGTTTGTTGATAAAACTATGAAGGATATTCTAAGGTGTACACCTATCTATTCGATGAGTTGTTTTATGGTAGAAAACCGATTTATCTTTTTATGCCTCCGCTACAACGTAACCAGAGGCATTATGTTTTACTGGTTGTCCGTCCGTCCGTCTGTTATCTCAAGAACCGATTGATGGATTACCGCCAAACTCGGGTCATGTATGTATCTTGCAGAGCTAATGAACTGATTAGATTTTGGGGTCACGAGGTCCAAGGTCAAAGGTCACAGGGCCCATTATGTATGCAAAAATAGTTTGTGATCGCGTTATCTCAAGAACCGATTGATGGATTACCGCCAAACTTGGGTCATGTATGTATCTTGCAGAGCTAATGAACTGATTAGATTTTGGGGTCACGAGGTCAAAGGTCACAGGGCTCATTATGTATGCAAAAATAGCTCGTGATCACTTTATCTCAAGAACCGATTGATGGATTACCGCCAAACTTGGGTCATGTATGTATCTTGCAGAGCTAATGAACTGATTAGATTTTGGGGTCACGAGGTCAAAGGTCTAAGGTCACAGGGCTCATTATGTATGCAAAATAGCTTGTGATCACGTTATCTCAAGAACCGATTGATGGATTACCGCCAAACTTGGGTCATGTATGTATCTTGCAGAGTCAATGAACTGATTAGATTTGGGGTCACGAGGTCAAAGGTCACAGGGCTCATTATGTATCTCAAAATAGCTCGTGATCGCGTTATCATTAGAACCAACAGATGGATTACAATCAAACTTGAATTTTAAAAATTGCTTCCATTTTGGTTTGTAAAATTGCTCTATGGCGGAGGCATCATTTTCGACTGCGCGCAGTTGAAGTTCCATCTAGTTTTTAAATGAAAGGAAACAACCGAGGCAGTGTACATTATTGTACATTAATATAAATGTTTTTTGTTTTAATATAGTAATTGATGCAATGTTATATATATGATCTACCTGATATAAGATATGTACATTGTGAGAGCTTGTTCATCGTAGATCAGATAAGAACATTTGGGATAAGAACTATCCATCCTCTATCATTCATTGTGAGCAGATGTGTAGATTAAGATGGATAACTACTTTGAATTATATACTTGAACAAGTTTGATGACTGTTCTTGCAATTCATTTGTTTTATTTTTATTTCTTGGTGCGGGGGGGGGGAATATTGTCATGTCTGGACAAGACAAGTAAATTGGAACCTCTCTGGAACCTCACTTCTGTTTTCCCCCTCCAATTTTAGGCGTATTGGACTTAATGGCCTAGATTAACAATAAAATTGTCTCAAAATTATTTTTTGATTGATTCTCTACTTTTGCATTTTTTATTGGTGAATACATGTTCAGTGGAAAGTTGTTATGATGAGCATCTGGGACCATGAAAGATACCAGGGTGGGAAAATATAAAGAGCTGGGTGGGACCTACAAAATAACCCTCTTTATATCAGGTATCTTGTTAAATTAGATACCGAATTGTGATTGGTCCAGAGCTCTTGACGTAATGGTACTTGCGAGGATCGTATTTGTTATATTGCCCAACAGGTCGATATAATGTTTTTATATTGAAATAGTCGCTAAAATTTGTATATTTTCTAACATGTATGTCAATTTCAGGAAAACACAAAATTTCGAAATTTCTGGGAATTTGTTGTTGTTGGGGGAGAGGGTCAATTTTTTCCTTCTAAATATTTGTTTTTCTCGAAATTCTTTTTTTCTAACTTTTTTCTTCTAAGTTTTGTTATGTCCTAAACAAAAAATGGGAACAAATTTCGGGCAAAAAAAAATGGACCCCCTAGATTTTGAAACCAAGGCTATCTATTATAACAGATGATGACTGGCAGGGGTATATAACATTTTTGGGACCTGAAGGGAGTTATATTTTCCATCAATATAACCACTCTGGGAAAATATAACTCCCTTCAGCGGCCCAAAGAATGTTACATTACACCCCCTGCCAGTCAATATCTTTTATATTAGATAGCCTTGGTTTGAAAATTAAGGGGGGAATTTTACAATTCTTTATTTTTTCTCTGGAAAATTACTCTGTCCCTATCTCTTGCAATCTCTCTCTCTCTATCACAATCTTTCTCTTGCAATCTTTTTTTCTATCTCTATCTCTTGCAATCTCTCTCTCTCTCTCTCTCTTTCACACACACACACACTATCTCTTTGCATCTCGTTCTATACTGCCTTCCTTATTGTTTACTAATCGTGTGAAAGTAAATTAAGCAAGATTGCAAGAGGACCAATCACTTCAATAAAATAAAATAAAACTACCCAGGATTGTTTGGGTTACCATTTTAGGAGTATGAAGAAAATAACAGATAAAAAGAAAGCACAATATGTATTTGGGGGTTGGTCCACTTTAATGTATCACATTAACTAAAACTGAGTGTGTGTAAGATGTTGTTTCGGGTGAAACACATTAAAAAAAACTA
The DNA here is from genome assembly GCA_037976565.1 of Mesocentrotus franciscanus. Lineage (NCBI taxonomy): Eukaryota > Metazoa > Echinodermata > Echinoidea > Camarodonta > Strongylocentrotidae > Mesocentrotus > Mesocentrotus franciscanus. The sequence continues at coordinate 18,502,733 of CP137673.1, forward strand.
TCATAGAATACATAAACCATTTGGAAGGTTGATTTGTCCTTCAATACATACATCATGAAATGGTGCATGTACTTGACATTTTTATTTCGCATAGTAGCTAATAAAGTTTTAAACTTCCATTTAGTTTCTCTGACTTGTTTTGACCCTAAACAGCAAGTTCAAATTGATAGGATAATCACTAAATAAATACAACGTCAATTTGAATATTGTCAGTTATATGTATTATGTACATGTATATATTTACTTTCAAGGAAGTACCTATCGCACATGAAGAGAGACAAATGTAACGATTCTCAAAAAAACTTATTTAATTATATGAGATATTCTTTAGTACAATATGTAGCTCCAATATCGTACAAAAATAAGTAATCAGAATAAGAGAACACATTTACTTTCTACTATTTTATAGCTCTAATCTGAAAAATATTGGCTGACAGCAAATAACTGCTCTAGGATGAATAAACCCTTTTGAGATTGAGAGTTCATATGTTTATCTACTTTTTAAACCTACAGAATTCACAAGAACCAGGCCACAAGTTGAGTTTGAAAGAATCCCCCTCCCAATAAAAATACATAACCCCGAGAAGATAAGAAGCGGAATGTTATAAATTCTGATACTCTTACGAGAGAAATTACATTTACCAATGAAAATAACTTATAGCTCTAGAAGGTATTTATATCATGTGGAAATTAAAAAAATTATCCCTTTTTAGTAATCTTTGTAACACATTCAACTAGGGTAAATTACTTTAGCCACAATGTTTGAAAAGTAAGTTACATATCAATGTCACCTTCAAAATAAATTTAAAATATGACAAGCAAAAATCCATGTCTTGAATGAATCACACTACACCCCCATGCCCCCCCCCCAAAAAAAAAATGTCTGTCTATGCCTCTTCAAATCCTCTGTATTCTGAGGAAGGGAAAGTTGTCCGGATCTGAGTGACAGCGCATGACGGCAGTGGAACTCGCACCGATCTTCCCAGGTATCCCCAGCACCATCTAGCTAGCTGACGATAGGCAACGTGTCTGTTTTTCCTGCAATAAACAAAAGAACACACAAAAAGGAACACAAATCATTAAAGAGAGTAACACCTACCTCCTATCTATAAGAGTTATGACAAGACAATTATATACATGTACAGAAATAAAAGGGAAAGTCCACATTTCCCATTTTTTTCCACTGAATATCATTCAATAATAATTTTCATTTAAATTGCATCTACTATAAGGAACATCACTACAATTTGACGCATAAGCAGTGATGGCATATGACCATGGAATGCAACAACTGCTATTTCTATCAATCATATCTGTTTTACTAACTCGCACCATTTATTCTTCACAATATATGTACATGTATAATTAACTCTATGAGGCAGCGATAGGGGGGTGCGCTAGCACGAACAATGGGGTTTGAACTTTGAAAAGAGAATCAACAATATTGTTTTATGTCTCATCTAGGACATCTTGATGACATAGTTATGATATATACTAAATTCAATAAATTGGCACCCTCAGCCCCCGGCCCCCTGGAAAATTGTTTGTCATAACGAGGTTCCCGGCCACCATGGAACTACAATGTATGTATTGTACAGACTAAAAATTGTGAGTACTCACTCATTTTCAGTGGCATCTTGTCGTGCTTGTTGGCCGTACTGCTGGCGGTACTGGTAGTAGGCGGTCTCTAGTACCCACCTGTCAAGACAAACACTTCTGAAACCAGGATGGTCTGTGATGCAGTCCAACTCCTCTGGCTCATAAGCATCCATTGTCTGCGTGACCTGGGGGACCTCCTTACAGCAGATGGACTCCACGACCTTCGGCATTGGAGAGCAGCCTCCACTGCATGAACACCTGAATGAATGTATAAAAATAATATTTTGTTTATTTTGTATTCCTAAATATCTAATCTATTATGGAGCTAAAAAAAAAAAAATAGGGCATAGACTCTATGTATGAAGACCTCATTTATAGTTTCATAATTAACATTACATTGTGTTTGCGATCTGTTTCAGAAAATCGATTTCAATAATCTAGATCTACAGTAAACAGAAGACAATCATACAATGCAAAAGCTCCAGTATAATTTTTTTTTTTGGTGTCGCAAATCCTGGCTCGAAGCTCGGTCAGCTCAGTCAGTGACAGTTTCATCACGTACGCCACGCACTCCACCTCCACCAAAGCATTCACCGGCCCGCACCCGGGCGGTGTACCGCTGCAGCAGCGTCATATGTGCACATCACCGGGTAGATCGCATCTTCGCGCGCAAGTGCAACATGTGAAATTGTGAATAGTGCCGATTGTCTCAACCCAAATACAATTTAATACCTATAAATGCTCCTATATATATAGCTATTTACATCTTCTCACCAATGATTGTTACCAAGTCTTCCTTCGACGTCTTCCTCATTTTCACGAACGCCGACAACATTGTCATCCACCTCGACTTCTCCCACAAAAACGGGCTCATACTGATACGGCAGAATTCCAGGCGCAGCAGCAGCAGGAACTTCATCTTCTTCTCTTCCTTCTTCCTCAAGTTCTTCTTCAAAATCAGGCATATTTTCTTCTACATCCGATAAAGAATGTTCAAACAATCCATCCTCGCTGTCACTCCCTTGCAAATGATCCATTTTCCAAAAAAATAACACAAAGCAACAAAGTTCAATCCGTGGTTTCACAAAATCAACGCAGAAAGCCAATACAATCACGCATTTTACTCTCACTCAAGCTAGCTTTGTGTTCTCCCGGTGACGTCACAGGGATTACGTAATCGTCAACAATTTCAGGGGGCGTTCCCAAGCCTGTTTGTTTTTCTCATTTTGCAGCTGATTGATTGAAAATGACTGGAAATTGTTTTAATTTTTAGATTCACGATGAAAAATTACAGTAGATGAGGTTAAAAGTGTAATTTGAGATCGTCTGATGTCATGAAACCTTTAAGTCTACCCTGAGCCTGCATAGGCTGCATATCATTAATAACTTCACTTAAGTCATCCCCCTGCTTCTCTAGATCTTTCTCAGATCTGTTCGACGTGTATGTAATGAACCCGTCTTAGCAATTTTAGAACTTAATTTTACTTTTTGGTCACTTCATTCCTCCCTTTTCTTATCTCTGTTGAGACGAACCGTATCTAGATTCTCCCTTAATCTAGGCCTATCTGCACGCACCGTTTTCAAACTCCGAATTACAAGTTAAAAGAATCGTTGTATTTCTTGGAAGAAATTGAGATGATACATGAATACACAATAATAATGAAATGAATTTATTGAATGGTGAAGAGCAAGTCTGATGGTGACTATACTCTCACTCTGAACCACAATTTATAAAAAGGCATGTACATAATGTCACATATAAATATATGCATGTATATGACTACGAGAAATGGTTATAGATGATCTCCATCAAGCTTGGAATCCCGTAGTCATCTCTCAGATGGACACCGTCCCTCGCCCACAGGGTCAGCAGCTCCTCTGGAAAGGATTACCAGGGGTCCAACCACTCCACTCCTTCCTCCAGGGAGATGGTCTTGAAGGCGCTGTTCCAGACATGCGCTTTTGTTGTCCAATCTTGGTAAGATGGCAACCTCAACAACCTGGGTGAAGGAGAGAGAGGGCGAGAGAGAGAGAGAGAGAGAGAAAGAGTGAGGAAATGTATTGTCACCTATGACTACGGGAAGTGGTTACAGATAATCTCCATCAAGCGTGGAATCCTGTAGTCTTCTCTCAGATGGACACCGTCCCTCACCCACAGGGTCAGCTCCTCTTGGTAAGATGGCAACCGCAACAAGCTGGGTGAAAGAGAGAGAGAGAGTGAGGAAATGTATTGTCACCTATGACTACGGGAAGTGGTTACAGATGATCTCCATCAAGCGTGGAATCCTGTAGTCATCGCTCAGATGGACACCGTCCCCCACCCACAGGGTCAGCTCCTCCTCTGGAAAGGATGACCGGGGGTCCAACCACTCCACTCCTTCCTCCAGGGAGATGCTCCTGAAGGCGCTGTTCCAGACATGCGCTTCTGTTATCCAATCTCGGCAAGATGGTAACCGCAACAACCTGGGTGAAAGAGAGAGAGGCATCGACCTTTACTTTGTCCAGTCACACACCCTTGTCCTTTGGTCGGAGTCCCAGGCCTTTTGCACTGACAAGCTCTTCCTTGGTGAAAACAAGGTCTATCACTCTATTTAACAAGGTGAGTGCATGGCCTGAACTGGCGTTATATGCCTTTCTTCCTGCTTGTGACAGTTTGCATTGGTCCACCAGAACATGTCGATATACTTCTGGATTGTTCGGGTCAGGAACCAATTGAATCTGTTTGATACACATAAGCACAAAATATTAGAATTTCGCAGCCTCATCACCAACTTGCTAATTAAAATTGAGATTTTGATAACATGGGAAGCTTTGGCCATGCAATGATTATAATTCTGAGTCTGTATGAAAGGTACAGGTATTATCCAAGTTACAACTCTAACTCCCAAAGTTGTGTTATGATATGATGCAAAATCCTTTTTTAGTCCTTCTTGTGGTGGACAGTTCAGAAGATCTAGTACCAATCCACTCTCCCTATCCACCACGCTCAGTAAAACATCTCTCATGCGAGTTATGTCCAACTCCATTATGATTCTCTGAAATGAAAAAAATTAAAACATCCATCCTATGAAGAATAGAATTGTTTCATGTTTCTTACCTACAAATAGACGAAACGAGAGTGAAGTCAGTAGACCGTTGTATGTAGCATCAGCAAAAAGAATGTGATGCCAGCCCAGCAGCTACCAATGTCTTATCTCTTATTTTGGGGTTGGGTTGTTCCACATGTTGTGAGGGGTGTTCAAATCAACAACAAAATGAGGGTCAGGGGGTACTTTTCAATGGCTCAACATATGTAGGCGATGGCTTTGTTTTCTTTATTTATACATGACATCATCATCCCCAGCTCCCCAGCCCTGGATAATGTTGCTATCCAGTTACCAGTAAACACACGATTCTTTTTTCCATTCCTCCTGAGGAGATTAAACAATTGGACTGCTGAGTGACCTGCCCTATAGTAGTTTCCTAAACAGTGGAACCATAGACATAGTTTAACACCAAATGATGCAAATATGTACTTTGAATTGAACATAATTTACTCCAACAGTTCGGGCAGAATGTTCTTTAAGAAACAGACTTCAAGTTTCTTCATAATTTCTGTAAAAAAATCTCCTTAAAGTTGACAAAGATACAGCATATTCCTTTAGTAGTGTATACAACTAAGTCACAATGTTGTAAACCACAAACACCCATCTTTCTTTGACCTCGAGCGTAATACATACACCCTTCACTACAAACCAGTTCATTGTTATTAAGTACACACCCTCTCTTTAATGCGGCTTTCTTTGGATGAGAATCGTCTTCAGAGTATGGGCATTTCGCTTCCACGATCCATTGACCACGACATGGAGTAGTACACTTGCATGCTGCAACTGCATCTGGGCTGACTCCTACATATCCATACTTCTCTGTTACTCTATTATTTGTTTTGCTAGTGTTCCTATTCCTTCTTTTCTTGATCGAATTGTGTCGTCAAAGTTGAATCTATACACATTGCTGAATCTAAACTACATTAATCCATACTCATAGATCAGTCTATAAACCACGATCTAAACACATTTTTCAATCTAACCTCACACATGAATGCAGGACGGAAGACACACAAATGGAAGACAGGCCAAAACATGACAACTACTACATAAGAAAAACATAACAAGATATCTAATTTTCTCTACAACAAAAACGTTCAAACTAATTTACACATGTGCAACAAAAAAAAATGAAAAAAAATGAACCTACAAATCCTCCACGATACGCATCTCTGCAATAATGCCATCTACAAGCCTGTAGCTCACATTAGCGGGTAGAACGGCGATAACAAGTGCGTTGCAGATGTTTTCCGGCATTTCATAAACATTGCCACTCTCCAACACTACATCCATTGGATAACTGCAACCAGACTCGATGGCAGCTGGCAAATGTTCCATTTGGTTGCCCTCTATTATTCGTTTTGCTAGTGTTGCTCCTCCTTCTTTTCTTGATCGCATTAGGGCGTCAAAGTTTGAAGCTGTCAGTCGGGCTTTCCTCATGTCATGCCACTGCTGTTCTGAAGTCTGGCCCCTTGTAGCTTGTTCGATATCTGCTACTTCTTCAGATGAGTACTGCAAGGAGTCCATGATGGTGGTAACATTCGACGAACCCACTATGCTTAACAGAAAGTTTCTTGTCTTTCTTTTTTTCTACTTTGATGTACTTTTGAAGAGCAGTCTTCTCCTTCCTTCTCTCCCACTCGATGGCAGCTGGCAAATGTTCCAGTTGGTTCCTCTTTATTATACCTTTTGCTAGTGTTCCCCCTCCTTCTTTTCGAGATCGCACTAAGGCGTGAAAGTTCGATGCTGTCAGTCTGGCTTTCCTCATGTCATGCCACTGCTGTTCTGAAATCTGGCCCCTTGTAACTCGTTCAATTTCAGCTACTTCATCAGATGAGTACTACATCTATTTAGGTCACAATGCTGTAAACCAAAAACACCCATTTGTCCTTGAACTTGAACTCAATACGTTCACCTTTTAACACAGCTTCCTATGGATTAGTATCTTTGTCAGAGTATGGGCATTTGGCTTCCACAAGCCATTTACCATGACATGGAGTAGTACACTTGCATGCTTCAACAGCATTTGGGCTGGTTCCCACATTTCCATACTTCTCCATGATAACTAATCCACTGTCCGTAACAGAAAGTTTCTTGTGATTATTTCCTTCTACTTTAAAGTACTTGGAAGTGCTGCCTCCTTTTTTCTATCCCAAGCGATGGCAGCTGGCAAATGTTCCGTTTGGTACCCTCTATTATTTGTTTTGCTAGTGTTCCACTTCCTTCTTTTCTTGATCGCATTGTGTCATCAAAGTTCATTCTATACACATTGCTTAATCTAAACTACATTAATCCATACTCATAGATCAGTCTATAAACCACGATTGGTATAAACTTCTATTTCAATCTGACCATCTTGATTTATCTATACACATTTTAAAATCTAAACTGACATATTAATGCATACTGAGTAATTACGGAATTCAATCAAGGGAAAGTTTGTTGTCGAACTCTTGGTTGAATGTTACTGTTTTTATCTTCATGTCAGTAGCTTCTTCATAAGTCATAGAGCTGCATTGGTATACATACTGCATCAAGGAGGGAATACAACGACCTTATTCGGCACATAATAAATTGTCTGTCTTGAACTGTACAAGAAATTCGGCAACATCCTTCTGATACCTCTCGAAGTGGTTGTTAGGAGCCTTCTGTCCACCAAATCCTACAACTACTGCGCAATATAATATTGTGCTAATGATAATTATGTTAATAATAATATAATTTTTAAAAAAAGTAATAAAATTAAATATCAGTAATTTTAATAATAATAAAGTTTATAATACTAATAATAGGCAAAAACAACAACAACGACAATAACAATAACAACAACAATAATAATAATGTTTTTTATTTCTATACCCTATAAAACCCAACTTGCTTTATTTTAACTGGTCTTACTCAAAAACATATGGCCATTGCTCATGGGACCAGTTACACCAGTTGGATCATGAACAGTCCAACTGGTTTTACTGCTTCGCTTCAACTGGAACTAAGTTGATCTTACAGGTTACAGTTGATTCTAACTGGTTCCAGTGCTGCCTCTTTCTATCTACCACACTCGATGGCAGCTGGCAAATGTTCCATTGGGTTACCCTCTATGACATGTTTTGCTAGTGTTCCACTTCCTTCTTTTTTCTGATCAAATTTTGTCATCAAAGTTCAATCTATACACGTTGTTCAATCTAAACTCCTACATTAATCCATACTCATAGATCAGTCTATAAACCATGATTGATATAAACTTCGACCTCGACCTCATGTCCTCTTTCTATCGCACCTCTTCCCCTCACACCTCTTCCCCTCACACCTCTTCCCCTCGCACCTCTTCCCCTCGCACAGCCTCTTCTTGTACCTCTTTGGCTGCCTCTTCCTCGGCCTACTTGGCTACCTCCTTGGCTACCTCCTTCGCTGCCTACTTTACTTTCTGTTCCTTGGCCTTCTAGAATACCTCTTCTTCCCCTCGCACGGCCTCTCCTTGTACCTCTTTGGCTGTCTCTTCCTACATTGTGTATCATTTATTTATTTAAACACATGTGCATTATGCAATTCCTATGTATTTCTTTGTTCCTATTTCTTACTTCAATCTATTTGGGGTTAAAAATCATGATATCATTTTGGAATGGGAAGAAATTATTTTTATCTTCGACAGCCTGAAGCTTTGCTGGGTCAAGTCCTGGGCGCACAGCATGGTCTTTGTAACGGTTACATACTGTTCCGGTCACTGAGCTCTCTTTCAAAACCACGGACCCCCATACCACCACTGCCAAATTCTTGACCATCAAGCTCTTCTTTACCTGACTCGTAATAGAGTTGAGCTTGAACTCAGGAATGATGATGCCTGTACCTAGTGATACCTTGAAATAAGAATGAATATACAACATGTGTTTTAAAAAGAGGGAAACCTAGATATTCTGCTCTTTTCTACCCACACAATGGCAGCTGGCAAATGTTCCGTTTGGTTACCCTCTAATATTCGTTTTGCCAGTATTGCTACTCCTTCTTTCTTGATCGAATTGTGTCATCAAAGTTCAATCTTGACATGCTATTCTCACCAATCATGTTGTTCCTGCTTCTGTCTTACTAACATTAACACCAGGGATTGATGCTGCTCCTGTATTTTGGTCAGTCTGCATATCTTTATATGTTTTGAATGACGAGGATATAGTGGAAACAAGAAGATGTAGGCCACAGAAGAAATGATTCCTTTCAGTAAATTTTGCTTTTGTAGGTGCATTGAAATGTTGCAATCCCTCTTTATACAGAGGCAGACACTTTTCCCTAAATGTCTGCAGCATAATTGAACATTGAACATTGAACAAACATTCTGTGGCTGCTCTGTCACTAATTGTATTTTTTATATTCGTAAGAATTTTCAAACCTACATCATTTCCGGGCAACACATCGTCTAATTCAGAACATATGGAGCTTATGTAATCTAATATAAGTTTCAAAGTCTCTAGAGTGTTTTCTGCAGATTCTGAAATCATTTCACACATTCCAAGCACTTAGCTCGATCCCTCACTGTCATGCATTGTAAAGGCCATGTAAATATCTCTAGCTTTTGGAGTCTCATCTGTTCCAATTGTTAAATTTTCATGTTATGACAACTCTTCTAAATGTTTTTGTGCTAGCAATAACCGTTCTCTGTTCATATTTGCGACAGTATGACCGGCAGGAGTATGATCTGGACTTTTCCTGATCATTTTCAAAATTGTCTCAATTACACTCCCAACATTTTCAAAGCATACATCCTGGTCTTATAAGGAGTACACACATTTGCTAACATCACTCTTGTAAGACATGGAACCAGCCTCACCATCCATCATGTTAACTGTGTAACTTTGGTGGTCTTTGAGCTTTGCATTGTATAGCAGGAGTTCCTTGATTTGTTCTGCTTCATTAATTTCTGCAATGTTTTAATCACATCTTCTGCCTCTTTTTCTGCCTCTTGTTCCTCTTGTTTTCTTGATTTAAGTTCATTCGTTCTTTTGGGGCATCTCTTCGTACAGATAAGAAATTTTGCTCCAACTTCTGTTTTTTCACAGTAATTTTGTCTAGTTCCTTTTCCAGTGATTTTCTTTTTGATCGTTCTTCTTGGTTTGAGATTTTTGGTATTTTCGTCTTCGTTGTTGGAAAAGCTGCTTATGTGGAGATAGTCTTTCCCTTAAAGAGTTATTTTCTTCTTTAAGTTTTAAGTTTTCATGCTGCAACTGTTCACTCTGTGTTTTCAAGACTTCATATTCAAATAAGCAATTCCAAAAATGCCTCGAAGATGTTGCGTTTGCGTTGGGGATTCCGCCGGATGACTTCGGCGAGGTGGGCTTCAAAGTTGTTGATGCTTGTACCATTTGTCCTCCTGAAGTGGTCATCAATGATATGATGTAGGATGCCAGCCAGATTCCCTGTCAGCTTCTCTGAATCACCTCCGCAAGTCTGGCTTGAAAACCAGAAGTGGTTCCTGATATGTGGAACCCATGGCAGTAAGTCGCGGCAGCCCTTCTGCTGGCCAGCTACACTTATCTCCTTTATCAAATTCTTACTGCCATGCCAGACATCCCACTGATTCCGTATTCCTTTATACTTAAAGATGCTCATTGCTCTTATCTGTGGGCGAGCATCTGTTACGACAGTTTCTGTATCCGGTTGAATGTTGAACTGGTCATCATTCAAAGTTCCTAAAAATGAGACATGGCAGCTACCTTCTGAAAACTGTTGCCAGAAAGAAGAATGGATGTTGCAGCGTGGAGGTTCCCAGCGAACATTCCATGGTATCTTGGTTGTGAAGTCCAGGAGACTTTGTGGCCCTTCTGACATTCCCATATGATGATGATCACCGTACCTCTAGACACAGATCGATATGTGAAGGGAGTACTGCATCGCACACAGTGTTTTCCATGTATTCTCTGGAGAAGTTCCAGAAGCTTATACTCGTACACTATGCATTTTTTCTCGGAAATAACCTCCTTCTCTTCTGACTCTTCTTCGCTGACATCACCATCCTCCACATCTTCCTCTGCTCCCAAATCCAAGTCAAACACACTGACATCCAAGCCTCCTCATACATTATTGACAATGACAAAAAGAAAAGACACATTTGAATATTAGACCTAAGCTAAGCATTTGATGATTTGTATTCAACATTATATATTGTACTGTACCTGCAATTGTATGATTGATTTCTATACACAAGGATATCCTCTGACCTTCTTGTAGATACTCCATCTTTTGATCCAATTTCCCTTTTCATTGAAACCACTCTTCTTTAGTTGGTGGCATACACCACCACTTGCTTTTTAAGCTTGACAATCACCTTGTGCATTTGCGTTGATCGTCGTTCGATGAGTACCTCTTCCTCCGCAAAATAAATGTGCTACTTTTGAATAAATTACACACAAGGATAACCTCTGACCTTCTTCTAGATACTCCATCATTTGATTCAATTTCCTTTTTCATTGAAACCACTCTTCTTTAGTTGGTGGCATACACCTCCACTTGCTTTTTAAGCTTGACAATCACCTTGTGCATTTGCGTTGATCGTCGTTTGATGCTTACCTCTTCCTCCGCAAAATAAATGTGCTACTTTTGAATAAATTACACACAAGGATAACCTCTGACCTTCTTCTAGATACTACATCATTTGATCCAATTTCCTTTTTCATTGAAACCACTCTTCTTTAGTTGGTGGCATACACCTCCACTTGCTTTTTAAGCTTGACAGTCACCTTGTGCATTTGTGTTGATCGTCGTTTGATGAGTACCTCTTTTTCTGCAAAGTAGATGTGCTAGTTTTGAAGATTTTTTTTTGTTTGTAAATTTTTAACAAACACGTAGTATTTATGAAGTATTTACATGAGTTGTAGGTTGAGAAGGCAAATGGGCAGGAGTCACAGGACTATTGTATCAGGGGAAATAGAGTGAGTAGCAGAGGATTTGATTTGATACTATTTGATTTGATTTGATGTTAAAAGGCCTTGGATGCTTGCCGCCACCTTTCAGTGTACTCCATCCATCCAATGTATAAAGAGATGGGGTTTATAATAGCCGCTTCAAATGCTTCAAGGGTAGTCTGACACTGGCTACCAAGGGCATCCGCCTCTAAAGAGACTTCAGGGATCTCCCGGCAGCATATGCAGTCTCCTGCAGTAAATGATGGCTCTACATGGCAGTGGCCACCACACAGGCACCTGAATGAATCAAAACAAAAGGAGAAAGAAAATCAGCATCTCATCTGTTTTTTGTTTTTTTCATCTACATCTACGTACTTACACAAAACATCTAGAACAATTACCTAGATCTATTATGATTCCTTACAAAGTTAATATTCTGGGTAAAATTAAAATACATGCAATCTGATGCGTTCGATGCACCAAGTTTCTATGTGACTGAGCAATCCCAATATCATTGATATTTGCAATTGCATCTAATTTCCCTTTATTTTCTAGGACATATTATCATAACTTTGAAATCAGGGTGAACTTCACATCAGTCAGCTTCTTAATCCAAGATTTGCATTCATTTACTACGTGTGCGTGGCTTTGGGACCCTTTCATTGACACCGGTGTGACAGGAGTTCATGGCATATCCTCATTTCTTGACACCATTTAGTCAATATTGTATTTGCTAAAAATATACCTTATCAAATCATTAACCCTATACCCATTAGGTACACACTGCACACACATGCACAAACATGGACACAATACACAAACACCCGCATAGACAAGAACAGCAGCGCTGTATTTTTTTAAACAGACATATAATATCAGCATCTCGGGTGGTGAGGGGTGAGGCACTTTGAGCCCATGTCCTGGGAAATGTCTATAAAAAAGCCCAGTCTTTTTATAATGAATAATGTATACATGATTAGATACCTGATTGATGATACAGCTGGAGGTTGCTGATGTTCTGCTTCCTCTTCAAGAGTTCACCAGTCTTCACGGATTGTAGGATGTAGAGTCCGTTGTCACGTGTATCGCTTATTAGATAGGGGCCTGTCATTCTAGCATCCAGCATGTCTCCCTTCCTCCCCAGAATTGGAATAATCCTTAAAGTATACTCACTTTTTAGCTGCTCAAAAACAGCGTGTAATTTTGAGTTTAAGTTTAGCATTTAGATCCCCCCCCCCCCATCAATCATAAGCATTAAGCAGCTTGATCTTAAGAGTAAATGATAAATCTAACAAGTAGCGTTACATCTAACAGTAAGAGTCTAACTCTCTGAGAGTCTAACTGTCAGATCAACAAAACTAAAAAAGAAACAAAAAATACACCGCTACAGACAGGTTTTGAACTTCCCAATTATTGTTCAATAAACGTTGAGGATCAACATCCTGACGAGGAGCATCCCCGGCGTTTGCCACACCACCAAGCTTCTGCAGTGCAAGAAAGTTTTTCTCTATTGTGTTTACGTAATTTAGCGTGGCAAGTTTCTTTTGTGTACAAAAAAGTTTCCTCCCGCAAGTTTCGTCTCGCCTGCTTAGCAAAAATGAGACATAGGTGCAACCTTGAATTGTTGGATTGCTGAGAGAAAAAATAAATGCAGCCAGCATATCCCGCTTGAATCGTATAGAGACTATGGTCTACGTTCATTCAATCATAAAGATGAAGCACATGTTCTAGGCTATTTGCCCGTGAAATCTCTATGCGCATGTAGTTGTCAGAGAGTTCTGTTCGGCAAGTTCTTCGCCTAGTCTCCAGATCATTTATTCTGTTGTTGTTTGCTTGAGGGGGTGTAACGACAGATGAATGGCTGACTCTGGGCAAAGCTCCTTGACGATGATCATCTCTTCCGGCAACAGAAACCTTGTTATCACTGTCATCCTCGGAGCTGGTTATTATGACATGTTCCTCCATCTGCTCAGGATGGGTTAGCTCTGCTGCAGGTCGGGCTTCCGCTGCAGGCCGGTTGTCTGAAGGAGGCTGGGCTTCCGCTTGTGGTCTCTTCGAGTTTCTTGGGTCTCTTTACAGAAAGATCAAATTTGGTTGTCTCGCCTCTTGTCTCTAACAAGTAACGTTACATCTAACCGTTAGAGTCTAACTCTCTGAGAGTCTAACTGTCAGATCAACAAAACACCAAAAAGAAACAAAAAATACACCGCTACAGACAGGTTTTGAACCAATTATTGTTCAATATACGTTGAGGATCAACATCCTGACGAGGAGCATCCTGTTTGCCACACCACCAAGCTTCTGCAGTGCAAGAAAGTTTTTTTCTATTGTGTTTACGTAATTTAGCGTGGCAAGTTTCTTTTGTGTACAAAAAAAGTTTGATTCCTCCGGCAAGTTTGTCTCGCCTGCATAGCAAAAGTGAGACATAGGTGCCGCCTTGAATTGTTGGATCGCTGAGAGAAAAGATAACAGAGAGATCGAATTTGGATGTCTCGCCTCTTGTCTCTAACAAGTAACGTTACATCTCACAGTCTAACTCTCTGAGAGTCTAACTGTCAGATCAACGAAACAAACAAAAACACAAAATACACAGCTACCAATTATTGTTCAACATACGTTGAGGATCAACATCCTGACGAGGAGCATGTATTAGTCAGCACTGTTTGCTAGTGTGACTGAACATCCCCCACCCTCCTTTACACCAATCAAGTATTTTAGTGTTAGCTCAGGGATCGAGGCAGAACCTCCCTGATTAGATACAACAAAGTGTCACAAATTTCCTTGCTTACTTCTCTTCTTTTGGATTGTTCAGGACCTATGCACTTTATACTCCGTGCAACATATTACAAAAATGATTGTTCTAAAACTAATAGTAATAATTACTCATTGATGGTTGCATCCTGCCTTGCGGCTTGTTGGCCATATTGCTGCCTGTACTGCAAGTATGCAGTTTCGAGTACACATCTATCTAAACAAACAGCGGCAAAACCAGGGTGGGCTAGCTGTTATACAGTCTAGTTCTGCTTCTTCATAATTGTCCATCTTAGTGACCACCCGCCGACTTCCTTGCAACATATCGACTCCACCACTTTCGGCATAGGAGCACAGCCTTCACTACACAAACACCTATATTTTTAATTAAATAGCAGGATAATGGTTACATAGAAAGTCTCGCACAATATCACATTACCACTCGTTATAGAATCAATTACCTTGTCGTTTATCCATGATGGAGCCTGCAAAGACTGAAAGTCTCTCAGCTCCAGCGTCTCCCCACAGATAGTCCATCGCTGGTCTTCACTGAAAGATGCTAATGATCTTTGTTTCATTTCTTCCTTGTCTAGTTCAGGGAGACTTGCTGCTGTAATGTACAATAGAGCGATCGAGGCAGATATGAATCGGCTAACTGGTGTTGTCTTCACTTACAGACGCTGTTTCAATTTTTTGGAACTTCTTTCTTGATATCTAGCGATTGTTGGTCCTAATAAGGGTCTGCTCATGCTTGACGTTTCGATAGGTTTGTACTTATCCTCTTCAGGAAGACAAACCTGCAGATTCTGAAATCATTTCACACATTCCAAGCACTTAGCTTGATCCCTCACTGTCATGCATTGTATAGGCCATGTAAATATTTCCAGCTTTTGGAGTCCATCTGTCCAGTTGTTGTATTTTCATGTTATGACAACTCTTCTAAATAATTTTGTGCTAGCAATAACCGTTCTCTGTTCATATTTGTGACAGTACGACCGGCAGGAGTATGATCTGGACTTTTCCTGATCATGTTCAAGATTGTATAGGCCATGTAAATAGAGATAGTTGACCCTGCATCCCTCCAGGAATTATCTCCTCTCCTAGCGCCGCCGAACTGAGAATCCTGCGTCCAACTCCCATTCCAACAGGAGTCATGAAGGCAAAATGCCCTTCAGCTGGGTAAAATTCACCCAGCTTCAGGTTCAGTTGCGTTTTTTTCTGGAAATCTTCCCCTTTTCTCCTTCGTAGCCTTCAGAAGGATCAGATCGAAGTCATCAAACGCTTCCATTAGGCCTATTGCACTCGCACAACACAAATACTTTTGATGAATATTCTCATGATCATGTAGCATACACACCTTTGTTTTTGCAAGACACAACCGATGATAAGGTGACATCATTGTCGTCCATGTCCACCAGGTACTCAGAGAGAGTTGAACCTGCATCCCTCCAGGAATTATCCTCCCCTCTCCTTGCGCCACCCGAACTGAGAATCTTGCGTCCAACTCCCATTCCAACAGGAGTCATAAAGGCAAAATGCCCTTCAGCTGGGTAAAATTCACCCAGCTTCAGGTTTAGTTGGGGGTTTTTTCTGGAAATCTTCCTCTTTTTCTCCTTCGTAGCCTTCAGGAGGATCAGACCGAAGTCATCAAAAGCTTCCATTAGGCCTATTGCGATCTGTCGGGAGGTAATGCATAGAATAACTAATCATAATTAAGAGTATTCAATAATAATATACAAACGACAGTAATGAACACATGTTCATGCTTCAATTGTATACAACGATAAAGCTATATCATATCAATCTGCATGAGCTATATCTTCTCTAATAATAAAACCCAATCTAACCTCTAAGTTTATACACGGCTTAAAACAAGGTCTATAATATAATTAAATACCATTTTAGATAATTCCAACTAAACGTTTCCGGGCTTAAACAAGTGTATCACATGTATTAAATATAAATGGTTTAATTACAGTTCCAACAAATTCAATTAATAGTAAAGTACCTCATCTTTGAATACATGCGTTGCAATTCCGGTAAATAAATGATGCATTCATTTAAATTTTTATCTTAAGTTTTAGCATAGAATATATCCTGCTATGTATAATCCTTACGTTCAATAACCAAGCAATTCCAAATTACTTGTGCATCCTCAAAACATAATAAGTGGAGTTAAACTACAGTGTGTATACAAATATTGAACTACATGTATAACAGTTTTATGTTCTCTCAAAAATCCACAAGGACAATTAAATACATGTAATGATTGCTTGAATCATCTGAAAATAGGTTTAAGATTTAAGATTTAATAAACAAATATAAAATAACTGCAATAAAATGACAGGAAGCATAGTGAAAGCATTAATCCCTTGCTATAAAGGTTCCCTTTAAACTCCAAACAAACTTTTTTTATTTGAAGTGCTTGGTTCGACACAATGGATATGGTAAGTTTCATAACTCATTAAATTCTAATATTAAAGTAATAGGTCTAGATCTACTAAATCTCAATGTGTGACCCATCCACAGCTCCGACACACTGAGGGAAGTTCCATTTTTCCTCGAAGCCCCTTATAACATCTTGTAGTGCATTTCCTTCTGGAAATGAAATGTATGTTCGCTGGAGATGTTGTTCAATCGCTAGGCAGACTTCACGCGTTATTTCGTAAGCCGTTGAAATTCCAACACCAAAAAGTTCTGATGTGGTTCGAAAAGCATCTGGAGTGCCCAAGCGCCAAAGTGCTATGGCAACCCGTTTTTCTTGACTAATGGCACTTCTCATACGCGTATCATCATGCCTGATGTACAGGTATGGTCCAAGTTTTGCTACCAAGAAGTTGAATGTTGCCCTTCTGATTCTAAAGTGCTTTGACCATTCCGAATCATTGAAATTTTCTTGGGCATTCTCCCACCAAATTCCAGGCCTCTGACGTGCCCATACCACCCTGACAGTGTATAATTCATCAGCAACTAATGATAGTACCATCTGAAAACGTAATTTTAATTGACGATTCCTGCGGAAACGTCTATAATTGCGAGTCAGGTTAAAACTAAAAATATCCTACATCAATTTCAGTCCGACACTTCAGTCCGAATATCTTTGATGACGTTTTGAGATTTACATTTCGGACTGACGAACGTTTGGACTAATGAAGCGTATCATTTTTGGACTGATGACATTTGGCACTAAAGACAACCATGGATCTTGTACAATTCCATGATAAAAAAATATCCAAACTGGATTAATATGATTCACATTGCAGATGCGTAAGTCTTTTTCATAATTGCTCAGATGTATCATGCTGCATACTGACCCAGTGGGCAGAGCGGTGCAAAACCAGGTTCTTTGATCATGCATAGCACAGCCAATCAGTGCAATCGTTAACCATTCCTGGATTTTCACGTTATGCAATACACATGGCTCAAATCTCTGAACAATTACGAGAAAGACTGTAGTGCTGTAAAGTACACATAGCTGGAGCTACAAACATGAGTATACATGTAGTATGAAGAACTGTCACATTAAGTCTTTTTCATAATTGCTCAGAGATGCATCATGCTGCATAATGACCCAGTGGGCGGAGCGGTGCAAAGCCAGGTGCTTTGATACTATTCTTTAATACTAGCACAGCCAATCAGTGCAATTGTTTACCATTTCCGGGTTTTCATATGTTAGGCAATACATATGGCTCAAATCTCTGAACAATTACAAGAAATACTAGTAGTGCTGTAAAGTACACGTGTTCCCTACCATTTAGGAATCACACCATTTGGATATTCTATGGATTGAACTATGATCGATTGTGAAAAACACAGTTTATTCCGTTTATCACAAAGGGAGATGACCAAATGGTATATAGCTGGAGCTATATGCAATCACACTAAAAATTATCATGTAAACTTCATTCTTCTTCAGCAGCTTCATGTCTATCTGCGTGCATTACAACAGCACTGGTTGGTGATTGAGTTGAATCGTTCTGCTTCCATGTTGGTGCAGTTATGTTTTACATACATGGTGTGAATATATTCTGTGGAGGAATCAACTAGTGTCATTAAAATTAAATATCGGCAAGTGATCATCCTTACATATTATGATTAAAAGTACATACTAGTATATACATGAGTAATTGACAATAACATATTAACATGATGGCAAATTTAGACTGGTGTCAAATTGTGAGCACATCCATTGCTAAAAGTGCAACTAAATTAGGAGGAAAACACTATATTTTCTATTTTTGTTAAAAAATTTGTGCAGCAATGAAAAACATGATATACAATGTTGGCAGTTGCCAGTATTTATCACTTAAATACTAAACAGTCAAGGAGGTTCAAAGACTGTTTGTGCAAAGTGTCAATATTCTATCATACTCGCTTCTTTTTATAAAGTTTCCCTGTAGCACAAATGGAACTTGGCGGCAATGGCACCCTTCGCTATGGTTGTCAACATAATCATGTTAAAGTTAATAATAACTCACCTCTCACAGCTTTCAACTTTGGTTTCATCCAGTTTTTGCCTTTTGTTTTCCTTCTTCACTTTCAGTCCCTGTCCTCATGACACAGCCAACTTCCCTTGTGTCCAAACAAGATTCACTAGACCATTGAGACGGTGGGACAGTGACAATTCTGGAGACTTTTTGGCGATTGATGACTGCTCTAGTGAATAGATCTGAAGGCTATTGACCTTCACTAAAGCAAACCTTGATGGGTCTGATGCATAGGTGATTAACTGCCTCTGTATTGTGGGAAAAGGTTGAAAATTCTTGAAATGGTTATTTCATGCATAATCCGTTTACAATTTAGTTAAAAGTTTTATCATTCCTTGTGAAAGGCAACCTCACTAGCACATGCGCGTCCACACTGGCGACCGTCCCTACGTCTGTGAGCAGTGTGGCCAAGGCTGCGTCGACTCCTCCCAGCTCAAGAATCACATGGCGCAGGCTCACAAAATCCATATCGGCAGGATACTTACCAAAGGTCCTAAACCCTCAGACGGGGCGCTTCCCTCCCTACGTCGGAGAAAGAAAATAGACCCATTCATCCCGTTCCCTGAATGTGAAAGCGCAGAGGCTCAGGAGACTCGAGCCTTTTAAGATGCCTTGATTGAGATCTCTGAACAGCTCGCTGACATGAGCAACACTGTCCAATTCTCTGCACAGAGTGGAGATCTAGTGATAGAGCCCAAGGCTGGTGATGGACATACTCCCATCCAGCAGCAAGTTGAGAACAATGTTGTATCTTCCAATGTAACTAATGGTGCGCCTGCTACTGTGGTCTCAACCGATGCAAAAAATAAGGTGTTTTTGCTAAAAAATATACCGTGACGAGACTCTGAAAAATGACCATTTTAATTTTGTTCTTCTAAGTCCAAAGTATTCGAGCACTGAATACTAAATCCTGTAGGAAAATTTTCAAAGTCCATAGTATTCAAGCACTGAATACTAAATCCTGTTGGACATTTTTCTAAGTCTATAGTATTCAAGCACTGAATACTAACTCCTGTTGGAAAACATTTTAAGTCCATAGTATTCAAGCACTCTATCTCAGTGTATTGCCTTGAAGGCTATTTTACTATTAAACAGTATTCAATAACATTCAAAGTCTCCTTGTTGAATACTTGAACAGCTCGAATACTGTGGAATGCTATAAAACAGCTATTATAGCCTTGGAATACTATTTGAAGACTATGTGAAGGCTAAAATAGTATTTGTGTTGGGTAAGGGAGTTTATTACTTATACCATGGACGTACAACCACCATGCTTATACAAATCATAGCTCATGAAATCCGCGATAAACATCAGATGGGAAAGTCTCCCTGATCTTCAGGACAGCACATGATGGCAGGGGTACTCTCACAGCTCGTCCCAGGAATCCCCAACACCACCTCCGCTGTTGTTCTTGCTTTTCACAGCTTTTAATTGTTCATCCCACAAAAGCCTTTCAGGACTCTCATTCGGCAACACATTTTCTAAACTGTCCACACACTGCTACATGACTTAAGATTGATTGTCTGTCAGCTCAATGGCTTCTGTACGCATCATGTTTTCAATTTATGCGTGTTAGCTGTAGCCTATCTCCCTGCAATGATTTGCAGCGTTCTATAAGTTCTTCACGGGACAACAATGACAACTTAGAATGTGAGCTTGCTTTGCTCCTCTTAGAAATGTCACTTTTTTCATAGATGTAATGTTGGACCTTTGAATTTTACAAGGCCCACACACTTCCTCTGTGCCTATTTTACATAAGTTATGTCTCAAAGTTTAAGTACACTGGTTCCTGCCATAGCTGCCATAGCATACCGTAAATCTCCGTGTATAAGGCGCACCCGTGTATAAGGCGCACCCCTTTTTTAAGATTAAAAAAATAAATAAAAAAAAAACCCCCCCAGGTCTGTGTTAAAAAACCCACGCGGGGAAGGTCTTTCATTTAACTGCGAGGTGCAGGTGAAGGCGCCGATTTGTGCTTGTGAACTTGTCACAAATAATAGGAACAATGTCGTTTTTTAGAAGAATGTGTAAGATCATTAATGTAAATAAAAAAACAGTAGAGGACCTAAGATAGGACCTTGTGGTATGCCATGTGTAATAGAAGAAAAATTTGAGGAATTATTATAAACTACATATTGACATCTATTAGAAAGATTACTTTCAAACCAAGATGACAGACAAATTTGAGTGTTGTTCTAGTTTCCGAGTGGTTAGTCAACACACCGATTACTGAGCTGGGAGACATTGCCAGGCATAGCGCCAGGTGGAGGGGCACAAATCGAAACTTTAAAAAAAAATTTGTACCCGTGTATAAGACGCACCCCCGACTTTCAAATTTTTTCGGCGGCAAAAAAGTGCGCCTTATACACGGAGATTTACGGTAAGTTATGTCTCAAAGTTTAAGTATACTGGTTGCTGCCATAGCTGCCATAGCTGAATTGTCCGACATCTTCTACACAGACTGAATGAAGAATTCTTCCTGTCACATCTTCCATCATATTAGGGATCCCTTTGCAGACGATGCGCTCTGACGCAAAACGAAATAGAATTTTTGCATCCCTGAGCTTGAGTGTCTGGTTAATACCAACATCTGCAGAGTTCACAACATGTCCAAACACAGACAGCTCCCATTGTAAATCTGGAAAGATTGTCACACACCTGCACCTCGTACTTGTGATCGTCCAACTCATCTTTCCCAGGGCCAGGGCTGCAACTCACAGTCACATAGTAGCATTTGGTGGGACTGTGCAATTCTTTGTCAAAGTTTTCTAAAACGTCAGTCTCTACCACTTCACATTCATTGGTGTCCCGGTACTTAATATCTGCGTATTTAAACCCCAAGGAGCAGTCCTTGCACCTTGTACCTGTGATCGTCCAACTCATCTTTCCCAGGGGCAGGGCTGCAACTCGCAGTCACATAGAAACATTTGGTGGGACTGTGCAATTCTTCGTCAAAGTTTTCTAAAACGTCAGTCTCTACCACTTCACATTCATTTGTGTCCCGGTACTTAATATCCGCGTATTTAAACCCCAAGGAGCAGTCCCTGCCCTTGTACCTGTGATCGTCCAACTCATCTTTCCCAGGGGCAGGGCTGCAACTCACAGTCAAATAGTAGCATTTGGTGGGACTGTGCAATTCTTCGTCAAAGTTTTCTAAAACGTCAGTCTCTACCACTTCACATTCATTTGTGTCACGGTACTTAATATCCGCATATTTAAACCCCAAGGAGCAGTCCCTACACCTTGTACCTGTGATCGTCCAACTCATCTTTCCCAAGGGCAGGGCTGCAACTCGCAGTCACATAGTAGCATTTTGTGGGACTGTGCAATTCTTCGTCAAAGTTTTCTAAAACGTCAGTCTCTACCACTTCACATTCATTTGTGTCCCGGTACTTAATATACACGTATTTAAACGGCATATTATCAAGATGATCGGCGTTAACAGTATGTGATCTGGAAAAAAAGAATTGTAACTCCAAAAAAGTAGCAAAATATTACTTATATGTCAACGCTGTAGGAGGTCGACGAGATCATGAAATACATGCAACATACATGGCCATAAGACTCACTATAAACTACTCCACTCATGTTTGTTCCCATATCCTTTAATTATCAACAGAAAGTATTATTTTTATTTCTTCAAAATAATATAAATAACGTTCTTATTTATAAACTTCCATAATTAAACTATATTAACTTAATTCTACCTCGCTACACAAAGTATAGATCAACTCCCTCTTCATGGAACTTTGGCACAAGGTGAATATTCCTTGCCAAATTAAAGCCTTGGGTAGATTTCTTTTTCGTAGAATTAGTATTTGCATGTACTAACTTGATTAATTGCAATTTGCTCTCTTTGCCCATGCCCCAGACTCTGCAAGTCTTTCTTTGAGAAGACCAAATCAATCGCTCCATTTAAAAGCACTATGGCTGGCATCTGTGCTGTGGCGGCCCGTGCCTTCTTCTGTAACGAGTGCAAATCTTTGGAGCGTACACGAATATGTGAGAATTTCGTACAGTCCAACTTATCAACCACAAGTGGAACCTGCAAACAGAAAACAAAACCACAGTTTATTAGAAATCTTTGACTGATATTCTACCGCCGTTAAGCTAAAAAATGCTCACACTCCATCTTCCCTTTCCCTTTTCATTTCCATTTCTTTCTGTTTCTCTTCAAATTCTAGTCTCATTCTCGCTTTCTCTATTTCAAGTTTTGCCAATTGGAGTAGAACATCACTTGGTACATTACTAGAAACGGTAGTAGAAATGCCAGTCTCTTTATTCAGCCTCATGTGAGTAGCTAACAGATCGAGTATCTCTGCCTTCTTCAACACTGGGGTTAACACTACTCCTAAATGCTCACAAACGGCAATCAAATCAACTATCCTCGATGCCTTCAAATGACCCCGGGAAAAGTCTGTCCTCTTCACAAACAGTTCAACAATTATGGTATCCACTATGTAACATGTATGAACAACTACAAAGTAACCAAGATTATCTACAATCCAATGTACATATTCTACCAGTTTTTCAAAGATTTTCAAAACATTCCTTTTTGAGACTTTTCAGTTTTGGTACTTCAAAGACTTGTTAGAATTGATTCAGTTTCCCAGACTCTGTAGTGGCTGAATGAAATTGATGCACTGATATAGTGCAAGTTGTCATGAGCAGACATGGGTATGCATCCACATATGGCAAGGAATAGATCTACATGTATCACAAGCGCATTAAAACAGATAGATTAGGGCACCAAGATGCGATATTAAGCATTTCCTAACACATTTAATCTAATTTATTTTATTTTATGTTATTTATTTGTATTTACATCATATAGTTTTTGTTAATTAGGTACAGTGGATGGTACATGATTGAGTACCTTGATCCAAGGAGTTATCAGAGAGTTCTCTTATAACTTCTTATGTGAGCTTGCCCCAGTAGGGATTGTATTAAGTAGCACCTCAAGCCTCGTTCACATTATGTCGCAGGGAACCACTGGGGCAAAAAAAGTATATGCACCACTTATTTCTGTACATTGTAACATGCAGATAAGTGAGTATGCACAAAGGCTCGTTCAGATATGTCGCGGCGAAGCCGTGGCGGTTATGAAGACGTAAAGTGTAATATGCTACGCTTCCCATTTCTGTATCATACAACACAGAGCTAAGTGAATATGCGGCAAGTCCTTCATTGTGTGTAGTTGCCAATCAGTTACACACACACACACACACACACACACACACACACAAAAGCATGGTGACTTTTTTTGCGGCAGTTAACCGCACCATATCTGAACAAGCCTTCAGACCTGTGTTGCACGCAGCTACTTTTTCATTCCCACTTGCCATTCATGTAAATATACAGAATAGGCTACAGCAGTTTACTGTGTCATATGTAAACAAGCCCTTACAGTGTCAACTTTTGTGTTTCCCATCAATCCTCTTTAGAAATATAGTTAGTTACAAATTATTTGTCTGTTTGTTGTCACATTAATAAAATTATATTATACTTGCCCTCTATTGATGAGAATGATGAAGTTTTATTGATAAAAAAAGAAAAATATGGTTTATTCATTGTATAGTTGCTAACCTCTTTCTTTTGATTACAAAGATCATGGAAATGATTTAGAAAAATAGCTTTATCAAGAATTCAATCACTT
This sequence comes from Mesocentrotus franciscanus, assembly GCA_037976565.1. Lineage (NCBI taxonomy): Eukaryota > Metazoa > Echinodermata > Echinoidea > Camarodonta > Strongylocentrotidae > Mesocentrotus > Mesocentrotus franciscanus. Next base: position 18,527,200 of record CP137673.1, read on the forward strand.
TTGAGTGAGCAAGTTATGATTTGCAAGTGTTCTATTGGATGTCAAAGTCACCTTGTAAAGCTTTGAGGATCATTGTTTTATTTAACACATCTTATAACATAAAAATATTATACTTGTCCACTATTGATGTGAATGATGAAGTTTTATTGTTAAAAAAAGAAAAATATGGTTTATTCATTGTATAGTTGATAACCTTTTTCTTTTAATTACAAAGATCATGGAAATGACTAAATGAGTAAAATTTATAATTGAATCATTTTTATTGCTAATATTGTGAATTGTCACTAGAAAATAACTAAGTATTGATTAAAATTCATTGTCTTTGTTAATTATATCGTATTTTAACTGGTATTATTTGAAACAATTGTTAAAGAAATATGATATGATTTTAATTGTAAATTGTCATGTAATTCAGCCGAGGCTGCGAAATGATGATCTTAATAAACTGAACTCAACTGAACTGAACATGATTGCAAAGATGTGGAGGTATGGACTTATGGGCAATTATCAAGACCAGTTGTATATTCCACATAAATATTGTTTGAGTTCTGTAATATGTATTTTACATCATCATTTTTGCACATTTCAGTAGATGATGACCTGATGGGCAAGTCAAGTTTAAATTGCCTTCAGTCGATTTTTCAAAAGTATTTGGAATCATGTTACATACCGTACAGTGATTTGTCAGTGCATTTTAGGCATATAATGTCACATTTGTATATTTTGCAAAATAATTTATGTGTTTACCTTGATTAAAGTTTTGACTGTAAATTATGATGAAAGAACATTGATTTATCTTGTGTCCAGTTTGTTATTGTGTTGTTGTTGTTGTTGCTTTGGGGGGGGGGGTGCCCTTTTTAGGGGTGATTTTGTTACTTTTGTTGTACATTTCATTGAGTTTGTACTTCCATTTTCTAAAATCATATACCCAAACTTATATAATTATTATCACACCGATTGTACAGTAAAATGAACTATTAACAACGGTGAAATCAACCATAACATTTTACTGGCATAATTATGAATAATGTTTTACATGTATAATGAAAGTTAATTGCTCAAAATATGTAAAGAAAGTGATAATGATATCAATAATAGATTTTTTTTAATGAATTAGAGGAGGACCCCCTACCCCCTCCCCCCCCCCAAAAAAAAAAATAGAATAAGTTTAGATTAAGATTAACGTTCTATTAGATCTACTTAGATGTTATATAAAACAAATAATGAATGTCTTTCAATATTTGTAATTTGTGTACTAGCCGTCATGCAGCCTCTATATAACTAACAGCTTCCTGATATAACTATGGAAGAGAGAGAGGGAGTGAGTGGAGGGGGTCCGAGAAACGGCAGCTCAGAAACTGACAGAGAGAGACAGAGTCAGAGACAGACATACAGAAACAGAGAGAGAATGGTTGAGAGAAAGAGAAATATTGAGAATGGGATATGTATATTGAGAGAGAGAGGGGGAGGGGGAGAGGGGGTTAAAGAAAAAAAAGAGAAGACATGATATAGCCGTGTTCTAGAAATTCTGGTATTTTGTCTTAATTTTTACAAAATTCCACGCCAACAAAAATATAGTTTTATAGGACTAGGCCCAATAACTATACCACCGAACTCATCTAAACTAGATTGAGATGATC